>WOAB01000208.1:3600000-4131471 GCA_027886185.1 Rheum nobile | reverse complement strand
GTCTAGATGCAAAGGACTCCATACGCTTTAGCAATTGGTAGTTTGATGTAAGCAATGGTGTGTACGAGCCAGACATTGCACATGCGTGGGAGTAGTTAGTCGATCATAGACAATCCGGGGAAGGAGCATTGGGAAGCAGTGTAGTGGATCCTTAGATACTTGAGGGGTACTACTGAGCATACCTTATGTTTTGAAGGCAAGAAAGTCGTGTTGCCGGGTACGTTGATGCAGATTTGGCATCAAGTGATCTCGACAAGAGAAGAAGTACAACCGGGTATGTCTTTACATTGGGTGTACTGCGGTTTCTTGGGCTTCTAAGTTGTAGAAAATCATGGCTTTGTCTACTACGGATTCTGAGTATATTGCAGTGACTGAGGCTAGTAAGAGATGGTATGGTTGCAGAATTTCTTGCGTGAATTGGGGAAGGAGCAAGGGATAGCATTCTATACAATGAGAGTCAGAGTGCCATTCACTTGGCTAAGAATCCAGCTTTTCACTCGAGGACTAAGCACATAGAGTTAAGTATCATTACATACATACACCATCTTCTAAAGATAAAGATTTTGCAGATGATGAAGATTCGAGGAGTGAGAATCTTGAAGACATGTTGACTAAGGTTGTGACCTTAGAGAAGTTGAAGCTCTACATGGCTTCAACTGGCCTTGGTAACTGAGTTGAAGGCCTTGCGCTGCTGCCAGATGTGGGTTATTGTTGAAGATGAAGACATTATGATTGGAATCAGTCTCCAAGTGGGAGATTGCTGGGTTATGGAGCCTGATGAATTGTACACCGAAAGCCCAACTTTCAGCAGGTCCAGGTCGCAGGCCTGTAAAAAATTTTGGGCTCGTCCGTACAAGGGTCTTTTTGGCCTGATTAGGGTTTTGCTAATTAGGTTAAATACCCACTTGATTATTGTAATCGTTATCACAAAATAGTGGAAAATACCCTGGCTTAGCAACGCCCCCAGATGTAGTCAATTCTTGATGAACTGGGTTAACAATTCTCGTGTTCGTTTTTTCAATTTCTCTCATTATTGCATTTGAATCCTAACAAATATAATAAACAACTTGAAAGTGATAATAAATCTAATAGGATATCCAATACTTACGTCTAGAACGATTTCCACCTTAGACATTATCCTCCGTATTGGAATGATGATATCATTGCTAACACAAAATTCGACTTTTTGTAATAGCGCATCTCATCCATTCTCCTTCACATCTTGCACATTCTTTTTAGTGCTTTGAAGCAAACTCACAATCTCCAAATATTTTGTTCTGTTGTTGCAAGAATTTGACAAAATATCTGTTATCCTAATACTAGCATCATTAAGTGATCAACATAAACAATTCATAATTCACCATTTTTTCCACATGTTATCAGCATGGCATCGAGTACATTACATTGTTTCCAACATCAAATATATTTTTAAGTAATTGATGGTTGGAGACCACAAAGATAGAAGACAAACAATGGTTGTATAGTGTGAACCCCAACGTGTAGCTCGATCCCAACCGAGCTAACCTACTAACTTAATTCAAACATCTTCTAATATAATTTTAATTGTAATTTAATTGTTTTTGAAATTATATGTTATATATTTGTATAAATCTATGTATATGTATATTTGGTACAATCAATAACCATTTAGTTGGCTGAAAATTTATTATAATTACAGGGCACTGATCTGGTGTGAATGTTCTATAATGAGAACTTGCGGACAAATCTAAAGCGTCTAAAATGAGGCAATCAAACAGAGCAGAAAATGCGCTTTAGAGATAAAAAAAATTACATAGGTGTGTGTGCAACTCATACAATCATCCTTCTCTTATGAATAAAGCACTGGTCTCAATTCTTCCAAAAATATCACACAAATTTTCCTTGTGAAGGTTCTGCACAACGAAAATCGCATAAAAAAATAATAACTAAAGCGTGATCGAGAACCGCTATGCACAAATACTTTCAATCACAAAAACCAAGTGAGGCTCATGTGAGAAAACACCAACAACAAAACTTGAGTTTAGGTACGTTGTTTGATAAAAATCAGAAAGATTGTAGTATCCTTGGACGAAAATTGAATAAAAGAACTAATTATGCATTAGATGAATGAAGAATAACAACAAACATCGATAAACAAAACAAAGTACATTTGAAAATTTTATTTTGCACTTCGTTACTCTAAATAGTGAACCAAAAATGGTTGTTTTGTGCATAAGATACTATCTCTTTTTGTGCATCAATGTGCATCTTGTAAAAACATTATTGTTATAAAACATGTTTGTGCATCAAAAGTACTTTAATTTGTGCAATGTTGTTATATTTATTGTTTTTGCATCAAGTAATGAACATTTGTGCATCACAATATACTAATTTGTGCACCATTGTACTATAATAACCCATTAAATTTAGATTTCAAATAAAGTTGTTATTGTCAATGTACTTATTTTTAAAGATTTATAAAAAAATTGGTTTGTATTAACAAGTGAATTATAAAATGGAAAAATAAATTAATTGGAATTCTAATATTTTGAGAGTTTAATTAAAATTCAAAGAAAGGAGACAAGAGGGTGTGTAAGGTCATTTTCTTTTTCTTTATAAATCAGTTTAAGTTAAAATGGAAGCAAGAATAAGTCTCTTTCCAAAAATAAAATGAAATCTTATCTTAGTTTATCTCTTTTCTTCCCTATAAATAGGGAATTGTGCTAACCTAAAATCATAACTCTCTTATCTCATCTTCTTCTCCACGACGTTCTCTTCTTTTCTATTTTTCTCTCTCGCAACCCTTGAACTCAGTCAACTTCCTAACACCACCGTTTATACGTCTGGTGTCGGATTTAGACGATTCAAATAGCATTATCTTGTTCTTTTTGTCTTCTACATTTTCATATGAAGAGTGTCGCCTAAAGCACAATTATGCGCCCTCACGTGTTGTCTCAATGCTTGGTGGTCGAAAACTCTTCGCCGGGAATTTCTAGTCGACGGTATTAAGGCTTTTAATTGTTAAAAATAATTATTGATCTTATTTGCATTTGAAAGTTTAACAGTGTATTATACATTTGTACAGATATATATGTAGTTGTATATGAAAAATCATAGCTTTGGATACTGTTTGATATTTTAAAAAATTGTTGAAATAGAATAGTTGGTTTGATGATTTGATTTTAAGTTCATGAAACGTTTTGCTTATAACTTTTCAATGGTTTATGGTATCCTAATGAGTATATAATGATATGATAAACTAGGACATGTTTATGAATGTTTGGAACTGGTTTGATCCTTAAATGATTTGTTTTCACTTTTTTGGGTATTTTTACAATGTGAAAATGCAGATTCTATGAACCCGAATTAAATAAATTGTTAAGATATTTCGTTGATTCCAATTGGAGGATCTTACTAACTTCCAGAAACATATGAATGTTATTTTCAAATTTTTTATTGTACTGAAAATATATTTTTCGTGGATTTAATTCTAATTTTCCAGAAATCTGAAAGAGATTTGGTTTCGAGTTTTTATGTTTCATAACGTCAAACCTTACTCGTACATTTTCATTGAAATTTTAAGAGTGTTTTGGACTAGTTCATTTTCTAGAATGACAATATGGAAGTTAAGAAAATTTAGGCTTTTGAATGACTCAATTTAAGGGTATAATAAATTTGTATGATTTTTAGAAAATCAATGCGCATGATGTGCGATAATACACTTTATTTATTTTAAAAAAATATTTATAAATGATTAGGGTTCGTTCCACTTGGAGAATGACCTAGACGCATTCATGTTTATTCAGACCATCTTGTTCTTAATTTTTGATTTATTTTTAATCGAGTTATAGTTACATTTTTTAATGGACAGTAGGCTATCAAAGTTTAGATTTTGAATTGTGAAGCATAAGCATTTATTGCGATATCATTGCATCCTAAGTAATTATTTGAGGATGTATGGTCTTGATTAATACATTTTAAAGGTTCGGATGTCATTAATAAGGCAAGTTCTTATACTTGTTGTGTTGGTCATTTGTGTGCTTGTTTGAATAATGCTTTATGCATCAAATATTTGTTATAATAAATGTTTGTGTGAGTTTGTTGATGCATGTAATGTGATTGTGATTCATTCATGAAATATTATATAATGTTATATTATGAAATCTGAATTATTCCATGTATGTGCTTGACTTGTTCGTTATATGAATGACTTGTTCATTTGTGTTGTGAAAATGTGTGTTGTCCTTCATATGAGTGGTCAAAAGAAAAAGTGAGGACATCCTCCATGTGGAGTTTGCATGTGATTAGGACGCAAATGCACCACCTTCCGAATTATCGGTGAAGGCGACCCCAGGTATGAGAGTGTAGTAGTGGGTGCATACCTTAGAGTAGGTCATCGATGGGGTATGTACGGCCATACCACAAGCTTGAGGTTGTGGCATTTGTACAGATGTGGACTTACAATATGAGCTCGGATTTGGCCAATATTCATAGTGTGTGTGTGGTCAATGTCGCAACTAAGTGTGGTGGTTAAGGTTGCAATTAAGTTAACCTTGTGTGTGTGTTAAAAAGGTTTCATCGATGTGGACCTTGTGTGTTTGATGTGGTTGTGTGTTAAAAGGTCTCAATTAAGTTGACCTTGTGTGTGCGTTTGTGTGTGTGAACGTGCATTCATTGTCATTTATGTAATGATATATGTGATTGTTTTTAATATTCTTTATGATGTGATACATAAAGTGATCTTAATAGTATTATTCTTAATGTGGTTAAGTGTTTTGAATATAATTGTTCAACGATTCTTTGGTTATCTTCTAGGCCTTATTTGATTGCTAGACATGGTATTTCTTATATAGAAGTTGTGACTAGTATATGACGGTGTGCTTAGAACTATAAATAGGAACATATGTTTATTTGATGGACATAAGGGGGCAGAAATGTTTACGGTGGATTTAAATTAGGATTTGCAGAGTTATGATTATAATTGAGTTAAGTATGAATTGTTGGATGTTTGTTCGGACATTAGAGTTCTTTTTAACTCGATGATATTGGTGATATTCTATACTCGAAGGATATAGGTTAAGTTGTGATGTTTGTTTGAAAGTTCAAGTTTCTAACTTGATGATATTGAGAATATTTTATATTTTGGGAATATAGATTAATTGTTGAGGTTGGTGGAGTTCTTGATTCGACATACTTTTTGGATATTGATTATGAAGTGGAAATTTTAAGTTAAGGTTATTGAATGAATTTAGATGTAAAAGTAAGATTCAAGATCGAGGAAGTGCATGATAATTGGAATTGATAGTTGTAGGATCTTAGGTAAGTGGTTTGCTAAGTGATCTTATGGTACTTATATAATATCTGGGAATTTTATGATCAAGGAATAAACATCTTGGTATAGGATACAATTTACCTTATTGATCTTTGGGTAATTAATTAAGTAGCTTAAATTGATTAAGGGTATATGTGATATTTAAAGGGACCTAGGAAAATGATTTGGGAAGTAGGTGATGAATCAACCATACCCTATTTTGTTATTAAGCTGTAACGAAATCGATATGGTTGAAGTAGATAATCTTTGATGAGGTGTTAGGAGTGTTCCTAGTTAGTGTGTGTCCATCTCTTTGTACTCATGGTTAGTTATTACCTATGATTATGCATCATGCTTATTAATGATATGTTTTAATGTACCTTTTACCATGCACATTTCTTATGAGTCAACCAACTGACCCAGGTGAGGGTTGTCTACTTGTTGTAACAGGTGGCAATGGATCTCTCAAGGTGACGATGGATGGATACCATGATACTACACTTCAAGGCTTACTTGGAATTTGGAGATTTACTATTGGAAAGGTTTAATCGTATGCATTAATGTTTTTATAAGTTTTCCGCTATACTTAATTCGTTTATGTTTGTTAAAACTAAATCTCCACACTTTGTAAGGAGAGTTTATATAAGTTGTTATTTAAAAATACTTCCACTACTGAATTACTTGTATGATTTTATTACATTTTTTACAAAACATTGTTTGATGCTAAGCCTTGGGTGACTTCAGACATTAAAGTCTAGGGTCACTAGAATGTGACACTTTCCATAAGTGAGGGGTGTTACATGTACAATAATTATGTGCACCTTGAATTTCCCCTCCCCTACCTCTAAAAGTATTTGTGCGCTATTTTGTTGAAAGTTTGTGCATCACGTAAGTAACAATTGAGCACTACTTGTTCAAAAAATGTGCAAATAAAATTATGCTTTTGTGAATCAATGTGCATTGTGTATAAACATTATTGTTCATCAAATAAAACGTGTTTGTGAATCAAATTAAGGGTATTTGTGCATCAGAAGCACTTTAATATATGCATTTTCGTCTTATTTAATGTTTGTGCATCAAGTTATATATGAAGCTTTGTGCATCAAAATATATTAATTTGTGCACCATTGTATGTTGATTATGTGTGCAATACTTTGTTGAATGCTTATACACTTCATATAAGAATTTGTGTATCATATAATACATGTTTGTGCATAAAATTAAGAGAATTTGTGCATCAGAAGCACATTAGTTTGTGCATTGGTGTCTCATTTACTGTTTGTGCATCAAGTAATGAACATTTGTGCATCTTGATATACAAACATGTACACCACTATATATTGATTATATGCACCTTGCGTTTTTCTTTATTATAGGATCTATAGCTACTAGTGAAGTCGTTGACAACTCAACAACTCCTACATCCCTTGGAAGTTCAAAATACTACAATCCATTTTATGACAAAGAATTGAAGCCTTTTATAGGACAAATTTTCCCAAGTGTTTCAACTACATTTTGAGTTCTATAGAAAGTATGCAATTACATGTGGATGTGATGTCCATCAAAGCACAAGCGAAATGCACAGAGATGGTTCAACACTATGGAAATATGTTGTTTGTAATAGAGAAGGGTTCAAGAAGGTGTCACATAATTTACCTGATAGTGGAAGTGCGAGTTCAAAAGCTACTCCAAGTGCTCAACACAGTAATAGAAAAAGGACAAAAAACATAGAAGAATATCGAATAGATGTGGCTGCATAACTAAGATAGGCTTTTTTCATGCATTAGCTAGGGGTTATACTATCAAAACATTTGAAGAAAGGCATACAAAATTTTTTATTTGTGATAAAGACAAGCAGTTTGCAAAAGAAAACAGACATATTAGCACATTACATGAAGATTTTATAATGAATTGTGCTAATGCCAATGTGGGTGTAAACCTATAAGCTATACAAGGAGTTAGTTGGGGGCTATGCAAACATAAGAGCATCATTTCTTGACTTTAGAAATTTCAAATAGAAGTTTAAATGCCTACATGGTAGGTGTAGATGGTTAGATGACAATTGACAATCTTGTTTGTTTGTTTGATAATTTTAAGAAGGCGATGGGACATGAGCCTAATATATTTCTAAATGACTAAATCTGACTGTAAAGATTGCTATTGAAAATGTGTTCACTTATATTATTCATCGATTTTGTATGTGACACATTATGATGAAGGTTTCGAATACGGTTGATATAGGTGTTGCTAACAATGTAGAATTCAAGAGGAAATTTAACAATGTTGTGTGGAATGCCAAGTTATCAAGGGATTACTTTGAGAAAGAATGGTCTTCTGTGGTGAATGAGTTTGACCTTGAGAGCAAACCTTGATTTCAAAAGCTATTTGAACTCAAATATTATTGGATAGCTTCTTTTCTTAATGATGTGAAGATGGGTGGGTTGCTTAGAACAACATCAAGATCTATGAGCCAAGACAGTTTCTTCAATATGTTCATAGGGATGCAATCAAGTCTTGTGCAATTCATGATACAGTTCAACAATGCATTTGAAGCACAAAGACATACACAACAAAAACTGATATTTGATTTACCCACTTGCATGCTAACATTGAAAACACCATTGGAAATCGAAAAGGATTGTGCATCTATCTATACCATCAATGTGTTCTTGGAATTGCAAAAGCAAATCTATGCTTGGATATTCTCTTGTTCCGTTGCATACATAAATAGAGGCGAAAATGTTCATATATTTGTGTCGAATGTTTTGGCTGATGGAGATATTCGTTGAACATGCAACAAGTTTGGAAAAGTGGGGTTCCCTTGCACATCTTTTTGATAATGAAGAACATGGGTCTAGATGCATTACCCATAAAATTTCTTTCTACGAGATGGAACAAAGATGCTACACTCAAATCCATATTAGAAATTTATTGGTCTTTGTATAAATAGTGTGCTCAATAGGATGGAAAAAAGTTACTCTTGCGTGACTTGTTATTGGAGTTACACAACTTTATGAAAATCATCGAGAACAACCCAAACGGAATAAAAGACTTGTTGTCACTTGTAGAATCGAGTGTGTTAGTACAAGGAATCGAGTGTGCTCTGATACCAATTGTAGAATCGAGTGTGTTAGTACAAGGATCGGTAGAACTGTTCCTTGGTCAGCGGAATATTGTAAATGAAAAACAGAGTAACAGACAAAATTCCTTAGAGAGGAAAACTCAATCAACCAACTAGTTGACTGAGAAAAACCTCTACCTCTAGTAGGATTTCAAATGTCTACTTGTGTTATTAATCTTGGAATTACAATCAAGCAAGTCGTATCTCAATCTAGTTTACCCCTAGATATCTAGACTTCTTATTGTAACGTTCCTAACAACACCTAAGACAATCAAAACCCTAACAAGTACTCAACTCACCAAAGTCTCGTCCTTCTAAGTTCTTCTCCTTCACCGAATGCTCAAAGCTCTGTGGAAATGCCATAATTGCTTGTGAAATGAAGTAGACGACTTCCTTTCTTATAGTCTAGGAATTCTATCTAATTTACCCTAGTTTTACTTAAGGAAAATAAGATAAAATAATCTTATACAATATTTTCTTATCTTTTGTAACAATAAGATCTTCAAAAACTTTATCTCTTGCGGCACAAGTTGTTTCTTCAAGATCTCTTTCCATAAATATGAGATTTGGCAAATTGCAAGAGCGACAATGCGCGCGTCTTTGCGTTCCTTGGCGTTGTTCCCTTCCTTTCCTGTTCACAACCGCGTGTCTTCATTTCTTGTTTGTTCTAGCGCGTTGTTCCATTGTTGACTTCTCTGTTCCTTTCAATCTCTGTTTTGATTCATCACATGGTTTTCATCGTTCCTTTAATTCATCTGATTCCTGAAACTCATAGTCACACTAAAAACCATCAAATGCCATTGAGTTTATCATCATCAAAACTAGAGGGAACATCATCGTTCCAACAATTTCTCCCTTTTTGGTGATGACAAACTCCTTCAAAATGTGCTCGTTCAAAACAGTCAAGTAAGAAGTCAATCACATGTAGTCAAACATATACAACGATCAAAATACTGACATAGTTCCCCCTCAGAGAGTTCATAGCAACATTTACCTTCAACTAGTGTTGTCATTCTCCTTAGCACTAGCTTATGTTATCAACCCTTCATTGGGTTTCACATTTTCCACACTTCCCCCTTTTGGGATCATCAAAAGATCATAGAAAAAGCACAAAGTCTTGACTAGCATGCAAATCAAGATCAAAATATTTCATTCATTAAGTAGAAAGAAGTACAAAGCTAAGGAACCTAGACAACTATCATCAAAAGACAATGAACAACTACGCAAAAGACATAAAAACATTAAAAAGACAGGAACATAGGGTCAGACGGGCTAGATAGTGACAGGGAACACTCAAGTCTCAGGGTATTCAGCAGTGTCTTCATCCTTGCTCAGAAAGTGATCCAAGAGCAGGTTCATGGTGATGCTTAGCTGCTTAAGCTCAGCCAGAATCTGATGCTGAATCGAACCACCCTTAGACTCTCCTTCGCCAGCATATTTCTTCACAGTCACACTGCCCGTTCCCTTCGAATCACCCTTAAATTTCATCTTGTCCACATCAGCAGAATCCAATTCACTTCCCAGAGTTTTCTTCGCGGTAAGATTCATCGCGAAGCAGCAGCATCTTGACTAACCCTGGATACGCCAACGAGTTGGACTTTGCTTTGCACCGTTCCATGTGATACAAAATCACTCGAGGGAGATCAATCTTCTCCATCCTCAGAAAATGGTCAAGCAAAAACAAATCACAGAGGGTGATGGTGTTGCGCTTCTCTTGGCGAGGTGCCACGACCCTGAAGATGATGTGGAAATCCACTCGCTAAGCCAACGTCAGCCTTTCAGTATGCAACTCCCCAGTGGTGGAACCAAACAACCGTTCCATACACGCCAGCTTTTCGTCATTGACCTCACTCGCTGGAACCTCAAAGAAACCACCCAATGGAACAGAGAGGAGCGAGGAGATTACCTTGGGCGTAAAGGACAGGTCTTCACCACTGATTTTAATTAACCCACACATAGCATCAGCCTTGGAGAGATGGTAGTAATGATTTTAGTTGCCCTGTTGGAACAGAGCCGTTCCCATCCTTGGAAACACAGAAGATCCAGTATCTCGCCCACATTGTGTTCAGCAAAGGAACTTTCACGAATCAACAACGGCGATAGAATCTTTTTACCTTCTGAAATGTCTAGAGCAGTTGTTGGGATCTAAGGATCGTGAAGCCATGGTGCAAGCTTTTCTTGTCGATGCCTCAGAACACAAGAACTCAAGACAGCAGGATTCCAGAATTTGTCCTGACTTCAATGGGGTCTTTCTTCTTGCTCCGAACTCCAAATTGAATTATTCCAGCGGCAGTAGTTATATAATGAAGTCTAGTTTCTGTCCTCGAAATTTGAGCGCAATTGGATCACGGAAACGAAAGTTATGGTGATTTTACTGAGGTGTCGCTGAGAGTTCCGGGAAGGACTTCAGCGAGATGATTGTTGTGGATGTTGGTTGTTGGCGTGAAAATGATGGCTCACAACTAGTTCTTCAAGGGAAGGGAAGAATCGACGCAGACTTGGTTGAGAAAGAAGAAGAGTTGGCGAGACGAACTCACTCGGCAACACTTAGAAATTTGACGCAAGGAAGCAAAGAAGAAAGAGAGAGAGTTTTGACAAGGCAAATTCGTTTTAATCTTGCGTGCCTTTTTAGGCATTGGAAGGCACTTATATAGTGCCTACATATTGTCATAAAGTGCCAACAAAAATAACAAAAATACGGAACTTGGCCTACTAACAAGAAATACTAAAAACGTGGTCATAAAAGGAAAGTCTTAAGTTGGGCCATTATTTAATAAATAAAATACTCCCATGCCATGGGCCTGGCATGAGGTGGGATGGTCCATGTGCCAACCCACGACACTCATTGCGCCTAGCCAAGTGGTCCAGGATGGCTCAGCGCCTTGCTTGATTCTTCACGGGCCGCAAGCGCCGGTGTTCTCGGCGCGGGTTTGGAGACTTGTGTAGAAGTCGGCTCGGGCGTGGCTTAGGGTCCCTTGGCACACCAACCCCTTCTTGAGGTCCTGGAGGAGGTGGCGAGCCCTTGACCGAGTGATGGCTCCGGGCATAGGGTCGCCGGCGCCGCCTTGGTTCTTCACGCTCGGCCGTCTTGTCTTGGCGCTAGGCGTTGTGCTCTCCTCTTGGCCTAGCTCTTGGCGTGGCTCCTCTTGCTCCTCGTCCGCGCCTAGCTCTTGTACATCCTTGCCTAGCTCCGGCTCATGTTCCTCGTCCGCGCCTAGCTCTTGGACATCCTCGCCTAGCCCTAGACCTTGTGATGGCACCAGGGATTGCCTTGTCATCTTGGACGTAGGCCTTGGTGACGCTTGTGCCCGGCGCACCCGGCGCCTTGGCCTTGTCTTGGCCAATGCCTTGCTTTGGCTTGGCTTTGGCTCTCCTTGATGAGACTTGAGCTCCATCTTTAATACTTGAGCCATCTTGGAAGTCCAGGCTCTCTTGAAGCTCTTGATGGGACCCATGGTCACATCATCCTGTCCCCCTTCGAAAGGATTCGTCCTCGAATCCAAATGCGCTTCTAGAAAGAGCCTTAACTCACATGAATCTGCACAAACGCAAAGTATGGAAGTGAGGCACCAAGAAACATATAAGAAAGAAGAAAATGTAATAGCAAACCAACTTAGGTCTATAGAATGTCCATGAATGAACCTCCATGCACAACTATCGCCCAATCTCTTTCTAGATATATGCTTGATGATGGAACATGATATGCACATGACATATTTATCTACAAAGGTAATGTATCGAACAAGGTATCTAGCATGCAACAACAATTATGAATGCGAGCTATGATGTATAGATGCATACCTAGTTCTACATGCAAAAACCGAATTCAACACATGAGATTCTCTACCCCTAGAAAAATATTCATGTACAAGCAAAGGGGATAGAATAGGAAAAGTAGCAACAAGTGATACTTCCCTTGTATTAGGCTCCATTGCCACACCCTTCTTCTCTTGGTTGAAAACTGATTTCTTGGGCTGTTCCACATCCTTAGCTTCAACTTCTTCCTGGAATGGTTCTTCTTGTTGTAGAGACCCATTGCGAAAGCTCACTTGGACGACCTCTTCCTCACAAGAAGCATCTTCAACTTGGATTGACTCCTTGCAAGAACTCAGCTGGACGTCCTTTACGAAGACATCATCAACCAAAACTTCACTCTCAAAGGAACTTTCATCCTTATAAGTGTAGTATTGGTTTGGGCAAATTTCAGCTAAGTGGCCTCTCCCTTCACATATGACACATACAATGTCACGTGTTCTAACCCGAGGTTGTGGGCTCACTCTTTCTCTTCCCTTGGACGTGCTAATTGATAAGTAAGGTGAGTCATAGACTCCCTTGGCCTGCACGGAAGGGTTAGAAGAACAAGAGTAGGAGTTGTTAAAATAAGGTGTAGGCTCATACCTCTTGTATAAGTTGGCTTCTTGTTGAGCAAGATAGTGAGCCTCTTTATATGATGCTCCATGGGCCCGATAGTAGAAGAAGTCCTTTCAAGGCAGATGATCTTTGTAAGTTTGAGAGTTAGGATACACACCATAATCTCGAAAGTAAAGATAATCCCTTTGTGATAATGAACCCAAGCTTGACATCTCCATTTTCTCTCCTTGCAAGGTTAGTAGCCAAAGCTACCACGTGTTGTGCTTCAAGGATCTTGCTTCTCTTTGGGATTCACCATCTCTAACCTTCACAAAACAAGCACACGACAGCCACAAAATCCAAGAAAATTCCAACAAGGTATGTAACAAGTAAGATTGCCAAATTTGCCTAATTTAAATTAGGACTCGGAATCCAACAAGTTCTTGGGTTAGGGTGGCTCCTATATGCAAAATGACTCACAAAAATTGAAAATAAAGTGCACCACAATCCTTGTCAAATGCTTGAGTTAATTCGCAACTTAAGCAATACTTGTAAGTACTTGTTTCCTATTACCACTTACTAAGGTTAGCTCAAGCAAAAGGAATTACAACTTCACTTACAAGTTCTTCACAAAGAAAAAGTGTACGTCTTCTTCAAAAAAAAAAAATTTGACTTGTCTTGGCTTGCTCTTTTGTACAATATCAAGCCGAGTTTTTCTAAAGTTCTTCTCTTCTTTTTTTGACGTAAGAAATGCAGAAAATAACAAACAAATAACTTAGCAAAAACATTTGAGTAACCACTAGCTTACGCACTTCGGATTCGTTCCTCCACAAGAAGGCTCAATTGAAATTAACGTAAGTATTTTACTCAGATTGTTTATGTGCCAAATAAAGACTCAAAGATCCTATAATAAATGAGACGTCTAAGACTTGAATGGGTTTGAAGGTTACACTTTCAAAAATTCAGCAAATATTAAATGCAATCAATGCACCAATAATTCCTAAATTGGCTGCCTTTCAACTCCTAAAAACGTCTAATTCCTATAGGTAAATCTGACTTCTAGATCTACTCTAGATGCAAGACATAAAACGCAAGCAAAAATCAAGAACAAAAGCAAGAACAACTCTCGGACGCAAGACTCACAATCACAAATGCAAAGGCACGAAAACAAAGAACTTGTAGGACTTCGGACCTTGAATTTAAATGAGGAGTTTGAGCAAAATTTACGTGCTCTGATACCAAATGTTGGGATCTAAGGATCGTGAAGCCACGGGGCAAGCTTTGCTCGTCGATGCCTCAGAACACAAGAACTCAAGACAGCAAGATTCCAGAATTTGTCCTGACTTCAATGGGGTCTTTCTTCTTGCTCCGAACTCCAAATTGAATGATTCCAGCGACAGTAGTTATATAATGAAGTCTAGTTTTTGTCCTCAAATTTGAGCGCAATTGGATCACGGAAACGAAAGTTATGGTGCTTTTACTGAGGTGTCGCTGAGAGTTCCGGGAAGGACTTCAGCGAGATGATTGTTGTGGATGTTGGTTGTTGGCGTGAAAATGATGGCTCACAACTAGTTCTTCAAGGGAAGGGAAGAATCGACGCAGACTTGGTTGAGAAAGAAGAAGAGTTGGCGAGATGAACTCACTCGGCAACACTTAGAAATTTGACGCAAGGAAGCAAAGAAGAAAGAGAGAGAGTTTTGACAAGGCAAATTCGTTTTAATCTTGCATGCATTTTTAGGCATTGGAAGGCACTTATATAGTTCCTACATATTGTCATAAAGTTCCAACAAAAATAACAAAAATACAGAACTTGGCCTACTAACAAGAAATACTAAAAACGTGGCCATAAAAGGAAAGTCTTAAGTTGGGCCATTATTTAATAAATAAAATACTCCCATGCCATGGGCCTGGCATGAGGTGGCATGATCCATGTGCCAACCCACGACACTCATTGCGCCTAGCCAAGTGGTCCAGGATGGCTCGGCGCCTTGCTTGATTCTTCACGGGCCGCAAGAGCCGGTGTTCTCAGCGCCGGTTTGGAGACTTGTGTAGAAGTCGGCTCGGGCGTGGCTTAGGGGCCCTTGGCACGCCACCCCTTCTTGAGGTCCTGGAGTAGGTGGCGAGCCCTTGACCGAGTGATGGCTCCGGGCATAGGGTCGCCGACGCCGCCTTGGTTCTTCACGCTCGGCCGTCTTGTCTTGGCGCTAGGCGTTGTGCTCTCCTCTTGGCCTAGCTCTTGGCGTGGCTCCTCTTTCTCCTCGTCCGCGCCTAGATCTTGGACATCCTCGCCTAGCTCCGGCTCATGTTCCTCGTCTGCGCCTAGCTCTTGGACATCCTCGCCTAGCCCTAGACCTTGTGATGGCACCAGGGATTGCCTTGTCATCTTGGACGTAGGCCTTGGTGACGCTTGTGCCCGGCGCACCCGGCGCCTTGGCCTTGTCTTGGCCAATGCCTTACTTTGGCTTGGCTTTGGCTCTCCTTGATGAGACTTGAGCTCCATCTTTAATACTTGAGTCATCTTGGAAGTCCAGGCTCTCTTGAAGCTCTTGATGGGATCCATGGTCACATCAGCAGTAGTAGTGGAAACGGAGAGCTCAAATTTTTCTTTGTCAACAGTCTTGGCCTTCTTCTTCTCAGTTTGCACAGCGGAACGGAGTCGTGCCTTCAGCGGTCTGGGGGCAATATCATCACCACCGGACTTCGACGGCGTCGACTGTGCAGTTGGATACATGCGATGCTGCAAGAACTGAACTCTCTTCTCTTCTTTCTCATCATGAGCAGTGGCCGCGAGATCGGCCAGTTTTTGCTTGCGAGATGCAGGTGGCACCAAAGGAGCAGTTTATACGCCAAGTTCCTCCTCAAGAGACTTCAAGGATTGTTCCTCCTCCTCAATGTTGTCCTTGGAGGGGGAAGAGACCTCTTCTTCTTCGATGGGTTGAGGATGTGGTTGTTCCTCAATAGAAACCACCGCAAGCACAGGATTGAGATCGTAGGCCTTCAATGGTGACGGAGCGGAGGGAGGCGGAGTTGGTGTTGGTGTCGATATAGAGGCGGAGGGATCGACACCTTGTTGGACGGCGGCCTGTGCAACCTCAAGAACAGATGCCGGCACGCCAGGGGTTGAAGGTGTAGCACGGGCGGCCTTGGCCTGTTGTAGTTGGAGGATGAAAGCATCAATCTCAGCATTAGACATTTTGTCGGTGGGGAGCATCTTGCTTGGAGAATCCATTGAAGAGAGTTTACTTGGAGAGATTGCACAAATTTGAGAGATTGGAGAGAGCAGAGAGGCAAGAGAGAACGGCGGTGAGGGACTTGTGATGGAAAGGCAAGTATTTATAGGAAAGATAAAATCTTTACAAGATAAAATATTTCCAAATAATCTCCACCGACTTGCCAAAAATCAATCATGAGATCGTTTCTCTCTCCTCTGATAATGGCCACTTTTCACTTCGTTTACCACGTCATTGTTCCTGCCACAGAGCAGTCAAATCTCATAGAGAGTCGTTCCAACGTTCACCTGCACCCCAATAAATACCAGCCATTGATTCAAATTGCAATGTTCCATTCACATTGTTCCCCCTTAATCTGAGCAACAATCTTCGTTCCCCTTGAGATCAAGAGTGTTTGCGAGGCTTGTCTGGATATTTCATAGTTGGGTTCACACACAATAGATTATATCCAAACATATGGTAGGGAGAAATATAACTCAGATAATTATTCCCAGTAAAAATGGTTATTAGAGAAGGATCATAGGGAACGTTTACCTGAATCAAGGCTGTACAACCGATTATCATGTGGGCTTATAATGAGGGTTTAATTCATCAAATCGGTTGTTTTGAGTTTCAAATAAGATGTTAGCATGCAATCAAGTAATTTAACACAATTCAAAAGACAAAGAAGCTAGACCCTAAGATTTAGAAATTCAAGCATACAAAAATCATAAAATAGCAAGATCAAAAAAGGCAGTGTAAACAAGATACTTCATGATATCCGTGAATCAAATTAGCCAAGCATTAAGGGAATAATGGGTGTGAAGTTCCTCAATTCAGAGAGATCATGCCAAGGAGCAACCGAAGATACTCGAATGGACCTTTGTCTAGTGCTTTGGTGAAGATGTAGGCAACTTGATTTTCAGTCCTGCAATGTTCCATTCTAATGAAGCCCATGTCAACATTACCACGTAGAAAATGATGACGAATGTCAATGTGCTTAGTAAGTGAATGATGAACTGGATTTTTTGAAATGTTAATGGCATTAGTATTATCACACATAAAGGAACATTGCCAAGAGACATACCAAAGTCCTCCAGTTGTTGTTTGAGCCACAATACCTGAGCACAACAACTTGCTGCGGCAATGTACTCGGCTTCAACAGTGGAAAAGGCCACATAGTTTTGCTTCTTGGAATCCCATGAGACAGGACATGGACCAAGGAATCGTGCTGTTCCAGAGGTTCTTTTGCAATCCACAATGTGCCCAGCAAAGTCAGCGGCAGTGAATCCAACAAGATTGGAATCACAGTTCTTGGGATACCATAGACAAAGATGGTCCATTCCTTTGAGGTATCGAAAGATTCACTTTACTTCCTTCAAGTGTGAGTCCATAGGATTGGCCTGAAATCTAGCACAGAGACACACACTAAACAGAATTTATGGCCGACATGCCGTGAGATAGAGGAGAGAACCAATCATTCCTCTACACATCGTGGGATCAACAGTTGTTCCATTCAAATCTGCATCCAAGCGAGTGTTAGGAGAAATAGGGGTAACGATGGATTTTGCAGTATCCATACCATATTTCTTCAACAACTCTTTGATGTACTTTTGTTGATGGATCTTCGTTCCTTCCTTAATTTGAGTTACTTGTAGTCCGAGGAAAAAGGATAGTTCCCCAATCATACTCATTTCAAACTCACTACTCATAACATTTTTGAACTTCTCTACAAGAGCAGGGTTAGTGGAACCAAAAATGATATCATCAACATAAACTTGAACCACCAGATTTTTACCTTCTTGTTCCAGAAGGAACAAAGTTTTGTCAATTGTTCCTCGACGATATCCATTGGAGAGAAGGAACTGTGCGAGTCCATCATACCAAGCACGAGGAGCTTGCTTAAGACCATACAGTGCCTTATCCAAAGCATACACATGCGAGGGAAAATTGGCATCCTCAAAACTAGGGGCTGCTTCACATATACCTCTTCTTGGAGATATCCATTCAAGAAAGCAGTCTTGACATCCATTTGGTATAGAGTGAATCCCTTGTGAGCGGCATAGGCGATGAGAAGACGAATCGCTTCAATGCGAGCCACTGGAGCATAAGTCTCATCATAGTCAATCCCTTCTTGTTGATTATAGCCTTGAGCAACCAACCTTGCTTTGTTCCTTGTGACCACCCCTGAGTCATCGAGCTTATTCCTAAACACCCAGCGAGTGCCAATGGCATTCTTGTTGCGTGGTAAAGGAAAGAGACGCCAGATTTTGTTCCTTTCAAACTGATGAAGCTCTTCTTGCATAGCTATAATCCAGTCAGGTTCCTTCAATGCTTCCTTGATAATCTTGGGTTCTACAAGAGAGATAAAAGCATGGAAAGCACATAACATATTCAATTTAGAACGCAAACCTCTTTCACCAAAAGGTGTGACGGGATTATGAATGGGATGAGCCTTTTGGATTCGAACACTCTTTGACACGAGAAGAGACAAATCGTCATGTTGTGTCTCAGAATCTATCGTCGAAGATGAAGGAAATGGGGCATCTTCAATTGGGTTCGTTCCTTCAGCATCACTCAAAGAATCATTAACGATATCATCACCAGAAGTTCCAGATGGAACAGTGACAACTGCTTCTGAGTTAGTTGGAGCCGTAACTTCTATTGAATCATCAGTTGATGTTGATGGAACGTCTGCGTCTTGTGCAGAATTGGTTGGAGTATCATCATTGTGTGAGTCATCAGGACTAGAAGATTCTAGAAAGGATGGAGAGACACTATCAGCATTAGGAGCACTGTTCCCATGACTTGGACTAGGTCTAGATGAAGGACCATTGCCATCATCATCAGAGTCCTCTCTTTGCATTCTTGGATAACTTTCCTCAGGGAACGTTGTCTCTAACTCGTCACTGGCACCTTTGGAGCTCTCATCAAAGACAACGTGGATGCTTTCTTCTTGATGAACGTCTCGAATGCGGAGAAGACTTCATCTTTTGAAGACAGAAAGATTGTCCAAGTGAATCTAGAATAATCATCGACAATTACGAAAACATACATGTTCCCACCATGACTTCTTATCCTCATGGGACCACAGAGATCCATGTGAATCAGTTCTAGAGGCTGAGAAGTTGTTACATCAGGTTTTAACTTGAAGGAGGAACGAGTTTGTTTTCCTTTCACACATGCATCACAGACGCCATGGAACTCAGATCTGACATTTGGGAGACCACGAACATGTTCCTTTGCATAAAGCTTGTGAATTAGTCGAAGATTAGCATGTCCAAGCCTTCTATGCCACAGTTCCATCTCATTAGCTATGGACACAAAGCATAGAACTTCCTTTGGCTTGAAATTCTTGTCCACAATGTACACATCTTTGAATCTGACTCCGCTCAGAATGATATTCTTGGTTTCACGATCTTTGACATAGCATTGTTGTTAAGTAAAGACCGTCTTGTTGTTCCCTTGGTCGCAAAGCTGTGCAACACTCAACAAACTAAAACCAAGTTTATGAACTAAACTTACCTCTCTTACCGTGATGATGGAGTTTAGTTTTGTTTTGCCTGTTCCAATGATTTCTCTGCATCTCTTGTCTCCAAGAGCAACGCTCCCTCTGGAGTGTTTGTGAAGTGAGGTGAGTTGATCTTCCTTTTCGGTCATGTGGCACGAACAAGCACTATAATGTACCACTTCTCGTTCCCCTCACTTCAACCTGCACAGAAAAAGTTAAGGGTTGGCGACCCAGGCAAGCTTAGCCTTACTTGGTCGAGACACATAATGCAATTGTTCCTTAGGAATAGCATAATTAATGACAATAGTTTTCTTCCTAGATCTAGCATGATTATGATTATGCATATGTGAATCATCGTAGAAGTCATTCAAGTTCACATTATTTCTCCTACTGTTCCTTCTCTTTGTGTGCTCTTCGGAGAATTTCTTTTTCTTTTCACAGTCTCTCTGCAAATATCTGGTGTCCCGACAATACCAACACAGCTTGACTTAATCCATTTGAACATACTTTCTATTGGGAACAACACTCTTGCGTTGTTTAGCACGCTCTGGACAAGGAACGTTGGATTGTTTTCCTTGAGACTGCTTGAGGAAGATCTTGTGGGCGAGTTGTCCAGTGTACCATGACTGGTTCTCATTCATCCCACTCTCAAGAACCTTCACACGTTCCTTAAGATTGTGATTCTTTTCTCTAACATCATGTAGTTCCTTATCTCTTGCTTCACGAAGTTCAAGAATAGATGGATCATCCTTTTTCTACTTAGAACATGTATAGCCAATACCATACCTTGCTTCGACAAACTGAATGTCTTCAGTTGCAGCTTTTTGTTCCACTAGCATGGAGTGAATTTTGTGAACATAGGCTTTCATCTCTGACATCTGTTACTCAAGCTTAGTTGGTCCAACTACATCACTTGCATCAGTATTGTTAGAGACTTCATTCATAAGTAAAGAGACATTTTCGTTTCTTAACCTCTGAAGTTCCTCACGATTAGCATCACATGAAGAACAAGGAACAGTTGAGCTACTAGCAGTGTTAGATATGTTTTCTTTTAAACTACTACATTCATCTGTAGAATAAGCAAGTTCCTCTTGTGTTTTCAAATTTTCAGAATACATTTCCCTTATGAGAGCAATCAGTGATTTCTTATCATAGTTCATAAGAGATTTCAAATATATTTTAGGATTTACCTCAAGATCCTCAAGCGAAGTAGTAGAGTCATTGAGAGCCATTGCACACATCTCATCACCCCAGGCTTCAGGGTCTTCACCATCTGAGTCATCCTCATTGCCCCACACAGCAACGAAAGCTTTCTTCTCATCGTTCCCAGAAGGTTTGCTTGGTTTCTTGGGCTTTGGGCATGAGCTAGAATAGTGACCCTTCTCATTACAGTTGTAGCAGGTGATGTCTTTGATGTCACGAGTTTCACCATGGTTCCCAACTCTGTTGTTCCTACCTTTGTTGTAAAGGGAACGCATGACTCTAGTTAGTAACATAACCTCAGGATCATCGGAGCCATCATTATCATCAAGATCATTTTCAATCCTGTCAACAGCCTTTCCAACCATCAAAGCAATTCCTTTGTTCTTGGAATCGTTGGTTCTTCCAGCCTTCTCTTCATTATCATACTTATGAATCTTGCTAAAGACTTCATGGAACGTCAGTTTGACAGTGTTGGGATTCACTTTCAGAATGGCCTTATTCATGGCATGACGATGAGGAAGACCATCAATGATGATGAGGATCTTCTCATCCGGTAAGATCTCCTTGTCAGAAATAAAGTGAGCAGTCAAGTTTGCGGTGATTTTCTCAAACCTAGCCTGGTAAGAGCTCACATGTTCAGTTTCTTCCATCTTGAAATTATAGAAGTCTTTCTTGGCTGTGAAACAATCAATTTCACGAAGGTCCTTGCTTCCCATGTACATCTGTTCTAGGGCAAGCCACTTAGCATTGGCAGATTCACAAGATTGAAGTTTTTGCACATCTTGCTGATTAAGAGCATTGTTGATAAGCATGGCAGCCTTGCATTTCTTCTCCATCATCTGGAGATCTTCTTGATCCCATTTTTTTAGCCTTTTCTTTTTCTCAAGATCCCCAAGGAAGATGACCAACCAAAATTGAAAATCATTACTTTGGACCCACTTGATGAAGAAAGTCTTCCAATGTTGATATTGTCCAGCGAGTAACAAGAGAGGCCTTAAAGAGTTCAAACTAACTTCGACAGTGGTAGCAGTCATCGTTACCTGAAAATCTGTAAGTAATACACAATCTAGAACAAACCTGCTCTGATACCAATTGTAGAATCGAGTGTGTTAGTACAAGGAACGGTAGAACTGTTCCTTGGTCAGCGGAATATTGTAAATGAAAAACAGAGTAACAGACAAAATTCCTTAGAGAGGAAAACTCAATCAACCAACTAGTTGACTGAGAAAAACCGCTACCTCTAGTAGGATTTCAAATGTCTACTTGTGTTATTAATCCTGGAATTACAATCAAGCAAGTCGTATCTCAATCTAGTTTACCCCTAGATATCTAGACTTCTTATTGTAACGTTCCTAACAACACCTAAGACAATCAAAACCCTAACAAGTACTCAACTCACCAAAGTCCCGTCCTTGTAAGTTCTTCTCCTTCACCGAATGCTCAAAGCTCTGTGGAAATGCCGTAATTGCTTGTGAAATGAAGTAGACGACTTATTTTCTTATAGTCTAGGAATTCTATCTAATTTACCCTAGTTTTACTTAAAGAAAATAAGATAAAATAATCCTATACAATCTTTTCTTATGTTTTCTAACAATAAGATCTTCAATAACTTTATCTCTTGCGGCGCAAGTTGTTTCTTCAAGATCTCTTTCCATAAATATGAGATTCGGCAAATTGGAAGGGCGACAGCGCGCGCGTCTCTGCGTTCCTTGGCGCGGTTCCTTTCCTATTCACAACCGCGTGTCTCAATTTCTTGTTTGTTCTAGCGCGTTGTTCCATTGTTGACTTCTCTATTCCTTTCAATCTCTGTTTTGATTCATCACATGGTTTTCATCGTTCCTTTAATTCATCTGATTTCTGAAACTCATAGTCACACTAAAAACCATCAAATGTCATTGAGTTTATCATCATCAAAACTAGAGGGAACATCATCGTTCCAACAATTTCCCCTTTTTTGGTGATGACAAACTCCTTTAAAATGTGCGCGTTCAAAACAGTCAAGTAAGAAGTCAATCCCATGTAGTCAAACATATACAACGATCAAGATATTGACATAGTTCCCCCTCAGAGAGTTTATAGCAAGATTTACCTTCAAGTAGCGTCGTCATTCTCCTTAACACTAACTTCTGTTATCAACCCTTCATTGGGTTTCACATTTTGCACACTTCCCCCTTTTGGCATCATCAAAAGATCACAGAAAAAGCACAAAGTCTTGACTAGCATGCAAATCATGATCAAAATATTTCATTCATTAAGTAGAAAGAAGTACAAAGCTAATGAACCTAGACAACTATCATCAAAAGACAAGGAACAACTACACAAAAGACATGAACAGAGGGTCAGACGGGCTAGATAGTGACAGGGAACACTCAAGTCTCAGGGTCTTCAGCAGCGTATTCATCCTTGCTCAGAAAGTGATCCAAGAGGAGGTTCATGGTGATGTTTAGCTGCTTAAGCTCAGCCAGAATCTGATGCTAAATCGAACCACCGTTAGACGTTCCTTCGCCAGCATCTTTCTTTGCATTCATAGTGCCCGTTCCCTTTGAATCACCCTTAAATTTCATCTTCTCCACAGCAGCAGAATCCAATTCACTTCCCAGAGAGACCTCATTTTCTTCGCGGTAAGATTCATCACAAAGCAGCGGAATCTTGACTAACCCTGGATACGCCAACGAGTGGGACTTTGCTTTGCACCGTTCCATGTGGCACAAAATCACTCGAGGGAGATCAATCTTTTCCATCCTCAGAAAACAGTCAAGCAAAAACAAATCACAGAGGGTAATGGTGTTGCGCTTCTCTTGGCGAGGTGCCACGGCCCTGGAGATGATGTGGAACGTCACTCGTTGAGCCAACGTCAGCCTTTCAGTGTACAACTCCCCAGTGGTGGAACCAAACAACCGTTCCATACACACCAGCTTTTCATCATTGACCTCACTCGTTGGAAGCTAAAAGAAACCACCCAATGGAACAGAGAGGAGCGATGAGATTACCTTGGGCGTGAAGGACAAGTCTTCAACACTGATTTTAGTTGACCCACATATAGCATCAGCCTTGGAGAGATGGTAGTAATGGTAGAACTCACGCATTTGCACTTCATTCACAGTTGCCCTGTTGGAACAAAGTCGTTCCCATCCTTGGAGACACAGAAGATCTAGTATCTCGCCCACGTTGTGTTCAGCAAATAAACTTTCACGAATCAACAACGGCGGTAGAATCTTTTTACTTTCTGGAAAGTTTGGAGCAGTATTAGTGGAAACGGAGAGCTCCAAATTTGCTTTGCCAACAGTCTTGGCCTTCTTCTTCTCAGTTTGCACAGCGGAACGGAGTCGTGCCTTCAGCAGTCTGGGGGCAGTTTCATCACCACCGGACTTCGACGGCGTCGACTGTGCAGTTGGAGCCATGCGATGCTCCAAGAACTGAGCTTCCTCCTCTTCTTCCTCATCCTGAGCAGTGGCAGTGAGATCGGCCAGTTTTCGCTTGTGAGATGGAGGCGGCGCCAAAGGAGCAGTTTTTACGCCAAGTTCCTCCTCAAGAGACTTCAAGGACTGTTCCTCCTCAATTCTGTCCTTGGAGGGGGAAGAGACCTCTTCTTCTTCGATGGGTTGAGGATGTGGTTGTTCCTCCATAGAAACCACTGCAAGCACTAGATTGAGATCATGGGCCTTCAATGGGGATGGAGTGGAGGGAGGCGGAGTTGGTGTTGGTGTCGATATAGAGGCGGAGGGATCGACACCTTGTTGGACGGCGTCCTGTGCAACCTCAAGGACAGATGCCAGCACGCCAGGGGTTGAAGGTGTAGCGTGGGCGGCCTTGGCCTGTTGTAGTTGTAGGATGAAGGCGTCCATCTCAGCTTCACACATTTTGTCGGTGGGGAGCATCTTGCTTGGAGAATCCATTGAAGAGAGTAAACTTGGAGAGATTGCACAAATTTGAGAGATTGGAGAGAGCAGAGAGGCAAGAGAGAAAGGCGGTGAGGGACTTGTGATGGAAAGGCAAGTATTTATTGGAAAGATAAAATCTTTCCAAATAATCTCAACCGACTTACCAAAATTCCATCATGAGATCGTTTCTCTCTCCTCTGATAACGGCCACTTTTCACTTCGTTGACCGCATCACTATTCCTGCCACAGAGCAGTTAAATCCCACAGAGAGTCGTTCCAACGTTCACCTGCACCCCAATAAATGCCAGCCACTGATTCAAATTGCAATGTTCCATTCACACTGTTCCCCCTTAATCTGAGCAACAATTTTTGTTCCCTCTGAGACCAAGAGTGTTTAAAAGGCTTGTCTGGATATTTCATAGTTGGGTTCACACAAAATAGAGTATATCCAAACATATGGTAGGGAGAAATATAACTCATATAATTCCCAGTAAAAACGGTTATCAAAGAAGAATCATAGGAAACGTTTACCTGAATCAAGGCTGTACAACCGATTATCATGTGGGCTTATAATGATGGTTCAATTCATCAAATCGGTTGTTTTGGGTTTCAAAGAAGATGTTATCATGTAATCAAGTAATTTAACACAAATCAAAAGACAAAGAAGCTAGACCCTACACTACTACAATATTGACCTAAGGAAGCGGTCAATAACCACTACAATAAGTATCAAAAACGCTGCTTTATGTCTAATGTAGCGGTTGTTAACCGCTTCATCTGCTCGCGCTGCATTAGACCTAATGAAGCTGTTTTTATAAGCTAATGCAGCGGTTGTAATAGCAATACAAAAACCGCTTCATTTAATAATAAACCGCTAGTATTTATCTAATGTAGCGGTTGTTACAACACCTATTGCAGCGGTTACATTTATCAAATGCAGCGGTTTGATTACCTAATGCAGCGGTTTTGTAACTTATTGCAGCGGTTGCATATATCTATTGCAACGGTTGTATGACCTAATGCAACGGTTTTAATTACCTATTGAACCATTGTAGTTATCTATTGCAGCGGTTTGGTTACCTATTGCAGCGGTTATGATTCTCTTTTGCAACAATTGTTGATCTAATGAAGCACTTTTCAGATTTTTTTTGCCGCGGATTTAAATCCTATTGCAGCGGTTGTATTTGTGCATTAATTATATATATATCCATAATAATTGTTGCTGCTATATATATATTTATATATATATTTTCCCTGCTTAAAAAAATGCAATTTTATACTAAAATTTCATTCATTATATAAAAAACTTGTTAGTTACAATATATAAATACATAGTTTGCCCAAGTGTACCTACTATACAAAAAACCAAGTCAATAAACATAGAGTTGGCTTGTGCTAATTAACACACACCAAGTGTAAGTTAGCTAGAGGTGCTAATATGCCAAAATTATAGACCAAAATCAAAGTATCATTATCCTAAAAAATTGACATATTAATCCTATACCTCTAATATCCATGTTTTCTTGCTTGTCCAATAAAATCAAAAACTTGCAAAAAAAGATAAAATAACCAAAATATAAGATTAATCCCTCGTAACTAAGGTAAATTAATTCTACTCAACAACAATATACTAACTATATGAATGAATCTACAAACATATATATTTCACTCAATAACACTAACAATTGATAATTGCAATTCAAAGACAGTTGGGTTGTCAAGGGACCACTGGAATACGATGAAATGCTCAGTTGCTTCAATTGCAAGAAAAAAGTGAAATCTAATAAAAGTAACTAAGTACCTGCACACAAAGAACAGCAGCACTATGCCCCTCAAATTTGTGAATAGGCGATCCTACTCCACCAGAGGTAAGATTCCGGCGATCAAACATCCTGACTGAATTATCAGCTGACCTAAAGATCGCTATACAAGAATGAATAAAAGTACAAACCCCCTAAATCTGAAGAAAATAGCACATAGAAGGCCAAAGCGACAACTTGAAAGGCAGCCCAATTGTAACAAAAGCCTTAGATTCTATTACAAGATGCAAATACATTCACTAGAACATACCCAGTCAAAATGTAGTTCTCATCAAAGGGACTCCAATCTACACAGTGAAGATCAGCATCATGAGCCTTCTCCACCTATCCATAAGAAATACCAACAATGAAGTGCCATCAGTATCACATATGACTATTACTGGGATCTATAATCTGAAAGTTTGGAACTTGATTCACTTAAAAACATTTCATAAAAAAAGCAGCAATATAGATAATGGAACTCGTCAACTAAGAGAATACGTAGGCATGCTCTTGATCTACTTCGAAGTTCTTTTCCACGATGTCTAATTTGATATATCAAAGTAAACTAAATTGACCTGGGTTGGTGAAAGGGGAGGAGGGAGTCTCTCTTCTGTTGAGGGAAGACAAAAGACCACATTATTCTGACCTTCACAGCTGGGCTAGTGCCGCTTCTTGCATCCCACAGTATAAGGCAAGAATCATCTCCAACGCTACAGAACTCCTGCGAGCTTCATTCAGTTTCCCGAAAGGAAGTTAAAACACTGGGGGGGGGGGGGGGGGGTGGGGAATCAATCGAGATCGAAAAAACAATAGAAGTATAAAACAATGAAAGTTTGAGACTGGCATATGTAGGGGCTCATCACATAGTACTATCACCCATTGAAATAATTTTTACTCTAGAATAAAAATCTAGAATCAATCTTTAAGTTTTGACGTGGGTGATCTAAGTACAAAAAAACATACTCATCCATTACCTTTTGGGACAGAATTGTACATCTTCAACAGTATCGTCATGGCCTTTGAAGACACCACGTGGACCTATACAAGGACTTTCTCCACTTTCTTTGGAGATCGACATTCTAGACAGCGGAGGTTTGTTAGTTGAGGAATCAGTGGCACTTGCAGTTAAATGGTCCTGAATGGTCCAAAAACAACAGATTTATCTTTTCCTGCAAAAACTTAATTGGCTGAGACAATTGAAAAAAAGAAGTAAAAAAGCTCAGGGTGACCAAATTTCAGTTCTGACAGATGAAGATGATGGAATTAAAAGCCAAGTGTACAGTGTTCTAACAAATCAGATACAAGGCGAAACCACAGGTGCCAATTAAAAAATATAGCTGCAGATCCTTGGTCAAGAACCCATATATAGAAGCTGCATAATAAAATAATGTATCCTGTCTCAAATGAAAGAAGCAGAACTATAACTATACTTCTTTCTTACCTCCAGAAAGCACATAGGGCTCAGTAGGGCACATTGCCAACGCAAATTCAGCATTTTCTTCATGACCGGTCAAGACCTGAGAGGGGAATATTTGCCTACTTTTAGCACATGCTATTGAAACTGTAAAAGAAATTGAACGATATGAGATCTGAAAGAGATCAAATTATTCAAGGGAGAAAAGACTCCAGTTACCAAATCTGGACGAGAAGGTACGGCTCCTAGCACAGCATGACGGTTTGCTTGGGATTCAAT
The DNA here is from genome assembly GCA_027886185.1 of Rheum nobile. Classification (NCBI taxonomy): domain Eukaryota; kingdom Viridiplantae; phylum Streptophyta; class Magnoliopsida; order Caryophyllales; family Polygonaceae; genus Rheum; species Rheum nobile. Next base: position 4,103,411 of record WOAB01000208.1, on the reverse strand, counting down.
GTCCCAAATGTAAACCTGAGACAAGAGGATATAGCACTTCCATAAGCTTATATCATATAGTAGAGTTTGGATCATATGCGGAGCACTCTTACGGTACGGACGTGCGGAGCATGCACTTTAGGGCCTTATTTGTGCACTTTAACGTCTTAAATGTGCACTTTTGTAAAAAAAAAATATATATATTATTTCAAACATTTTTCTCAATTTTTGGAAAAGTGCACAAATAAGGCCCTATAGTGCATGTCCGCACGTCCGCACCGTAAGAGTGCTCCGCACCGGAACCTTACTCTCATATAGTAACTATAACAATCTATCTAATTCAGGGAAGAACATTTCTAAATATCAACTCAAGTGATGGTGAGTATGTATATGTACATGTAATTGTATATGTACATGTATATGTAAATAAAGGAAGATAGCGTACATCCGGAGTGTCCGAATGGGTGGCAACTATATGATTATGTTGTGGTAGTTCCCGGATTCTGTTCACCTGCAAATACATAAATAACCATTAAGCAACTATGGTCATCAAGTTGGCACACTTCTGCAAGAGTTTTCACATAGTAGAGCAGAAAAATAAAGTGTGTCTACACAAATTATCGTACCTCTCCTGGATGTATAATAGTCTTGTATTTCTTTACAAAAGGTGAGCGTGATTCATCATTGAACTGGGAAACCAAAAAGCAATTCATCAGTACATCCAATGGATCAAGCTAGCAAATGCAGATGACAACTAGGAAGCATCAATTGCAAGAAAGACCATAAGCTCTTCATATTATCTTGCAATTTGGGCAGCAAAGAAAAAGGAGATTAAAGTTATAGCAAATTACTATATTCTTTCTTCATAGACAAATAAGTAACCTGATATCTCCTAAATATTACTTAGATAAAACATATTTTTATTAGAAAGAGTAAAAAGGACAAGACATCCTCTACAACAACAACAACAATCGGCCCAGTGAAATCCCACCAACGACAGGGTCTGGGAGTTCAGATGTACGCACTCATACCCCGAAGTAGTTCAAGAGGGTATTTCCTGATAGACCCAAAAGCTACTGACACATAAGCAGAGAAAAAAAAAAACCAAAGCCACAACTAAACCAAAACCCAAGAACCAAAAATCAAAACATAAATCATAGAACCACTTCCTGTCCACAACAATCCTCAATTCTCAACCCTGATATTATTAGAGGACAAGACATCCTCTAATAATAATAAAAACCTTATTATATAATAAGCAATAAAAAATAATACATTAGAACAATTGAATTTATCTTAGGGAATACTAATATTCACTTGTTCACCTTCTACTCAACTCTTATCAAGAGAAACAATTAGTGAGTTGGATAGCGAGGTAGGTAAATGCTATTAGAACACAAATAATAAAATCACCTGTGATATATGCTCTGATGCTGCAACTCTTGGTTTCACAATGTCACAGTTTGCGATAACTAGAGTATTAGGAACAGAGCCATCAGTCTGGAAAATAACAAAAACAGATGCACTTATATACTTTACCACAACCCAAACATTAAAGCAAACTAGGAACGAGAGGAGTATATACTAAAAAAATGTATATAGGATGGATATGTAGCAGATCTCTAGGTTATATTACAGAATTAACTTCAGTTACTAGAGATATTCAGCAGTTGTTGCAAAAAATCACCAATATGCATTGTAACTTAAGGTCAGGTTCAAAGGTCATTGTACCAAACTTTACACATCAATTCAAGTAATTGGTTTTACAAAAACACACATCGGATAAACAAACTGCTGGAAATATAGATCAGTATCACCACTGTGCACTTAGGATGTCCATACCATAGTGCTTTTGTAACCTTAGCATATCTGATTACCACAATCAATCATGATTCATGCAGAAACTTTTCCATTGAGACAAAATAATTATAAGTTCCATCACCCCAAAATAAAGCATGTAAATGATGTAATCATTTAACCATAATCAGTTGTTTGATTTTTATTTTGATATAGTCAAAATCATTTTATTGCTATCAACTTACCTGCAAATAGAGTTTCAAGATGTCAGATATTCATTCAAAATCATGTTATCTCAAATCCCAAGATCCAAAGTTCAAACTATTAAATTCCTGGACAAAAAATGCATCTAAAATTCACATAGATGCATAATGCAAAAGACTTAATGTAGCAATATATTCAGCTACACCTTAAGAAAGATTCTTCATTCTTTTTCCTTTTGTCCACAAGAACTTGTCACATAAATTAACAAATTATCTCCTTTCCACCAAAACCAAAATTTAAACTGGTCATTTGACCACAAAGATTAAATTTGTGAACAGGCGATCCTACTCCACCAGAGGTAAGATTCCGGCGATCAAACATCCTGACTGAATTATCAGCTGACCTGAAGATCGCTATACAAGAATGAATAAAAGTACAAACCCCCTAAATCTGAAGAAAATAGCACATAGAAGGCCAAAGCGACGACTTGAAAGGCAGCCCAATTGTAACAAAAGCCTTAGATTCTATTACAAGATGCAAATACATTCACTAGAACATACCCAGTCAAAATGTAGTTCTCATCAAAGGGACTCTAATCTACACAGTGAAGATCAGCATTATGAGCCTTCTCCACCTATCCATAAGAAATACCAACAATGACAGTATCACAGATGAATACCACTGGGATTTACAATCTGAAAGTTTGGAACTTGATTCACTTAGAAAATTACATATAAAAGGAAGCAATATAGATAAATGGAACTCGTCAACTAAGAGAAACATATGCATGCTCTTGATCTACTTCAAAGTTATTTTCCACGATGTCTATATTTGATATATCAAAGTAAAATAAATTGAACTGGGTGGGCGAAAGAGGAGGAGGACATTGACTTGGCAAAGACAAGGAAAAAGGGGATATGTATGCCAAATGGACATATCAATTGGTCAGGGCTACATGCAAACTCCCTGACTAGACTCGGGCAAGCCAAGGCACATAAAGCATTAGAGCCACCGATATTCGCAGCTGAACAAGTTCTATATATAGCTAATATTGTCCCATTATAATCTGAGAAAGGGAAGATAAGGATATGAGATTGATTCTCGGCAACAAATAACATCTCAGCTTCAAAATTTGAATCGATTGCAAAATTAAGTAGAGAAAGACAACCTAAATCGGAGAAAACAAGATAAAACACGAGATTTATCCCTAAATAGAATCCGACAGTGAAATGGAATATTTGAATCAAAAAATCGCAAAGCAAATCTTCAAGATTTGGTCTCCTGGAAGAGTCGGAGATGGTGTGTAGTACCTGGAAGAGTCGGCGCCAGCAAATCTTCAAGATTTGGTCTCCTTTCACAATCTCCTCTCTCTCATAGTCATGATAGCGGCTGGTTGGGGAGGAGATGGTAGCCGGCGATGAAAGGGAAAGGATCGGGAGGGGATGGAAGTTGGCGATGAAAGAGCGACGATAGAGGGGATAGAAGCTGAAGACTAGGGCTGAGAGAAAGAGGGGAAACCATGTACATAGTCCTATGCTCGGAAAGATAGTGAGACTTTGGCGCTAATTAAATCTTTGGGCGGGGGTCAGAACTGCGCATTTGCCAATTAACAAATTTGCACTACAAACCGCTTCATTAGATAGGGCGACCGTTGTAATAGATTCATATCACCCGCTGCAATAGCAATTGGTAAAGTGAAACGCTTATATATGTTCAAAACCGCTGCCAATGTCGTTGCAAATGTATACAACTGCTGGAAAACTGCTTCCTTATTCTTGACCGCTGCAATTGACCGCTTCAATATATTAAACCGCTGCAATTAAACGCTTCATTTGGTCAATATTGTAGTAGTGCTAAGACTTAGCAATTCAAGCATAAAAAAATCATAAAATAGCAAGATCAAGAAAGGCAGTGTAAGCAAGATACTTCATGATATCCGTGAATCAAATTAGCCAAGCATTGAGGGAATAATGGGTGTGAAGTTCCTTAATTCAGAGAGATCATGCCAAGGAGCAACCGAAGATACTTGAATGGACATTTGTCTAGTGATTTGGTGAAGATGTCGGCAACTTGATTTTCAGTCCTGCAATGTTCCATTCTAATGAAGCCCATGTCAACATTATCACGTAGAAAATGATGACGAATGTCAATGTGCTTAGTACGTGAATAATGAACTGGATTTTTCGAAATGTTAATGGCACTAGTATTATCACACATAATAGGAACGGTGCCAAGAGACATACCAAAGTCCTCCAAATGTTGTTTGAGCCACAATACCTGAGCACAACAACTTGCTGCGGCAATGTACTCGGCTTCTGCAGTGGAAATGGCCACAGAGTTTTGCTTCTTGGAACCCCATGAGACAAGACAGGGACCAATGAATTGTGCCGTTCCAGAGGTGCTTTTGCGATCCACAACGAGCCCAGCAAAGTCAGCGTCAGTGAATCCAACAAGATTTAAATCACAGTTCTTGGGATACCATAGACAAAGATGGTCCATTCCTTTGAGGTATTGAAATCACAGTTCTTGGGATGCCCTAAACCCTGAACTTCTCTACAAGAGCAGGGTTAGTGGAACCAAAAATAATATCACCAACATAAACTTGAACCACCAGAATTTTACCTTCTTGTTCCAGAAGGAACAGAGTTTTGTCAATTGTTCATCGACGATATCCATTAGAGAGAATGAACTGTGCGAGTCTATCATACCAAGCACGAGGAGCTTGCTTAAGACCATACAGTGCCTTATCCAAAGCATACACATGTGAGGAAAATTGGCATCCTCAAAACCAAGGGGCTGCTTCACATATACCTCTTCTTGGAGATATCCATTCAAGAAAGCAGTCTTGACATCCATTTGGTATAGAGTGAATCCCTTGTGAGCGGCATAGGCGATGAGAAGACGAATCGCTTCAATGCGAGCCACTGGAGCATAAGTCTCATCATAGTCAATCCCCTCTTGTTGATTGTATCCTTGAGCAACCAACCTTGCTTTGTTCCTTGTGACCACCCCTGAGTCATCGAGCTTATTCCTAAACACCCAGCGAGTGTCAATGGCATGCTTGTTGCGGGGTAAAGGAACGAGATGCCAGACTTTGTTCTTTTCAAACTGATGAAGCTCTTCTTGCATAGCTACAATCCAGTCAGGTTCCTTCAATGCTTCCTTGATAAACTTGGGTTCTACAAGAGAGATAAAAGCATGGAAAGCACATAACATATTCAATTTAGAACGCAAACCTCTTTCACCAAAAGGTGTGACGAGATTATGAGTGGGGTGAGCCTTTTGGATTCGAACACTCTTTGACACGAGAAGAGATGGATCATCATGTTGTGTCTTAGAATCGTTCGTCGAAGATGAAGACAATGGGGCATCTTCAATTGGGTTCGTTCCTTCAGCATCACTCAAAGAATCATCAACGATATCATCACCAGAAGTTCTAGATGGAACAGTCACAACTTCTTCTGAGTTAGTTAGAGCCGCAACTTGTATTGAATCATCAGTTGATGTTGATGGAACGTCTGCGTCTTGTGCAAAATTGGTTGGAGTATCATCATTGTGTAAGTCATCAGGACTAGAAGATTCTGGAGAGGATGGAGAGACACTACTAGCATTAGGAGCATCGTTCCCATGACTTGGAGTATCATCATTGTTGTAAACTCTATAAGCCTTGCTTGCCTTTGCATATCCCAAGAAAACGCCTTCATCACTTCGTGGGTCAAACTTTCCTAGGTTATCCTTCCCATTGTTGTGAATGTAACACCTGTATCCAAAAGCACGCAAGTGGAAAATATTGGGCTTGCGATCCCTTATTAGTTCATAAGCAGTTTTATTCAATAAGGGACGAAGTATGACACGATTGAGAATATAACAAGCAGTGTTGATAGCTTATGCCCAGAAAATTCATGGAAGATTGCTTGCAATGAGCAGAGTTGATGCACCCCTACCCACCATGACTGCAACTGAGGAGGAGGAAGCCATGAGCATCCCCTCACAAGGGCCCATAACAAGATCGCGTGCCAAGGCCATCACCAACGCCACATAATCATTGATCGTGCGCGTCGTCGCAAGCCAAGGGATGCTAGAGACCGCGTTCTCTCTCAAACTCCTCACCACCATCAACACTGCGTTCACATAGAGATTCTATTGTGATTTTGAGACGTTCTAGTTTTGGCATTTCCGCCATCATTTCAACGAAAATTTTCTTGTTATCCACTCTTAGAAAACAAAAAAAAATTGTCATTCCCATCGGTTTCTCAAGTCAAGCACTTGGCCGAAATTATATTTTATCCATTCTACGCGATATTTGGTGTGATTTGTTAGTTTGAGATCTTCCGAGATTTGAGTGATTGATTGCTGATTTTCTTGCGTAAAATATCACTAATATCTTGCGTAATTTGAATTCTAGTTGTAACCACCAAATCTATGAAATCTTTCTCTCTCCAATCACGAAAATATTGAGTGATTTTCTCTCTCTTAGTCACCAAGGCCGTTACTTGTTGTGATTCTTTCTTATCCGAGATCTGGTCAAAGACAAAGATCTCGTGCATTAATTAAAAAAAAAAGATATCGGAATTTAAATAAAAAAAAAACAAGATCCGATCTATAAGAAGTGGAAAGCCAAAATAAGGCATCCCTTCTTCTCCCTCTCGGCCTTGGCTCATTTCTCTACCTCTCCGTTGTCTAGGTTCCTCCTAGAAGGTAAGTTACGTTAGCTATTGTTGATTGCTTGCGTCGAGGTCAGGAATATTTGCTTAAGTCTTGTTTGCTTTTCGTACTTGCTTTTCACACCATTATTGTGTTTACCCTAGCCGCCCTCTCGGCACTCCTAAACTGCCCACCTTCGTGGACTTGTGTGTCTTGTTTAGTGCTTACGTGATTCTTGGTTGCTTTTGTCTCTTGTTCGTTTTACTTGGATGTCTGGTCACATTGTCATAGGAAGCATGACGGCCCCGACTCATAATCAAGGAGACGGCAACGACACCGGCAACGCGTCGAACCCTTCTTTGGTTCCCCAGCATGACCCCAACCTTGAAGATCCCATACTAGATCTCTCCGCTGAGCAACGCGAGATACAAGAGTTACGATGCCAAGTTGCTCAACTCCAAGTAACGCAGCGCGCTGCACCCGTGCTGTCGACGACGAAAACAATGATTCCGATGGAGGCCGCGGGATGGCCACGTCCCACTGAAGTTGGGCCAAGCCAACCACGTGTGGGCAAGGGTAAAGGGTTGATGCCTTCGACCTCCAACCACGCCTCCAACGTGTCGCAGCGCAAATGCTACGCACCGCGAGCAAGCAACACTAAAAACACCTACGATTTACCATTTATGACACGAGGTACAATTTTGAGCGAAAGTTATACGTTTCAAATTTTGTCAACTTCTTTCCATGAATCATCTTATGTTGTAAAAATATTGGGGGAAAACAAAGAACTAAGAGTTTGGGAGACATACAACACTAAAAACACCTACGATTTACCATTTATGACACATGGCACAACATTGTGCGAAAGTGATGAATTTCAAATTTTGTTAATTTCTTTCCGTGAATCATCTTATATTATCAAAATATTGGGGTGAAACAGAGAGCTATGAGTTTGTGGGACAAACAATACTGAAAACACCTTCGATTTGCCAATTATGACACAAGGCACAACTTTGAGCGAAAGTCATGAGTTTCAAATTTTGTCAATTTATATTCGTGAATCATCTTATATTTTCAAAATATTTGAAGGAACCAACGAGAAAACAGATTGGGGGACAAACAATACTAAAAACACCTACGATTTTTACCATTTACGACACAAGGCACAACTTTGAGCGAAGAAAACTAGTTTTAAATTTTGTTAATTTCTTTCTGTGAATCATCATTTATTGGCAAAATATTGGGGGAAAACATAGAGCAAAGAGTTTGGGCGACAAATAACACTAAAAACAACTACGATTTACCATTTAAGACACAAGGCACAACTTTGAACGAAGAAAATGAGTTTCAAATTTTGTCAATTTCTTTTCAATGAATCATCATATATTGTCAAAATATTGGGGGGAAACATAGAGCAAAGAGTTTGGGCGACAAACAACACTAAAAACACCTACGATTTACCATTTACGACATAAGGCACAACATTGTGTTATGAATTTCAAATTTTGTCAATTTATTTCCGTGAATCATCTTATATTGTCAAAATATTGGCTCCCTTGCTTCAGCTGCCCGATTAGGTGGAATGTGATGCCTCCAACCACGGCATCAGTGGTGTGCTTCTCCAAGACCGACGCCCCATCGCATACTTCAGCGAGAAGCTCACCGGTGCTACTCTCAATTACCCGACGTATGACAAGGAGCTCTACGCCTTGATCCGGGTCTTGAAAACATGGCAACATTACCTCTGGCCAAAGGAGTTCGTGATCCATTCCGACCATGAGGCTCTCAACTATTTGAAGAGCCAAGTGCATCTCGGAAGGCGCCACGCCCGATCGATTGAATTCATGGAGACCTTCCCTTATGTGGTGAACTACAAGAAGGGCAATGACAATGTGGTTGCCGACGCGTTGTATCGGAGGTACACTCTTCTCTCCCAACTTGATGCCAATATCCTTGGGTTCTCTCTTATTAAGGAATTGTATGCACAAGATGCTTTATTTGGTGCAATCTTTGACTCATGCATACAAAAAGGAGAATATGAGGGATTCGTTATGGACAATGGGTTTTTGTACAAAGCTGGCAAATTGTGCATACCTGATACTTCCATTCGTAGACTTCTTATCCAAGAAGCCCACGAAGGGCGTGGACACTTCGACATCACCAAGACCTTGGCCATGCTTAAGGAGCACTTATTTTGGCCCAAAATGCTTGAGCATGTCACTAAGTTCTGCAATAGCTGTGTGACATGCCATAAGGCTAAGAGCAAGTCGAGTCCCTTTGGCTTGTATACCCCTTTGCCGATTTCGGCCGCCCCGTAGGAGGACATTTCCTTGGACTTCATAACGGGGTTGTCCATGTCTAAGAATGGGAGGGACTCAATTTTTGTTGTGGTGTATAGATTTTCCAAAATGGCCCACTTTATTGCATGCAAGATGACCAACAATGCTCAGGAGGTTGCCACTTTGTTCTTTGAGCATGTAGTCAATCTACATGGCATTCCTCGTAGCATTGTGTCGGATTGCGATGCTAAGTTTGTGAGTCACTTTTGGAAGACTCTTTGGTCCAAATTGGAGACGCGTCTTCTTTTCTCCACTAGTTGCCACCCTCAGACGGATAGTCAAACTGAAGTGACCAACCGTACTCTTGGCGCCTTATTGCGCACTATGTTGAAAGCTAACATCCGCAGGTGGGAAGATTGTTTGCCCCATGTTGAATTTGCTTACAACAGGTGATGTGGTTATGCCCCATCAAGGGCCATCGACGAGCGTTGCCGCCACGGATGCCGCGCCGGCGTCCACCGAGATGGAAGCTATTCCACCGGGCCCTTTTCCGAGTTCCCCGCACACCAAGGCCCCTACACATCCATCTGACCCAGTTGAGGCCGTCCAGCCCATGAGTGCCGAGGAAAGTGGGCCCGAGCTTGCCGAGCGCCGCGCTCCTCTTACCACGCCGCCAACTTATCCGTTGGCGTCTCCTGAGCCACCTCCATGGGTGATCACCCGCGCACGTGCCAATGAACTCAACCAACAGCTGCAGAAGGGTCTATTTTTCCTTGGAGCGCTGAGCCAAGTTCCATTGGAGCCGGTGACGCTACTCATGGCTTGCCCGAATGTCTAGCCACCGCGCACGTGGGCACCGAGAGACTTTACACACGCATTTAGGGATAACATTTTATGCCTTAATGTTTGTGTAATTTATCATGTCATTAGTTCATTTTAAAGTTAAGATCATTTTCATATCATGTAGGCATTTAAGTGCCTTGTGGGCTCGGTTTGGCCTATGGCCGAGATGCCTTTATAAGGCCACTTTGAGCCTTGTTTTTGGATGCGCTTAATTTGAATCAAAACCCAAGTCTTTGGCTGCTACACTTGTTCTTCCTCTTCACAAGCTCGTGAGTAAGATCGAGCCCCCGGACCTTGGATCGAGTGAGTCGCATCTCATTCAACCTCCACCCCTCTTCTTCATGATTCGGTAAGTGACATCCGAACCTTGAAGTTGCTTATCCTTCACCTTCCTGGTCCATCCCCATCATCACAAACTCGCCGCCCCACAAGTTCCCCTTGATCTAACCCCAAACCGATCATTCATCCGCTGACTCCACCCGTTCATCTCCCTGCGACCGTCCAGTGGAAACACCATATCTTCCGAACCAGAGATCCAGTGACTACCAACTTTTGAGGGGTGAAACTAGACCTCAAGATCTATCTCTGGCCGTTGGAATCATCCCATTCCGATCACGGACGAGAGAGAACGAACCCCCTTGAATTCAGGTCAGAAACCAGGTCCATTGCTGGCGACTCTTGGAAGGTTTAGAATCTTTACCTTGCACAGCGGCACTCCCGATCCTTTCTTTCGTCATGTGGTATCAGAGCCCGTGAGGTAAGCTCTTGAAAACCTTGGTTCTGTCCTACTAAGTTCAGTTACGCAAGCCTAGGAAGCCGTCTTTGTTTCTGCGCAAACTTGTGTCCTTGTTTTGCCGAGCTTGCTGTCGAACTCTTGCTTGTTCTGGCCTGTCGTGGAGTTCTTCCTTGTTTGTTTTTCCTTGCTGCGTGTGTGAACCTGACCGTCAACCTTAGGAAGAAGTCGACCCATCGAAAACCTTTTGGGCTGCCGAGAGTTACGCACCACTTGGCCTGCACCTGTGTCGTTTCCTCTGCATATAACCGACTTGCTTTTAATTAATTAGCTTGTAGTTTTGTTAGTGGTTCAGCTTGTAGCCTTTAAAAAAATTTACCAACTTGTTTGGTTAGTGAATCGGCTTTTGTCCTACCTTGTGCCCCTAAGCCACCGCTTAAATGGTCAAGAGAGATTAGCTTGAGTCTTAGCCGAGTGCCTCCACTGAATTTGCATTAAAACCGTGCTCTTGTGCTGCATAGTTAAGTTCTTGAATGTGATATTGCATGCTTTAATTAAATACGAAGCAATCAAATTCAAGGTGACAAAAAAGATCGTAGGCTAAAAACGTGTGATCCAACAAGGTTTAGTGTATATTATACATTAGGAAGCCTAGTTTCTCAGTGTATATTATTTTCTCTAGTATCTTGTGCTTATTTCAAAAAACAAAAACAATAAACTTTGCAAACCCGAAAGCCATTACAAGCATAAGACCTTGCCCTTACCTTGTAGAGGTCGTAAAACTCGGACTTGGCACAACCTTTAAAAAAAAACCAAAAAAAAAACAAAAGAGTCCAAGCAAAGACCATTAGGTGACATCTTGCGGATCACACTAAGGCCGAAAATTTAGTAGTTTCCTTGAACTTGCTTGTGACGAATTGTTGAAGCAAGCAATTCAGGTTCAATTGCTTGATTGTGTGCGTACCAAGAGTTGTTGATTCGTGGAGTTTGGTGATTGAGTCTAGGCGTCCTAGGAGTTTTCATTTCAAGTTAGGATCGCTTGCTTTCTACCTTAGTTTGATGTGAGACAAGGAATTTGAGCCCTTCACGCGGCCTAAGGTCCATTATCAAAGCAAGGCGACGTGGGGCCTCGTGTGAAGTCTAGCTCTCGGATGAGGTTGAACATCGTCAAGTCGACTGACGCCGGCAAAGGGATCACCATCTCCGAGCCACTTCCCACACCTCCTATTACCATGGACGTAATTAAAGAGGCCATCTAAGAGGCTATGGACGAGATATTACGCCAGTTGATCCACACCCTTGAGGAGAAACATGCGGCCTTTCAGAGGAGTTTGGACTCCAAGATCGAACAATCCTTAGAGGGCGATCGAGTGAACCCCGAGAGCCCGACACATCTTCTTATGCCTAACAAGGAGAAGGAAGCTACTCTAGGAGTCTCACGCAGGAGGTCTCCCAATTGTCCTTGGGCGGAGTTACTACTACCGAAGCTCCATTGTTGATCACTCTGAGAGAAGAGGATGGTATGGATTCTGACTTTCAATTTCCAACTTCTTTATCTTGTCCTCCTAGTTTGCCTTTGTTGCGCACTAACCATGCAGGTGAGGGCTCACGAGGGGCTCATATAAGACAACAAGAGCCATTTCCAACGAGGGAACGAGAGCTCTACCCACCGCGACACCGCGAGCCAAATCCTCCAAGAAACCTGGCCTTCAACATGATGCCTCGAAGGAATGTGGCCAGGCGAGAGGACGTGCGTGAAAGAAGGCCTTACACTCCGAGGATGCCGTACCAAGGAGGCCGTGGATACTACGAGGAGGACCAAGAGAGATTCCAAGGAAGAGATCGATCCCAAGTTCCCAAGATCGAGATTCCTCAATTTGGAGGTACATGTGACCCTGACTCTTATATAGATTGGGAAAATAAGGTAGAACAAATCTTTTCTTTCTATGAGTGCTCGGAGGCACGAAAGGTAGCCTTGGCTACTATTCGTTTTGTGGAGTTCGCGCAACAATGGTGGCTAGAGGAGCAAATCGATCACGACTATGAAGGCATCCCACCAATTGACACTTGGGACGAGCTCCGTACAGCTCTTAGGAATATATTTGTTTCGGATGACTACCAGGAGCATGTGCACGCTAGGTTGAAGTGTCTTAGGGAAGGAAGTCGCACCCCGGATGAGTACTATAGGGAGCTTAGAATGCTATTGTTTAGGTCGGGACTTAGGTTTCCTAAGGGGTATATCATCTCCAAATTCATCAACAACCTTACCCCTGAACTCAAGTCTATTGTAGCCTATCAACATTGCCCTAAGGGCACTAGGATAGAGGATGTCCTACACTACACTACTCAAGTGTACAAGAATCTGCCTCACAAGAGATCACATTCGTCCAATCCTAGACCGTGGCAGCCATCCTCCTCTTCTAGCCAACCCCATCAAGTCTCATGGCGTCAAGAGCCTAGCCCCGCGTTCTCTACTCAACACCCAAGAAGAGAGGCTCCAACTCCGACACAACCGCCAAAGAAGGATGGAGAAGGACGCACCCAGGATTTGAAGTGCTTCAAGTGTCTTGGAAGAGGACACTTTGCTCGGGATTGCCCTACCAAGAAGCGAGTCCTACTCAACACTCAAAGGGAATTTGAGTCGGAGGATGAGCTTGAAGAAGAGACTCAAGGACTTGAAGAAGAGTATGAAGAAGTGCACGTGAAGGCGGCTGAGGGAGAATGCTTTATGGTCAAGAAGGAGGATATTTCTATGGAAGAGGACACTTTGCTCGGGATAGCCCCTCATGAGATCATAGCGGACCACGTGGCTAAGGAGCAGCAGAGAGCCCTACAAGACAAGGAGGATATTTCTATGGATTTTGTGCTTGCTTTGCCTAGGTCAAAGAGGGGTAGAGATTCTATTTTTGTTGTGATAGATCGGTTTTCTAAGATGACTCACTTCATTGCTTGCCATAAGACCGATGATGCTTCTCATGTTGTTACACTATTCTTTGATAATATTGTGAGATTGCATGGAGTCCCCATGTCTATAGTGTCTGATCGTGATGTCAAGTTCCTCATCTATTTTTGGAAGACAATGTGGGCCAAGCTTGGTACTAAGCTACTCTTTTCCACCACTTGCCATCCTCAAACGGACGGCCAGACCGAGGTAACAAATTGTACTCTTGGTGCATTACTTAGATCATTATTGCAGACTAACTTGCGCAGGTGGGAAGATTGTCTACCATTCATTGAGTTTGCATGCAACCGGTCCATTCACACCGCCACCAAGAGGACGCCATTTGAAGTGGTGTATGGCCGCAACCCCGCAACACCTTTGGATCACTTACCATATGCCATCATGGAGCGGGAAAGCAAGGAAGGTGCCGACCATGCCCACAGGATTCAGAAACTTCATGAGGACACTCGGTTGCAGCTTGAGAGGAAGGCCATGCAATACAAGAGACACGCTGACAAGGGCCGCAAGGAGGTGCTGCTTGAGCCCAGAGATTTGGTGTGGGTGCACTTGAGGAAAGAGCGGTTCCCGACCCTCCGCAACTCCAAGCTCAAGCCTAGAGGAGATGGGCCATTTCAGGTGCTCGAGAAGATCAACGACAAGGCCTACCGCATCGAGTTTCCGCCCACCTATGGAGTTCACGATGTGTTCAACGTCGCCGACTTGATACCTTATTTAGTGGACGATGAAGCCGACCTTGAAGCGTTGGATTCGAGGTCGAATCCTTTCCATGGAGGGGAGGATGGTGTGGTTATGCCCCATCAAGGGCCATCGACGAGCGTTGCCGCCACGGATGCCGCGCCGGCGTCCACCGAGATGGAGGCTATTCCGTCGGGCCCCTCTCCGAGTTCCCCGCACACCAAGGCCCCTACACATCCATCTGACCCAGTTGAGGCCGTCCAACTCCTCCGTTGGCGTCTCCTGAGCCACCGCCAAGGGAGATCACCCGCGCACGTGCCAAGGGATTCAACCAACAGCTGCAGAAGGGTCTATTTTTCCTTGGAGCGCCGAGCCAAGTTCCATTGGAGCCGGTGACGCTACTCATGGCTTGCCCGAATGTCTAGCCACCGCGCACGTGGGCACCGAGAGACTTTACACACGCATTTAGGGATAACATTTTATGCCTTAATGTTTGTGTAATTTATCATGTCATTATTTCATTTTAAACTTAAGATCGTTTTCATATCATGTAGGCATTTATGTGCCTTGTGGGCTCGGTTTGGCCTATGGCCGAGATGCCTTTATAAGGCCACTTTGAGCCTTGTTTTTGGACACGCTTAATTTGAATCAAAACCCAAGTCTTTGGCTGCTACACTTGTTCTTCCTCTTCACAAGCTCGTGAGTAAGATCGAGCTCCCGGACCTTGGATCGAGTGAGTCACATCTCATCCAACCTCCACCCCTCTTCTTCTTGATTCGGTGAGTGACATCGGAACCTTGAAGTTGCTTATCCTTCACCTTCCTGGTCCATCCCCATCATCACAAACTCGCCGCCCCACAAGTTCCCCTTGATCCAACCCCAAACCGATCATTCATCCGCTGCCTCCACCCGTTCATCTCCATGCGACCGTCCAGTGAAAACACCATATCTTCCGAACCCGAGATCCAGTGACTACCAACTTTTGAGGGGTGAAACTAGACCTCAAGATCTATCTCTGGCCGTTGAAATCATCCCATTCCGATCACGGACGAGAGAGAAAGAACCCCTTGAAGTCAGGCCAGAAACCAGATCCATTGTTGGCGACTCTTGGAAGGTTTAGAAGCTTTACCTTGCACAGCGGCACTCCCGATCCTTGCTCTCATCAACAGGTCCATGCACTCGGCGATCAAGAAGACACTATTCGAGGTCGTCTATAGCCTTAACCCTGCCAGCCCGCTTGATTTGATACCACGACCGCTTCACGATGCAGAGAGCACAACATGTCTTGACCGTGCTGAGTTTGTCAAGAGCCTCCATGAGCACACCCGTGTGCAACTTGAGCGCCGAGCTTAGCAGTACAAGCGCCAAGCAGATAAGGGATGGCGCAACATCACCTTTGAGTCGGCGACATGGTGTGGCTCCATTTGCGCAAGGAACGCTTTCCAGCCAAGCGCCGCAACTAGTTAGATCCCTGAGGCGATGGACCATTCCGAGTTTTGGAACGCCTTGGTGACAATGCATACCGCCTCGAGCTGCCAGGCAAGTATGGTGCCCATCCGAGCTTCAATGTTTCCGATCTCTCTCCATATGCCCCCCCCCGAGTACGACGAGGACAAAGCGAGGATGCTTCGCAGCCAAGAAGGGGAGAATGATGACTCCATGACTACCCCCTTACGGCGAGAGACGAAGAGGACCTCTTTAGGGTGTGTTTCGATGGGCCGATGACTAGGGCTCGTGCTAGAAGCATCGCCAGAGCTACTCAATCTCTAGTCGCCCTCATGTGTGCAAGCTTCGGGTCCGAGCCAAGCTGTTCGTGGATCACGCTTTTGACCCTTGATTATTCGGGGGTTATCAGACGATTCTGCCCAGGGCCCGCTTACTATTTATAGCTTTTCTACTTTTCATTTGCTCTTCTATTTTAAGATGTTGTAATGGATTGTGCCTTGTTGTTTTAGGCCCAAGCCTATTAGGGTTTCCTTGTAAACCCTAGTTTTCCCTTGTTTTTATACCCTTGAACTCTCATTGTAATTTTCAAGTTGAGTTTTGATAAACATAGTTAAGAGTCACTCATAGTTTATCTCTTGGCTACCCCCAAATTGGCTTAGCCGAGTTCAAAATCTATAAGGAGCCATAACATTGGCCTCCTTCCACCACCTCGGGTGTTCATCACGTTGAACCCCTCCACCTATCCGCCGCCAAGGTTTGATCCGCCAAACTCAAGAAGGGGAGACATAACGTTGTTTCCTCGAAGGAGTTCACGAAGAACGAGTTCTGGATTAGGAAGAACAACGATCCGAACCTAGATCGGTCTTGCCTCACGGTTATCGATCACATCAAATAGTATATAGCAATAGTATAAAACTATACGATATAACAATAATATAAAACTATACGATATAACAATAGTATATAACTATACGGTATAAACATATTATATAATGATACGATATAACAATAGTATATAAATATACGATATAACAATAGTATATAACTATACGATAGAACCATAATATGTAATTATATTATATAACTATACAAGATAACAATAGTATATAACAATACGATATAACTATAATATATAACTATACGATATAACAATAGTATTTAACTATACGATATAACCATAATATATAACTATAGTATATAACTATACGATATAACCATAGTATATAACTAAAGTATATAACAAGATGATATAACCATAACATATAACTATAGTATATAACAATAGTATATAACTATAGTATATAACAATACGATATAACCATAATATATAACAATAGTATATAGCTATACGATTTAACCATAGTATATAACTATACGATATAACCATAGTATATAACAATAGTATATAACTATACGATATAACCATAGTATATAACAATAGTATATAACTATACGATATAACCATAGTATATAATTAAGAAATATCTACATTGGATTGAGTACTTATAGATCTCCATTTTCAAGCATTTCAGCCAAAATAACCCTGAACAATTATAATTATACAAATATTAGATTCATTATAATCTTTAACGAATATTACATTCATCATAATCTTTAACGAACAATTATGCATTACTAAGGTTGCAAAATAACTACGCAGAAATTTATACATATAACTACGACAAAAAGTTTCTCTTAATTTTGTATACATATATAATACTCAAATACAAGCATACAAAAACCTCTCAATCGATCGATCGATATATAACGTCACAACCTTGTATTACGCATTACATGATGGAACAACAGTGCAAATCACCTAATGCTATATATATTCAAACAAAAGCTTTCAAATTCTAGCTAATTATATAATTTATCACAATTGTACACTAACATAATGTTCAAAACTAAAACATGTGTTTTTAACTGCCGAAAATCTACTTTTTTTAAACGCTACATCGTAGCGTTTAAGATTTAATCGGCTCGATTAAACTGGGCCAATTTTAGAAGCTACGTCGTAGCATATAAATCCGACCCGGCTATGCTTTTTTTAAAATCTCACTAAATCCAAAAAAAACTCTTGCACACCACGTTGTGGTGCTTAAAAAATATAAAAAAAATGTGCACTACCTCGTAGAGTTTAACTTGCGGTGCAAAAAAAAAAAAAAGTGGTGCGAAACCGAACCCCCAATAATTACTTCTCTTCTCTACTATTTCACATCCTACATTCACTTTTTTCACAACTACTTCTTCATAACTACTGATGCTGAAAATGATATTTAATAAATAAATCTAATAAATATGTACTTTAAATAAAAATAACTTTCAATTTAAAATTTGAAACATTTTTCTAATATATAATTTATCATTATATTCAAGGTATTTCACTAATTTGTTATTAGATTTTATATGCTATTATTCACCGATGAATATATTACGGGGACTGCCCTAGTTATTAAGTTATACATGGTACTTTATAATCTATTAGGACAAGAATGTGACCATTATTGGTGAACCAGGAAACACGTTGGACTGTACTATACCACTTTTAAGGTTCATGTACCTACATCCACGAGAGGAAGTTTTAGTCCAATGGAAACCTTCTAACTACACCATGAAGAAATATGTGTCCTTTAATCAAGATGACAATTACTAATAATAGAATATGATTAATAATAAAGATTTATAATCTAGATATTTTAGGTAGTTTTAGTACTTTGATAGAAGTCAACTATGACTTTTGAGATAAATTAGATTTAGCCAATTGTTATTATACTCGTGTCCTATAAGGTCACACACAATAGAGTAATTGGGCTAGATCAAAGCAACATGAGGCCCATATGGGGACTAGGAAATTTCGGCCACGGTGTATTATTGGAAGAGTGGATTATTCATCAAATAATATTAAAGTGTTATCTATTTACTTGATGATATAAGAAAATTTATCTTAAGGAAAGATAAGATATTGTATCAACCATAAATATCCCTTTCTTGTTACAAGAGAATAATCTATTATCTCATGTGTTGAGAAAAGCTTTCTTCTACCATAAACCCTAGGACCGGCCGTGCACACTAAGAGAAGGCTTTGAGCTTTTTCGTCCCGTTATAGCAAACGAAGGCAAGGCGATCGAGTATCGTGCTCATGTGGATCAAGTAGAGGAGTCACACTTGAGGCTCTATTCTCCATGTTGATCTTAGAGAGAAGATTTGCATCAAAAGGTATGTTACTCTTTCATATATGATTCGTATCAAGTTTATGCATAAGATCCTAAGTTAGATGTTAGAAAATCGTTTTTCTAAAATTCCACTTAAACTATCTAAATCTCTACAATGGTATCAAAGCCTCTTGCATAAATTGATATGAGCATGTTCTTGATTATTTTGGTTCAATTTAGTGGTAAAATTGATATATGGATTAACTTGTATGATTAAAATTGTGATTTTAAGTGATTGGATGAATAAAGTTGTGAATTTTATGTATAATATATACTCAAAAATCCAGCCCTCCATGACCGAAATTATGAATGTTAAAAATCTAATTTTGGGCTTCATTTTACCCAAAAGTTGATTCATATGTTTAATTTATCAAGAGATATGATTTCTTGTACGAATCATAATCACACATAAAAATACTAGATTTTTTATGTTCGTGAGAATTGATTCAAACCCTATAAATTTAGAATTTCATGCCTTGAATGCCCAAAGTTGATTAATTTTGTATGAAATTGTTTCATACATTAATTTTTCAAAAACTTTAATTTATGAAAATTACACCATATTTTCCTTAAAACCATCACAAATTTGTAATTGTTACAAAATTTGAGTGGGAGAAGGGATAAAACCATAGTTGGGTGGCCCGAAAGGCTCACGTCGGTTCGATGGTGGCCAGAGGTGGTTCGATGGCAGGGGTGGCGCGCGCAGCAGTGGTTGGCCATGTGGCTGGTAGTGCGGCTAGGGGTTGGTTGATTAGGGTTGGGTAGGCTAGGGTTTCCTAAGGTATTTTGCCTAAGATCCTAATTACCTAAAATATATAAGGATATAAGATATCTTATCTTTTGAGTATATTTTATCCAATTATACATGGTAATGATTAATATTGGTATTAATTCCATATATGATTTTAATTGAATTAAAATAATAAAAAGACTGGATTAATTATTTTATGAGATAATTTAATTTATTTAATCTTAAAAGTCTATTATAATGATTAATAGTCTATTATTGTCTTTTAATATTTGATATTATATTTTGCATGTATGATTTAATATTAGAATATTATTATTGCATGCGGTGACTGATATGACCCACCATAGGATAGAAAATACGATATGCGTATCGTTATTATTTTCTTGTACATGATCTGTGTATCGTTATGTATTTTTGTAATTTCATTTTTAAGATATTAGATTAGATTTACATTATGTAAAACAAGAGAAGAATATCCTATGAAGAATCCAGGATGAAGATCCAAGAGACAAGAGGAATCTATGATTATTATATCTTATAGGTTTTTAGGGGCCATATTAGGATCACATTTATTTATCGCATTTTATTTTGCTATAAATGTCTCCAAGTATATGCTTGTTTGTTTATTTATGCTATTTAGTTCACTAGTGAATAGACTTGCATAATCAACTTAGGTCTCTTAAAAGAAAATTGAGATTTTGCCTTTTCAAATCATAACCTATGAGACCCTTGGAATTTGATGGATCTGTTTTGCCAAAGCAAGGTGTCCTTCTTTGACCTTGGGATAGAACGGATAAATCTATATAAGGGGTTTACAACATTGATTTGGTTATACTCAACAAAAGGCCAACAGATAAAGATTTGGAATTGAGGCATGAGATAGATTTGACATAAGATGTAATCTAACAACCAAGAGATATAAATGTTATAACTAGTAAAAGTTACTTACCTTGATCGCATAGGATTTATGGAGGTGCCAACGTACGCCTAAAATCTTATCCGAAATAGGATCTTGGAATCATGTTATTCAAAGGGTCAATTTTTATATGAATAAAATGTGCATTAGCTTATTTATGTTTAAAGCGTGTATAAATTTTTTAAGCTTTTGCATGAGAAGCATGATTTATATTTTGCATGTTATTTCTATTGTAGATATCATGTCTAGAAATGATAACCCAACAATCATCAACCTACGATCAATTATTGAGAAGAATAAGTTGAACGAAAACAATTTTCTCGATTGGAAAAGAAATCTGAGAATTGTTCTCAGGTCTGAAGGAAGAAAGAATGTCCTTGACAGCCCTATCCCAAAATTGACTGTTATGTCTACTCCACATGAGATAGAGGAGGAAAATCATATCAAAGATAATTTAGTTATTGTCACTTGTCTTATGTTGGCTTCCGTGGAATTGAACCATCAAAAGAGATTTGAGAGGATGGACGCCTATACCATCATTCGCAACCTGAAAGTTATGTTTGAGGAGCAAGCAAGGATGAAGAGATATGAGACTCACAAGGCAATTCTTGATTGCAAGCTTCAGAAAGGCAAGCTAGTTAGTGCTCATGTGTTCCATATGATTAGACATTTTGAGAGCATGAAAAGACTTGGATTTTCCTATAGTCAAGAGTTGGCTACAAATATCATACTCCATTCCCTACATGATGGATTTGCTCAATTCAAGTTACGTCTTCATGCTCGCCAAGAGAATTCTAGAGAAGGGCTCACTTCAACCCACTTAGCTATAGGATAAATAGGGGTAGAGTGTTCTCATTAGAATTATGAAGCAAGTGAAATATCCAAGAGTTGTGAAGAGAGGTGAGTGTGACCACAAAATTACTCAGTCTTGTATTTGTCTTTTTCCTTCTATTCAAATATTAGTTTGCATTTTTAGTTGTCTTATTTTCCCATCTTAATCACACGAAGGAGGGAAAAGACTATTTTTTCCAACAAGTGGGTTTTGAATTAGCGCATGTGCTTGTCTTCTTTTTGATACAAAACGTCCCTTGATTGTTTTTTCGAGTCTAAATCTACATTGCTACCCTCAATCTCTACAATCTACATGAACAATTAAACATAAAAATCAAGCACTCCTTTTACTTCACAAGTGGGACTTTTCAACAGAGAATTAAGCTGGAAAGAGAAGATAAATTTATTAGGCCTATTGGTTCTATTGCGGCCCCCATCTCGCAGTATTGGTTGTGGAGGTCATAGGCGACGGCGGTTGTTGGTGGTGGTCAAATGGAGTTAAGAGTTGAAACATATGAAGAGAGAGAGGAGGAGACGTTAGAAGGTGAAATTGGGTGATGATTCGAAACAACGTTTCCAACGTTACTTCTTGTTAACCTTCTAAATGTGAAAGACACAGGAGGGAGAAAATCTCACGCACGTGACACTCGACGTCCATGCCCTTCCATACGCGTGTTTAACAAGGGATTTGTAACCTTATACATTTAATTATCTTTGGTGAAATTGATAATAAAATATCTAAAAAACTTATATTTGTTTGAATGATAAATTTTGAATATCATTAATTTTTATTATAAAAAACTTACAGTTTTTAATATTTATTAAAATTACAAATAGTTTTTTTGAAATAATATTTTAAAATTACCATACTATTTAAAATAAAAACGAAATTATTTTATAAAAAGTTAAAATTGTTTATATAGTTTACAATTTACAATGCAAATACATATATTTTAAAATATTTTATCATCAACTTACTCCATATATATTTAAGTCATGTACGAAGTGTTACAATGTAGGTTATTAAAGATCCTCCATCGTGTTTAATATGACTTATTTTGAACAGACCTATTTAACTTTTAGGGTTTGGATCAAATGATAAAGCTTAGATAAAAAATAGGGAGTAATATGAAATATTGGACAATTATGATTTTAAAAAATCAAATAAACTCCCTACCTCCGCCCTTTATCTCTATTTTTTCAAAAATTTCTCTCGAAATATTTGTAATAATAAAAAATTAATGTATTTGTCTAATAATTATAATTTTAACCCCATATTTATAAAAAATTTTAGACTTCACCCAAAATGATTATAATTTTGACCCTATACTTTTTTATATTTCTAAAATTTTCCCAACTTAATTATAATTTTGACCCCATATTTTCAATTACCCTATAATTAATGTTTTGAGCACATACTTTTGAATTTTTTGCCCAAAGTTAATTATCCATTTATCTTTTCCTTAAATATGATAGTGATGCGTCCTTGGCCTCAGAATGGACAAGATCGCCTCGGATAAGCGGACCTAGATCGGAAATCACCACACGGTCTTGTTTGAGGTTGTCGACGTCAATTGTGAGGGAGCCGAATGGAAGTCGCAAGCCTTCAACGTGATGAAGGCACAACAACTTTGAAAGGAGGAACAACGTGATGACTCCTTGGACAAGGTCAACGTGAGGATCTCGTGGTTTTGGTTTGGAAGAACTCGAACAATGAAGTGACGTAGCTCGCAAGTTTGGTCATGGGCCTTATTTGAGCTAATGGGTCGGCCCTCGTAAGCTTAAGAGGAGCGCACACCCGAAATGGAACCCAACTATAAATAGAAAGTACTAAAAACAAACATACTAAATATAGTAAATGATCAAAAGTGACAACATGCCAAAAACGGAAAGTACTAGAATAATAAAAATGCTAAAACGGGAAGTATAAGAACGCGCCAAGGGGGACGCCAAGGTCACGGCGGTATCCATAGTTGCGCTGCCGCGCGATCGCCGGTCTGGTTGTATCGAATCAGAAAGTACATGCAATCATGCATTAAAGCTGACGATATCATAATCGGGGTCTAACACATGGTCATTACTAGATATGCCACTTGTAAAACCTCTACAAAGCGGTCATCTCGGGATAACTAACGACTATAAGGCAACCATTAGAAACAATGACAACTTCCATTATGGATTTGATGATAAATACCTCAAGAGAAATCCCAATATCGATGACCACAATCATCACTAACATCATCGGAAGGACAACACGCGCCCGAACGAATAACCAAACATCAAGTTCACTACAAATCCTTCAAGTTCATCATTTCAAGCATCTTTTCAAACTCTACATCTCCTCAAATTCTTCATTTCTTCAAACACTTCATCTACATATATTTTCATCTTATTAAAGGACCCAACTAACTTTGTTTTCGTTAATGGTTCTCGTAAGAGTCCACCCCTTAGGATTTCTTGGTACTTTATGGAGTGAATGGGCATAAATCGTTTAGGCAATCATCACCATCAACAAACCCGATGAGCGCATGAGAAAATGAGTGATTGAGTGTGAATCTTGGACGCCATCATCACCATCAGAGAATCCGATGAACACTGGAGTGTTGGAGCGAATAGTGGGCATGTTTTCAAAACGTTTTCATATTTGGACTTTTAAACGAGTTTCAATAAGGAAAAATATACTCAAATTATTAAATAAATGACTTGATTGAAAACTCATATAATTTCCAGTGATATGGTATTGACTTCCTTATGAGTTTAGAGTTCCTTGTGAGTTCATGTTGTATAATGTTTTAACTATAATTATTCATGCATATCTGCACATCTATGAACAATACATTCTTATTGTACCATGTTTAACTACAATTATTCCTACATATTTGCACTTTTGTCACAATTACATTCTTGTTAAATCATGTTTAACAGTAACACTTCCAGCATATGTGGGAAATGATAATTTTATGGATGAACCTTGTTGTATTTTTGGCTTGAAATAAAACGATATGTTGGTTGAAATGAGATATGTGATACTTTTGGATAAGGATGGTTCTGATCCTGACTTGATTTTCAATGTGAATTTCGTTATATATATATATCCCTCCAATATGGCTCTATATGGAATTTAGGGTAGAATTGGTCATGGGAGGTCCTTTAACAATATTGGAGAGGCCAAATCACCCAGCCCGTAACGCTGTTCCTGACACGTCGGTAGAGTTATTATTGCCCGCGATACGGGTAAAGAGTTACTTTTGTGTCAAAGACATGATTGGGTATGTTTTCAAAATATTTTCGTATTTGGATTTAAGAATGATTTTTAAAATGGATAAATATACTTGATACACTCTACTTTGTAGTGCGTAACTAGGAGCTGTTACTAGTATTTGGGGTGCCATTTATGTGTGTTTAGGACACAATATAAGAGAATGGAGTTTTGGAGAAGAAGTGTTGATTTGGTGATTTTGAGTACTTAAATGAAGACTTAAGAGATGAAGGCGAAACCACAAGAGAAAACCGCAAGCGAGAAGTTGAAGAACGCAACAGAAGCTTTTCCGCGGGCGCAAATGGATGGCCGCGGTCACGGAATGAGGCGAGAGCGAGAAGAGCAACAACGAGCAAAACCGCGGGCGCGGAAGATAAGCCGCGGTCGCGGAATTACGCCAGAAGGTGCGAGAGCTACAAAGACTAATCTGCGGTCGCGGATATATATCCGCGGTCGCGGCTACTGTTCACACGCGGGCGCTGAGAGATTTTTGTCCGAGTTTTGTTTATTTTAATTCTTTTATTTTATTTCGTTTATTTCCTTTTAGGAAGATTATATTTCCTATCTTTTGGAAATTAGGTTTGCTAGGTTATTTACATCTTTTTGTTAGAAGCCTTTTCATAATTCAGTTTTACACATTTTCGTTCAATTTTTCCCTTAGAGTTTTTATGCTTTGAAGACTATAAAGAACTAAGCAACATTTTCTTAGTCCGACGATTGAAGCCTTCATTTGTATTTGGTTGTGAGATTATAACTCTATTTCCTTTCCTTTGATTATATCAATTCTCTTTGTGCTTTATCCCATGATTCTTGCTAATTTGACTGGCCTGATCATCTAGTTGATATTAGTGATTATCTACTGCTAGGGTTTGGATATTTCTGGTTGAAATCCCTTATCTTGTGTAGCAACTGCAATTTACAAGAACTGGTTGTGAATGTTTATTGTGAAGAGAATTGATTACATGTCGAGTACTGACGGGTTGTTAAGTATTGCATGTATCCTGCTTAATTCCTATGCTAACTGCTGCCGTTAGATTGAATCTTGATTATTTCTTGATTGTTTAATGGTAAGTATTTTCAAGGCTGGTTGACCTGTCTATATACATAAGATCGGAATAGGAATATTCATTGGTAGGAATTGGAGATAATCTAGGATCAACCAATCAAACTGAAGTGTGGATATTTGTCTGGCTAAGTTATTTCTCACCCATTGATTACATCTTTTGCTTTGATTTACTTTGTTACTTGATACAAAACAAAACCCCAATTTTGTTACTACTGGCATTCAACCTTTGCACTTAGGAAGATTGCTTACCTCCTTGTGGGATCGATCCTTATTTACCCTACTACAGTAGTTAGGTTTTTGAGATTTACTTTGATAGGCATCACGACTTTAGCCTCATCAAATTTGGCGCCGTTGCCGGGGAGGCAAGTTTCAATTTTTCTGTTTGTTTATTTGTGTGTCAACTATTGTGTGGACCTATCTTATGGTCCACACCCGTGCTACTGACTCTCTAATTTTAGATCTTGATCCAAAAGTCGAGCGAACACTTTCCAGGAACCGAATAACAGCCCGCACACAAGTCGAGATGGCTGAGGAAGAACAGACATTGAGGCAGTTGACTGCACCGAATCTAGAGCAGCAGCCACTTGCTGTGCAGTTTCCAGAGTTGACGGATGGCGTGAACTTTGAGCTTAAATCTGGGTTGATTCACTTATTACCCCACTTCCATGGGATGAGTGGAGAAGACCCCAACAAGAATCTCTCTGAATTCCACGTTGTCTGCAGCAGTATGAAGCCAAGGAACATTACTGAGGACCAGATCAAGCTGAGGGCCTTTCCTTTCTCTCTGAAGGATTCGGCTAATGATTGGTTCTATTATTTGGCCCCAGGAAGCATAGATACATGGGCGAAGATGAAGAAAGCCTTCCTGGAGAAGTACTTCCCTACAACGAAGCTCAATAGCTTGAAGAGGAACATCAACAACATTGAACATCATGCTACTGAGACGTTGTATGAGTATTATGAGAGGTTCAAGAGGTTGATATCAAGCTGTCCATACCACGGCTTTCTGACCAAGACCTCATTCTATATCTGTATGGTGGACTTCTTGATGATGAGCGCCGAATGGTGAACGCAACCTGTGGTGGAAATATTCTGAACAAAACGCCGGCTGTAGCATTTGAGATATTCTTTGAGCTATCTGAGGGCTCAAGACAGTTTAGCAAGAGAGCGAGCGCTCAAGCAGTAAAGGCCGTAGACTCTCAGCCATCATCCTCACTACTTTATGAAATGGCTGAGATGAAGGAGATGATGAGGAGGTTCATGATGAAGGGCAACCAACAGCAAGTCACGTCTTGTGGAATTTGCTATGACACGATGTACCCTACTGATGCGTGTCCCACGCTATAGGAGCCTACTGCTGAAGTAAATGCTATAGGAGGTTTTGGCCCTCCTAGACCAAGATATGACCCATACTCCAGCACCTACAATCCAGGGTGGAGAGATCACCCTAATTTGAGGTACGAGAATCAACAGAATCCTCCTCAGGGTCGTGATGACCAGGAGTTCCACCAGAGGCCGCCACAGTTCCTACAGTATCAACAACAATTTTAGCAGCCTGGAGGTCAACAATAACAATTTAGAGCTCAATATGACCCTAGACCTCAAGGCCAAAGCGCAAGTTGATCTATGTCCAGTGGTGACATGATCAAGTCTCTCGCTCAGAGTGTATCGACGTTGGCAAACACTATGGTCCAACAAAATCAAGAGATGAAGTCTAGTATTCAGAACTTGGAGAAGCAAGTGGGGCAAATTTCTCTCGCAGTGAGTAAACTAGAGGCCCGAGATTCGAGGAAACTACCATCTCAAACGGTAGCAAACCCGAGAGAGAATGTATGTGCGATGACGCTAAGGAGTGGAACGCAAATGAAGGAAGTGACGGAGGCTGCAGAGGAGAATCCGCAACCGCGAAAATGCCCCTGAAGGCGGAGAAATTTCCTAAGGATTTCCGCAACCGTGGAAAAATACCCGTGACCGCAGAAAGATTTCTGGAAGCGAAGACATCTTCGAAGGATTTCCGCAACCGCGGCAAGATTTCCGTGACCGCCGCAAGATATCCGCGACTGCGGAAATGGTTCTGGACACGAGGAAAACCCCAAGGGAACTCCGCGACCGTGGGCCCAAAGCCGCGGCCGCGGTTGTGCCTCAGACATTGACGACAATTGTGTCCGTCCTTTCTTTCCTCCGCTCGGTTCGCTGAAGCCGCCCGCACCCTTTGATGTGTTCCTACTAGTGGTGAAGGATCTTTGATCTTGTTTGGGAAGCCGCGCGGGGTTGGAATGATGGAACGCGGTGTCTGGAGGCTGGCGCGTGAGGGAGAACGACTCGAAAGAGATCAAGCACTTGGCCGTAGCGTCGGCAATAGAGGATTTGGACTCGAAAGATCGAGTGATTGTCGTAGCGTCGACAGCGGAGACTCGAAAGATCGAGTGGTGGCCGTAGCGTCGGCGGCGGAGTGAAAGAGATGAGAAGTCAGACTTTGGAGGTGACGCAGATCTAAGAGAATGGAGGCAAATGCCTCTCGACAAGTAATCTTAGATTAAAATTATGCGTAACCTAGTAAAGAAGGTCGAGATGACCTTTTATAGTACATAGCGGGACTCGGATGGGCCAAGTCTCGCGAAATGGGCTAGCCCACGCGACACGCATGGAACACATGCCCCAAAATAAAACTAAAATAATTAATGTCTCAAAAGATTACAATCAGTTCAAAAAGAACGCATTCATTGGATGGTTGAGAGAAGACAGACAGAGAACGCGTTCTCTGAGCTTGGTTGAAGACGCTTCAAAGAGAACGCGGTCTCTTGGGTGCCTTGGCTGGCGACGATGCGAGCAACCAAGGATTGCGTCGCGTTGGCAATTGCTTTGGCGCGTGATCTTGTGATTGGCCCCTCTGAGCGAATGCTCCTAGCCTCTTCTTCCTCTGTAGCATTCATGGTGGGCAGGGGCGCATCATCCTCCCCTTCTTGGCTGTGAAGCGTCCCCGCTTCATCATCATCGAACTCAGGCTCCATATAGGGTTCCAGGTCGGCGACGTTGAAGGTCGCATGGACACTATAGTCTGATGGAAGCTCGATCTCGTACGCGTTGTCTCCCATTGCCTTCACAACATGAAAAGAGCCATCACCACGTTGGGACAGCTTGGATTTGCATTTAGCTGGAAAACGGCCTTTGCGAAGGTGCACCCATACCAAGTCTCTTGGGGCAAATATAACGCGGCAGCGCCCACGGTTGTGCTGGGTGGCATATTGTTCAGCACGGCCTTCCAGCTGTGCCCGCGTTCTTTGGTGCAATTCCTGGATCATCGCGGCGCGGTTGGCCGTGCTAGGGTGCTCATTATCCTTCAAAGGACGCGACAGCATGTCCATCGGAGTCAGTGGGTTTCTGCCATAGACTACCTCGAACGGTGTCAGCTTCGTCGCGGAGTGCCTGGACCTGTTGTAAGAAAACTCAACAATTGCAAGTAAGTCCTCCCAACGCTTTGGGTTGGTTTTGAGCATGGTCCTAAGGAGGGCTCCTAGGGTTCGATTGGTCACCTCAGTTTGACCATCAGTTTGGGGGTGGTAGCTAGTGGAATACAAAAGTTCGGTGCCCAACTTCCCCCAAAGTGTTCTCCAGAAATTACCCACAAATTTTGTATCGTGATCACTCACGACAGATCGCGGTATCCCATGTAAACGAACCACGTTGTCAAAGAACAACGCGACGATCTCACTGGCAGTGTGTGTGGTCTTACACGCGATAAAATGGGCCATTTTGGAAAACCTGTCTACAACCACAAAGATGGAATCCTTACCCCTTCGAGAGAGAGGTAAACCTGTGATGAAGTCCATAGACAAATCTTCCCAAGGGCCTAAGGGGATGGGTAGAGGTGTGTAGAGACCATAGGGATGAGAGGTTGATTTGGCGCGTTGACACGTGACACAACTGGTGCAATAGCGCGTCACCTGGGTGGTCATACGCGGCCAAAAGAAATGCTCGCGAAGAGCAGCTAAAGTCTTGGTGACCCCAAAATGACCGCGTCCTTCATGGGCTTCTTGGATGAGGAGTTTCCTAATTGGTGAGATAGGAATGCACAAATGCCCTGCTTTGTATAGGTACCCCTCATGAAAGAAAATATGTCTCAAACTCGCGGTCCCTAAGATAGTGTTCTACAATTGGCTTAAAAAAAGGATCAAGCATATATAAATCCTTAATCAATGCGAAGCCAAGGAGTTTAGATTGAAGATGGGTAAGGAGAACATACCTGCGAGAAAGGGCGTCGACGACCACATTCTCCTTACCTTTTTTTATGCACCACAACGTAAGGAAACGTCTCCATAAATTCCACCCAGTGAGCATGGCGGCGGCTAAGATGGGCTTGACTCTTCAGATAGCTGATGGCCGCGTGGTCCGAGTGGATAACAAACTCGCGTGGCCACAGGTAGTGCTACCATGTCTTCAGGACGCGAACTAGCGCGTAGAGCTCCTTGTCGTATGTGGGGTAATTCAAAGTGGCCCCAGTGAGCTTCTCGCTGAAGAACGTGATGGGCCTCTTCTCTTGGTGGAGCACTCCACCAATCCCCACATTTGACGCGTCACATTCCACTTCAAAGTGCTTGTTGAAGTCGGGGAGTTGTAGCAGTGGCGCGGTGCATAGGGCTTCTTTCAACGCGCTGAACGCAGTTGTTGTGTGTCTCCTTCCAAATCACCATGGCGCCTTTCTTTGTGAGTTCATGTAAAGGCGCGACAATGGAGCTGAAATCGCGAACAAATCGCCTGTAGAAGCCTGCTAATCCAAGGAAGCTTCTAACCATTGTTGGCGTTGTGGGTGTTGGCCAATCTCGGATGGCCTTCACTTTTTCCTCATCGACACGGAGTCCCTCCTTGGAGACCACATAGCCCAGAAAGTTGGTAGTGTCGGATGCAAACCGACACTTGCCAAGGTTGGCATACAATTGTTCGTGTCTCAAGCACTCTAACACAAGCCTAAGGTGCTTTACATGAGTTTCAAGACTACGCGAATACACCAAAATGTCGTCAAAGTATACGACCACAAATTTCCCCAAAAATTCCCTTAACACATGGTTCATGAGCCTCATAAATGTGCTCGGTGCGTTGGTGAGACCGAAGGGCATGACCAGCCATTCGTAAAGGCCATATTTGGTTTTGAATGCGGTCTTCCATTCATCTCCCGCGTTCATGCGTATCTGGTGATAGTCGCTTCTCAGGTCAATCTTGGTGAAGTGTGTCGCGCCATGCAACTCATCGAGCATATCATCTAGGCACGGGATTGGATGCATGTACTTGACCGTGATCTGATTGATGGCTCGGAAGTCTACACACATGCGCCATGATCCATCTTTCTTTGGGACCAGGATCACGGGGACCGCGCAAGGGCTTAAAGATTCCCTTACGTAGCCGCGATCCAGGAGTTCTTGGACCTGGCGTTGTAGCTCCTTGGTTTCATCTGGGCCAGCGCGATAGGCAGCACGATTGGGAAAGGAGGCACCAGGCACCAAGTCAATTTGGTGCTCAATGCCTCGCAAAGGTGGTATGTAACACCCCCGACTTATTGTCGGAAATGCCATACGCCAGTGACCTCAGACGTTGCTGTCCGATGTCACCCAAGGCTTTAATCGGAACAATTAATCTTAAATAAACATAATAAACAACGAAAGGTTAAACAGCGGAAGACATTTTTAAATGAAACTCAACCATTCTTATTAGAAGATCTCTCATCAAACGAGAGTAGTGTTTTTACAACAGAGTGAAATTTCAGCGGAAGACTTTAAGAATAAACCTATTACATGACTTAGTGATAAGAATATATTACAATAATATTTGAAAATATTAAAACACTAACACTTGAACCTTCAACTGCAAGTGTCTTCTCCAATTGGTTACTTCAAGTCTTCGGGAACCAACCACTGATGTGCCGTATAGGACGGATGACACCAGCCAACCATGCAAGGAATAAAACCCGGTTGGTTAGTCTAATGAAAGACTATGCAAGGGTGAAAACAGATGGTTCTAGTGATCGTAACCGTTTACTATCATTGTCCCTCGAATAAAAACCGAAGGAACGATATATAACCCAGAACTTTCACGGAATGATTAAAGTTTAGACATGTACTAAAAAGGAAATGAGCCTTATGGGAAACGTATGAAGAGAGGACTCGACAAGATTGAGTCTTACGGGAAAGTATGACAAATGTTTGAGAACGTTATAATTTCACACAAGCGTTTAAAAAGACTTGACCATTTGGGTCCACGACCAACCTCGCCGCGCAATGTGAATTCAGATTTGGAAGGAGGACTTACTCTAATCGAAGTCCGAGCGGTTTCCACGTTGTACTCCTCGCCGAGGGTATATTAATTATGTGCATAATCGCACTTATCTTATTTAATTCCAAAACGCATATTTACGTTATAAGCTTTTAAGACATATCATCTCATCATGAGAGATATCATAGAGAATAAATTCTGAATGGCGGCACCAGTTGTGTACACCTACCCTGAGTAAGGGTATAGTCATGACCAGAGAGAGTATTAGGGAAAAATCCTCCTAATACCAGTTATAAAGAAACGACTAGACCTCGCAAGGTACATAGCGTTCCTACGAATACTCATTCTAACTATAATGTATAAGTTCACACATAAAATCCATACCAATACCATCATGGTAATAACAGATATAATAGCATTGTTTCTAGCAATATATACAACCTATTATAATATCACTTTTTAATCGTATCATTTATAAAATCTATTCCCAAACGAAAACAATAGTTCATCCCCATTTAATTAACAAATAAACAATTGATAATTAATGGAAACATGGAATGATAACAGAGAGCGAACCGCCACTTGCCTTAGTCTAGACGAACGATTGAACGACGACGGGTTTCTGGGTCTGGAACGGGAACGGAAGTCGGATTACAGATTCGTAAGACAATGACCCATAACAAAACCCTAGGTTAGATTCGACAATAAAATGATACGAATCTAAGAAAGAACAAACGAAATCGAAAGAATGAAAGTTCCGCCCGAGACAGGATCGACCAAGGCCATGATCGCGATTGCCAAGGCGATTCGCGGTCGCGGCGTGGATTCCGCGGTCGCGGGCGTTGAGGACATGGCATCCACGGGCGTCGAGGACAGCGTTCGTGTCGTGGCCTGAGTGTCATTGGCGCGGTCGTGGCAGTTCATGTCCGCGGTCGCGGCCATGAACTAGGCGACCACAGATCGGGAGAGAACTCACCGGCGGCGACGCGAGGGGGCTCGAGACGATGGGGCTTCCACTCCTATCCTCCTTGCTCCTCCAAGGCACCACCCTACGGCCGCTGCAACCTCCGGCGACACCTCGAAGATTCCGGCGAACGAAGGAAAAATGAGAGAGAAGAGAGGAGATCTGAGTTGGGTGCCCAAAAACCCTCCAACTTGGCCTCCATTTATAGCCAAAGGAGGAGATCATCCCCCGCCCAAATCGACGGTGGCTCAGAAGATCGACGGCGACGAAGAACATGCGGCACGCATGCTTGCCTGCACATTTCCGCGATCGCGGAAAATTCCAATGCCCAGCTCCTCTGGGAGCTATTTTTCCGCGATCGCGGAACTTCTTTCGTGGTCGCGGCAGAGGCATTTTCGCGTCTTTTTGCCCGGGGAAAGGTTTGGCATGAGTTTAAACCCCGGAAATTATATATTTGTACCCAAACAAATATTCTAAGCCCTGAAAATACGTCGAATGTATTTTATACCACTCAGGGAAATATTACAGAGATCATACATGATACAGAAAATCCGAACTTCGCCTAATGCGTCCCGAATAATTGACGAGGGTTTGGGAAATTACCCAATTACCCTTACTAAAAATGAGGGGTATTACATCATTACCCCCTAAAGAAAAGTTTCGACCCCAAAACTTGGCTGGTAACAACTCGGAGATGCTACCTTATACTAAGCTAACCAAACTATATAAGTTTAACCATACCTAACCCATATAACACTTTGTAAATTGGTTCAGGCATTTCTAAGTTAAAATTCATAAGTTGGTTCGAATTACAGTTAACGTCAGGTTAACTGTAATTTAGACTATTCACTACCTATGAGAATTCTATAACTTGCTTTCACCAGACATACCTTCTATCACCTGACCCTTCTATGATAAAATGAGGATTATTACATTACTACCCCCTTAAAATAGTTTCGATCCCGAAACTAGCATTGCTAACTAATGGGACCTGTTTCACCATAATCTCACTACCTGATCTTAACTTCCTTAATCATTGCATCAAGTACTTGCTCCTGGAAAATGATCTGTTTCCTCAACCATACCACTATCTCGCATAGCCTACTTCCACGTACTATTCTTGTACTAACTCGTGACCATCCTCAAAGTCATAATTATCTTAGGATAATTGTCTCCTAAAATCATCGCACTAGTCTCGCTATACCTTAAGCATGAGATTATACATATTTCTCTTTCACCTTTCTCTAAACTTCTCCTAAAGTATGTACCTTATCTTCCTTAAGTCGATATCCTTGAATAAATTTGGTTTCTGAAACCTGTACCACCAAAAATTGAACTATTTACTCGATCATGATTCCACTTACAACATACTGCCTACATTCCTTACTCTTGCTAGAACAGATGTGATCATTCACAAGATTACAATTGTCTCGCTCAGAGTATCCATTATAATCTCTAATATATCCTTGATGTTATGCCCTTTTCCTCCTAAATGCCTTAATGTCCTTACATAGAAGAGTACAACATCTTTCTACTAACTTCCTTTCGACAATCCGATCCTTGAGTACATACGTAGAATTCAATTATACCTCAACTTAGTACCTCTCTTTTCATATAGACCTTACTCCTTACATACACGGTTCACCTATTACATTGGTTACCTTATTCACATTTGGCCCTTGTGCCTTATCTTTAACTCAAAATCTTCACTCATGTGATCCCACAATTACTCACACCACAACCTATGTCTGATTACCTCAACATGATTTACTAATCCTCTCCATAGGATTATACTCTCGTTTTACCTCAATGCGTCATACGATCACCTTAATAGACGTAGGTCACCTTTTCCTCAAGTCCACTTGATATCATCCACATACTTACTTCATACCACACTATTGACCTTCAAAACCGTAACAACTTTTACCGGTCGAGTTTGCTATTCACCCGAAAATCCTTAGGCAATCAGTTGTCCTTATGCGATTTATTATCCCAAATCGAGCACCCTTTTGCTTTACGGATATTTACCGTATATCCAAGATTAACCTAACGTATTCCATTATTCAGTCTCTAACTTAAGCCTTTAAGGTTCTTCAATTCTATTTACTAAAAAATACCATATTGATGAACGACGCCTTACCATCAAAATCACTCACTTTACGTCCTAATCCTTCAATGAGTACATACAAGTAACACTGTCACTTCACTCCTTAAACATACATACGACCATTTTCCATGCTACATCCTTTTGGTTTATCGATATCCTCCGAATATCTAGGCCCTACACCATAATCTTTCAATTCCAAGTGGGCTTTCACCCAATACAATCGTTCACAACTTATTTCTTCCAAAAAGTGTTATACCATAAGCTTTATAGACGACACACTCACTTAAAATCCAAGTATCAAACTTTGCAAATTCCCAAGGATCATAACTCTCTATTCCCTGAAAGTACAATTCCTTGATTCAGTTCTTTGGCCCCTATTAAAACTGACCCAAAAGCTCACTTCCAACTCAAAACCTCTAGTTTCCTCAAAACAAGATCGTAATAAATCAATTAGCACAATTGCGGCTAATCACGTTATTTTCCTAAACGTGACATCAAATCGCCTTAACAAACATCAATCACTCTCCATCCAATCCTTATGTCGTTTCTCTTAAGAAAGCCTCCTAACGAAACTTCAGATAAATCTTCCAAAATAATACTTATGGCTTCACACCCTTAGCCTTTCCGAAAGTGTAACCCTCTGGTCCACAATGAACATACTCACTTACAACTTCCATAACCAAAATCCCTTGAGATATTACTCCTATTTCCTTAAGGTATCATCCTGATAAATGATTCATTACCAACCGTATCAGTCACTTCTATCAGAATCCTTTAATAGCTTTATACGATTAACGCTTGCTACCTTACTCCTTAGGCACACATAGACAATTCTCTCCACTAAATCCTTTAATTTATCAGAATCATCAACATAACCTATCCTTAAAACTGTAATCTTTCCATTTAAGTGGCCTCCTTCTAACACAGTAACTTCACAACTTAGTCTTCTCCAAATAATTGCACCATAAGCCTTCTAACTGACAAACTCACATAACATCCAAATATCAAACCTTAAGCCTTCTAACTGACAAACTCACATAACATCCAAATATCAAACCTTACAACCTTACAAGTATCATAACTCCTTATTCCCTGATCGTACAACCTACCCATTTCAATCATTTGGTCCACTTAGATTTGGCTCAGCCGCCCTTTTCCTGACTCACATCCCAAAGGTTTGTTTAACTGACTCAAATAACTTATCTCTAACTTAAGATCCTTATACTCCTCACACAATCTACTATCCCAATTAAAGCAACCCCTTTTGCATTCCAGATACTTACTATCTATCCAAGACTTAATCACATCATTTCCTGATGGGCCTCAAAACGAAACTTCGAATAGATCTTCCAAAATAATACCTATGACTTTGTACATTCGACTTTTCAAAAAGCTTTAACCATTTGTCCTACACTGGTCGTACCCACTTATAAATCTCATAACCATAACTCTGGACTCTAAAGTCTTACCCAAGGTCGTAATAGAGGAGACGAGTTCCCTATGAACTATCCCTCTTATACATTCATTCCCTTCTCAGCAATCTATCCACATCAATGCCTATAACATGACCTCATAACTAGGCATTCTGGACTTCGCCTTAGTCCATCCCTACATACTTTTACCAGAGCAAATGTTCAGGGTACACGTATGAGATTTAGTTCTTAAATCTCATAGAGCATTAACCACACACATTTGTTCCTACACCCTAAGAAATTTTGGAAAACTCAGCTTATGAGATAACGCTCGTCTGCTCAACGAAGGGAGTAATTAATGTCATACCGTTGTGACATTACTCCAAGAACAAAGAGAGATTCCTAATAATGGATCTAGTAATTCAGTAATGGAGTCGCCCCTGGTGTCAACCATGTCGGGAACGAACACCTCTGCTCCATACGTTACCCCTCCTTTGTGAGTCCTGACAGCCCTTATCCACACGTGACATAACTATTTTTGGCACTCACAGAGTCTCGTATGAACGAACAATTTGCAAAAGTAATGAATTTAGTAATTTCCGGAACAAGGAAACACTTCTCTTTTTATTCGAAATATTACATAAACCAACTGATAGAACGTCGAATAGACAGATTACTAAACTATGGAGACTATCGACACGAGTCTTCGCTCCTTATTCTAAAAACTTTACAAAATACTACCACTTGTACAAAGCTTCCCTCCCATCGGGGTGACGTATCACAATGAGTTGCTGCTCTTGACCTGAAAATTCCATAGGCGCCTTGCCTTTATCACGAGTAGCAGACTGCCCTGGGACAGATACTTCCGCCCTTGGGTTCTGTCCACCGCCAATTTTTGAGGCCTGATTTGCTTGAGTTGGCCTTAGGCCCTTCTTCCTACAATATGCCTTCATGTGGCCTTCCCTCCCACATTTGTAACATACCCGCTTCATCTTTTGGCAACTAGGGCTCTTGTGCCCGGCCTTACCATAGTTGTGGCATTGAATCACGCCGTTACTCCAGTCTGAGCCTTTGGCGGGATCGGACAGAGTCGTCTTGATCCTAATACAACCAGACTCCTTGATCTTGGTGGGCGACGCCGGCCGCTTGAACGAGCGAGCCATGCGATTCTGTTGACTACCCTTTGCCTTAATATGTGCCTCTACACTAGCTGCGACTTGAGGTATGGGGGCCGCTTGGGCTTGCAGTATCACCTGGGCCGTTAGTACTTCGACCACCAGCCCTACTATCTTCCCAATAGTCGTCGCATTTAGAATGATCGGGGCAGGAGGTGGAACTCCCCTTGTAGCTTGGGGGTCTGCTTGTCCCTGATCAACATCCTGTCGCAGGGTCGGGACATTGCTACGTGAGCCAGATCCCGCGTCTTCCCCTTGTGGAGTAGCACTCCTCAGTTGAATTCGAGAATCGCTGCTAAGACTCTCGCTAGCTGCTTGGTTGGTGGATCGGGTGTCCATCACCTATTGATGAATCATAACGTTAGTTTAGAACTTCTCCAACTGGTACTTGACACTGAGTCAATTACGTTATGATACGATTTATAAGGGTCCAAACTAATAACTCTATATTAGTCTGACTGGCCCACCACCACTAACCGCAGAACGACCTTCATCTCTTTTCTTGAAAATGGGGACTCTAGGAGAAATGTCAACCTTTAAATGACATTAACCTAAGGAGGAACGATATTCTTAAGAATGGATCTAAGGAATGAGTAACAACTTGAATCTTGCAGAAGTTTGAAAACCACTCATTATAAAACTTCATACTTTCAAACTTCATACTTTATACTACTAACCCTTTTATATAAAAATAATTATTATAAAGTTAGTTTCTCAACCAGTGGTATGATTATCACAAACTTTTACCAAGACCAAAATCACACTTTTAAGTTACAATCATAAAGTTAATTTAATCGCTTATAACATGACATTTTATAAATCAATTATAAATAGCTTTTGAAGTTCAAATAGATAAATCATTATTTTAAATTCCAAGGAGTAAATAAAACTTTTAAGTCCAACAGTTAAATCCTCAAAATTCTTTTTAATAGAAAACAGGTTGAAATTAGTTTCGAAATTATTTTTCAAAAATTCTCAAACCTAACAATAGGCCAAGAATTTTAAAACCTTTGCTCTGATACCATAATTATAACACCCCCGACTTATTGTCGGAAATGCCACACGTAGTGACCTCAGACGTTGCTGTCCGATGTCACCCAAGGCTTTAATCGGAACAATTAATCCTAAATAAACATAATAAACAACGAAAGGTTAAACAACGGAAGATATTTTTAAATGAAACTCAACCATTCTTATTAGAAGATCTCTCATCAAACGAGATTAGTGTTTTTACAATAGAGTGAAATTTCAGCGGAAGACTTATAAATTACACAGCGGAAGACTTTAAGAATAAACCTATTACATGACTTAGTGATAAGAATATATTACAATAATATTTGAAAATCTTAAAACACTAACACTTGAACCTTCAACTGCAAGTCTCTTCTCCAATTGGTTACTTCAAGTCTTCGGGAACCAACCACTGATGTGCCGTATAGGACGGATGACACCAGCCAACCATGCAAGGAATAAAACCCGGTTGGTTAGTCTAATGAAATACTATGCAAGGGTGAAAATAGATGGTTCTAGTGATCGTAACCGTTTACTATCATTGTCCCTCGAATAACAACCGAAGGAACGATATATAACCCGAAACTTTCACGGAATGATTAAAGTTTAGACATGTACTAAAAAGGAAATGAGCCTTATGGGAAACGTATGAAGAGAGGACTCCAAAAGATTGAGTCTTACGGGAAAGTATGACAAATGTTTGGGAACGTTATAATTTCACACAAGCGTTTAAAAAGACTTGACCATTTGGGTCCACGACCAACCTCACCGCGCAATGCGAATTCAGATTTGGAAGGAGGACTTACTCTAATCGAAGTCCGGGCGGTTTCCACGTTGTACTCCTCGCCGGAGGGTATATTAATTATATGCATAATCGCACTTATCTTATTTAATTCCAAAACGCACATTTACGTTATAAGCTTTTAAGATATATCATCTCATCATGAGAGATATCAGAGGGAATAAATTCTGAATGGCGGCACCAGCTGTGTGCCCCTACCCTGAGTAAGGGTATAGTCATGACCAGAGAGAGTATTAGGGAAAAATCCTCCTAATACCAGTTATAAAGAAACGACTAGACCTCGCAAGGTATATAGCGTTCCTACGAATACTCGTTCTAACTATAATGTATAAGTTCACATATAAAATCCACACCAATACCATCATGGTAATAACAGATATAATAGCGTTGTTTCTAGTAATATATACAACCTATTATAATATCACTTTTTAATCGTATCATTTATAAAATATGTTCCCAAACGAAAACAATAGTTCATCCCAATTTAATTAACAATTAAACAATTGATAATTAATGGAAACATGGAATGATAAGCAAGAGCGAACCGCCACTTGCCTTAGTCTAGACGAACGATTGAACAACGACGGGTTTCTGGGTCCAGAACGGGAACGGAAGTCGGATTACAGATTCCTACGACAATGACCCATAATGAAACCCTAGGTTACATTCGACAATAAAATGATACGAATGTAAGAAAGAACGAACAAAATCGAAAGAACGAAAGTCCCGCCAGAGACCGGATCGTCCAAGGCCACGATCGCGATTGCCAAGGTGATCCGTGGTCGCGGCGTGGATTCCGTGGTCGCGGGCGTCGAGGACAGCGTCCGCGTCGCGGCCTCAGTGTCATTGCCGCGGTCGCGGCAGTTCATGTCTGCGGTCGCGGCCATGAACTCGGCGACCACATATCGGGAGAGAACTCACCGGCGGTGATGCGAGGGGGCTCGAAGACGATGGTGCTTCCACTCCTATCCTCCTTGCGCCTCCAAGGCACCACCCTACGGCCGCTGCAACCTCCGACGAGAGCTCCGACGACACCTCGAAAATTCCGGCGAACGAAGGAAAAACGAGAGAGAAGAGAGGAGATCTGAGTTGGGTGCCCAAAAACCCTCCAACTTGGCCTCCATTTATAGCCAAATGAGGAGAGCAGCCCCCGCCCAAATCGACGATGGCTCAGAAGATCGATGACGACGAAGAACACGCAGCACGCATGCCTGCCTGCACATTCTGCACCTTTCCGCGGTCGCGGAAATGCTTCCGCGGTCACGGAAAATTCCAATGCCCAGCTCCTCTGGAAGCTATTTTTCCGCGGTCGCGAAAATTCTTCCGCGGTCGCGACAGAGGCATTTTCGCGTCTTTTTGCCCGGAGAAAGGTTTGGCATGGGTTTAAACCCCGGAAATTATATATTTGTACCCAAACAAATATTCTATGCCCCGGAAATACATCGAATGTATTTTATACCACTCAGGGAAATATTACAGAGATCATACATGATACAGAAAATCCGAACTTCGCCTAACGCATCCCGAATAATTGACGAGGGTTTGGGAAATTACCCAATTACCCTTACTAAAAATGAGGGGTATTACATGGCAGGCCTTGGGAAAGCTCCTCTGGGAATAGGTCTGTGAACTCCTCGAGCAGCTCAGAGATCGCGCTCGGCAAAGCTCCCTGGATAGGGTTGTCTTGTTGGAAACGCGTAGGCACTAAGAGGAAACATGGGGCCTTTCCATTCAAGGGGGCACTGAGGTCGCTTGGTCGCGCCAATAGCAGCCTGTGCTCACAGGTCCCTTTCAACGTCTCGGGTTTTGACGCGGTCTTTGACCCTTCTTTGGAACGCGTTCTGTCACTTGACGCGTTGTCGGTGGTAGCCTCGTTGTTCCCAGTTGAAGAACGCGTGCTAACGGGTTTCTGGGTCTTTGAAGCCTCAATCGCCTTCTGTCTATCACGCTCAACCTGATCCTGTAAAATCTCATGTGGAGACATAGGTAAGAGCGTGACACGTTTCCCGTGGTAAGTAAACACATAAGTGTTTAAATACCCATCGTGAAGAATGCGCCTGTCAAATATCCATGGGCGCCCTAACAGAAGATGTGTGGCATCCATTGCAATGACATCACAAAGGACAGAATCGGTATATTGACCAATGGAAAATGAAATGAGACATTGACGAGTTATAGTGTTACCATAACTCGATGAAATCCATTGTAGTCCGTATGGTTGTGGGTGAGGAGTGGTTGGCAGGTTGAAATGAGTGACCACCTTTTCATTAATGATGTTGCAACAGCTGCCTCCATCAATGATGACGCTCAAGGATGCGGTCTTCACCTTGCAACGCGTGTGGAACAGATTCTCGCGTTGATCACCAAGAGTGGCTTCCTTGACAGTGAGGAGACGTCGCGTGACAAGGCTCAGAGTTGTGCCTTCATGCAACGCGGTGGCTTCACAGGTGTAAGCCTCCTCGTCATCTTCGAACCCTTCATCGATGGTCTCAAGCGTGATGTCTTCCTCCTCAAAAGATTCATAACCCGCGGAGATTGTGGAGAATAGAACTTTCTTGTTGTTTGGGCAATTCCTCATGATGTGCCCTCTGCCTCCACACTTGTAGCATTCCATATCACGTGCGCATTCTTGGGTTGGTAATGTACCCTTTGGTGGTGGCGCGTGGAACACTGCTGGGTATTGCCGTGGTCTTTCCTTGTCTGTTGGCATTTGACGCGGTGGTTCCTGGGGGAGGACCACGCACATTAGTGGAAGGAATTTGACTAGTTTGAGTGTCATACCTTCTTTGTCCATAAGGTTGGTAGGGTCCTTGATGCTTTCACACTATTTGATTGTGGAGTTGCATTGCCGTGTGCGTGAGCGTGTTGAGGTCCTTGATGGGAAGGATCTCCAATTGGTCTCGGATATTGGTGTTGAGACCACTCAAAAACTTCGTCCTCATGGTGGAGGGATCCACGCTAATGGACGCCTTGTAGTACATGTCCTCAAGTTGCGAGAAGAACTCAAGGGGGGTCTTCGAACCCTGTTTCGCCATGGCAATGTCCAGGCGCATTTGGTTCTTGTAATCTTGGGGTACGTACTTAAGTGTCATCACAAACTTGAGCTGGTGCCATTCAGTGAGAGGCACCAAGTTTCTCTTTATGCAATCATCCACAAATCGGTGCCACCAAACTCTCGCGGCACCTCGGAAGTGGACTGTGGCGGCACCCACGTAGTCCTCTTCTAGAACTTGGCAATAGATCAAGGTGTACTCCGTGGCCTGCAATCATTCAAGAAAAATTGCAGGGTTGTATTCACCAATAATAAATTCAATTTTTACCTTGATATCGTGGCGATTGAGCCTGGGCACATTGGCTTGAGGCCTCTGTTGTAATCGCAGCGCTGGGATGTCCAAGGGGGCATATGCGGGGCCTTGGGCCTGTGGAAAGTGGGCATGCCTTTGCTGGTGCCTTCGCGCGCCAACATTGCCGCGATCATTGCCAAACGGGGTCTGTTGCTCCATCCCCTGGGCGCGTTGGCGGCACTAGTGTCCTTGGTGGGGAGCATCGCAACGAACATCATAAGGCATGTCTTGCCTCCTGTGCATTTCATCGTGCCTATCGAAGGACGCGTTGGCCATGTTTGCGCCTTGGTTGAGCCTAGCTGGAGGGATCCAATCGGCTGGGCGGTCTTGCAACTCCATGGGATCACCGAGTGGGAGATGGAAATTCCCTGGATTGATCATCCCTGAGTCCTCTATCTCTTCATCATCAAACTCCTCGAACTCATCTTGGTGGAGAGGAGTGTGGGAGAAGTATCCATCTGAGCCATAGTGAGGCGTCCGCGTACTTTGGTGGCCCTAGGTGGTCCTCTACGTTGAATGGCACTAGGGTGGGAGCATGGTGACGTTGACGTTGCACAGTGTCTTGGGCGCGATTGGATCGTCGCGGCCGACCTTCATCACGTTCATGTCGTCTGGTTCTACTGGCTAGTGGTGTAGAGGCAATCTCGCGTTGGCATCTTGTTCCTCTGACTTCGTACATGTCATTGAAGTCATAAGGGTCAGAGTACTCACCATGGGAACCCTCGTCGTGATCGGAGTCGCTTTCATCGTGAACTGGTGTTGGTTGGGGTGCATAGCGGTCGCGATGCGAGACATAGCCTTGGCGGCTTTCTATGACGGATTGGATCCGTTGAAGACAGCGGTTGCAAGTTGGAGGACGAGGGCATCACTCATTTGCCCTTGTCAACGCGTTGTTTGTTTGGCCCAACTTCTATTTGTCGCGGTGCGACTAGAGGATCCATGGGTATTTGCAAGGTTGGTGTGGGGTGTGCCAGCGCAGCGCGTTCTTTGGCCTGGTATTCGGCAAGTTGGCGCCTGAGTTCCAGGTTCTCGCGTTGTTCCTCCGAGAGCTCCAGAATGGGATCTTGTGGAGGGTTGGTGAGTGGCACCACCTCATGTTGCGTGATATGTTGCTGTGGGGGATGATTGTTGCCATCTCCTTGAACATTCCCACCAGTGGGTGCCATGAGGCTACCTATAAGAATATGTCCATCCATCGCGAGTAAAAATGCACAAAAGACAATATAAAACCAATGAACAGGTAAGCACTCAACAAGTAGCAAGTGTTCATGTAGGTGAGCGTGTTTTTTTGGCCTTGAGGGCGGCTAATAGGCAAGCAAAGCAAGTGTGATATGCAAGCACAAAAGCAACGAAACCAAAAGAAAGAAGTCTTAACCTCTTGCGTAAAGAACGCGTACAAACAAGACACACTTACACGCGCGACACTAGACGGTGGAGGGGTGAAGAAGATGAGCCTAGCCGTTGAGGGGAGAAGGTTGCCTTATTTTGGCTTTACTTCTCTTGTTTTAAAATGTCGCGTTCTTTTTTTTTTTTGAAATGCGACTTGACTTTTTTTTTTTTTTTTGAATTTGAAATTCAAATCCGAGATCTTAGTCTTAAATGAAGATCGGATAAGAATTAAATGAAATAAAATAAAAATAAACGGCTAAGTAACTTAAGGAAAGAAATCGCGAGATTTGCGCTGATAGGAGAGAGAAAGTTAATGCAGAGTTATTGCGGTCAACGCGAGCAAATATGGCAAGATATGCAAGCGAGATTTAGGCAATTAATTAAGGAAAGCAATCAATT
The DNA here is from genome assembly GCA_027886185.1 of Rheum nobile. Taxonomy (NCBI): domain Eukaryota; kingdom Viridiplantae; phylum Streptophyta; class Magnoliopsida; order Caryophyllales; family Polygonaceae; genus Rheum; species Rheum nobile. The sequence goes on along the minus strand of WOAB01000208.1, from coordinate 4,058,944 downwards.
AATTACGCAGATTTCATACACAACAAATCACACCAATTTCGCGCGTGGATCAAGCAAATATTTGGCCAAGAGATGCTCTTGTAGAAACCGAAAGGACAAGCATGTGTTTGAAGAAAAAATTCAGTGATTATGGCGGAAGCAAGGATGATGGGGGAGAAAAAAAAATCGTGAACAATTGAAAACTTGATAAGCGACTTACAAGATCAAAGGCTCTGATGCCAGTTGATGCGTTCCTACTAGTGATGAAGGATCTTTGATCTTGTTTGGGAAGCCGTGCGGGGTTGGAATGATGGTACGCGGTGTCTAGGAGGCTGGCGCGTGAGGGAGAACGACTTGAAAGAGATCGAGCACTTGGCCATAGCGTCGGCAGCGGAGGATATGGACTCGAGAGATCGAGTGATTGTCGTAGCGTCGACAGCGGAGGGGATAGACTCGAAAGATCGAGTGGTGGCCGTAGCATCGGCGACGGAGTGAAAGAGATGAGAAGTCAGACTTTGGAGGTGATACAGATCTAAGAGAATGGAGGCAAATGGCTCTCGACAAGTAATCTTAGATTAAAATTATGCGTAACCTAGTAAAGAAGGTCGAGATGACCTTTTATAGTACATAGCGGGACTCGGATGGGCCGAGTCTCGTGAAATGGGCCAGCCCACGCGACACACGTGGAACACACGCCCCAAAATAAAACTAAAATAATTAATGTCTCAAAAGATTACAATCGGTTCAAAAAGAACGCGTTCATTGGATGGTTGAAAGAAGACAGATAGAGAACGCATTCTCTGGGCTTGGTTGAAGATGCTTCAAAGAGAACGCGGTCTCTTGGGTGCCTTAACTGGCGACGATGCGAGCAACCAAGGATTGCGTCGCAGTTGGCGATTACTTTGGCGCGTGATCTTGTGATTGGCCCCTCTGAGCGAATGCTCATAGCCTCTTCTTCCTCTGTGGCATTCATGGTGGGCAGGGGCGCATCACCCTTCCCTGAAGCACTGAAGGATACTAGAAGGCCGGAGAATGACAAGGAAATCTTTGAGACCTTCAGTAATTGCGAGGTAAACATTCCTTTGATCAAGCTGGTTAGAGCATTCCTCGTTATGCGAAATTTTTGAAGGAATTATGTAAGATCAAGAGGAAGACAAAGGAGAAAACAAAGAAGAAGGTCCAGGTGAATGAGAATGTCTCCGCTATGCTGCAAAAGCGGTTGCCCAAGAAGTGCAGTGACCCAGGCATGTTCAGTATTCCTTGCAAGATAGGTGACACCACGTTCGATAAAGCCATGCTGAATTTGGGTGCATTTGTAAATGTACTGCCTCTCTCACTGTGTGAATCTTTGGGGCTTTGACCATTACATGGGACAGGGACGGTAATTCAGTTGGCGGATATGTCCTATGTGTATCCCAAAGGAGTCGTGCAGGATGTTCTGGTAATAGTCGATAAACTGATTTTCCCTGCTGATTTCTTTGTGATGGATACGGGGCAAGACAAGCATGCAGCCCCTGTGATGTTGGGTAGGCCGTTTCTGAAAATGGCGAATACGAAGATTGATGTGAGTAGTGGTTCGCTCACCATGGAGTTTGATGGGGTGAGGGTCGAATACAACATAGATGATGCAAAGAGACACCCTCCTCATTGTAACCCCAAGTGTTCGGTTGATGTGAGCAACCCAAGCTAAATTGAAGGGCACCATGTCGAGCCACGACAATAACCAAGGCGTTGCTCGGGAGGCAACCCGAGGTATGTAATTCTTTTCGTGTCTTTTTATTTCAAGTTTTTATTTGTGTTGTTTTCGGTTTAGACTAAAACGCAGGTAGGAGATTCGAAGACAAAATGCAAAGACGAGGTTTACCTCACAGCAGACACGAAACCGCGACCGTGGAAATATTTCCGCGACCACGGTTTCTCCACTGTAAGTCCCCTTACCTGAAAAAAAATCCGATTTCTCTGCGACCGCGACCTTAAAACCGCAATCGCGGCCCAGCTGTCTGAGCTTTTCTACACGAGATGGTGTGTATCATGCTGCCAAGGAGGAGACATTAGCCAGACATTAGACAGCTGATGAGGAGGATCTCCAGAGCCAACTGCAGATACGATGATTGATATGGAGCGACAGAGCCCGCTACACGATTACACTAGGGCTCCAATTTTGTGTTCGTTGAAAGCCCGTGCAACCCCGTTTCTTTGATGTACCACTACACCTTACAGTGGATCTATTTGGTTGCACGTGGAGTTTACTTGAGAAGGACCGCCGCAACACCAGAGACTTGTGTTTTCAATGATTTACCGCCAGCCCCGACATTCACATCCAGGCCAACTCGACGACGGTGTGAGTACTTTTCTACCTTCCTATGTGCTTCATATTTTTTGTCTTTCATTACATTGAGGACAATGTAATATTTAAGCATGGGGGAGTGATCTATACTTGCTAGTCGTCTGAATAAAAAAATTTGAAAAAGTCAAAAATATGAAAAAAGACAAAAGAAGAAATCCTGGGCTAAGTTGAAAACCTGAAAGGGCGGCTTAGGAAATAAGCAGGTGGCTTGGACCAACATTAGGCTGGGATAATAAGAGGTCAAGAGTGATGTGAGTTTTGTGAGCCCATCTATAGAAAAATGAAATGAGTGGCTTGGTGAAAACCCGAAAGGGCGCCTTGGCAAAATGAGTGTGATACGGGGTTAGCCGTGTAGAAGATGGATCTAGGCAACGGATCTCAAAACAAAAGAAAACACAAGATTAGAACAATAGTGGAAGGGAAACTAATGGATAGGATAATAGATAGAACCAATAGAAACGACGAGAAAACCCGCTTGCTTGATAGCAAGGAACCTTGTCGAACGATCTACCAACCCGATCTCTACAACGCCACACAACCAAGAATCGCGGATGAACTTGGAGCACGGAGAGGATTGCTTATGATGTACGAAATCACCAACTCCAGAGGGACTTGACAAAGACGAAAACAACTAAGCAGGAAAGAACAATCGATTGAGACTCTCACGGGGAGCCGAGTTTCAAAGCAAAACCCAAGCTCTGTTTTTGTGTTTAACAATGTGAGAAATCTAACTAATGAAGAAGACAAGGGAGGCCTTAAATACCCTAGGAGGGCCGGCCCTAGCTTCCCAAAACGGGTTACACTTAATCCCGAAATATCCGAAAATAGAAAGCTGAAAATAAATAAATAATAATCCTAAAAATATCCAATGCAGAAATTAATAAGATTAAACATATATAACGTTGACCAATAAAGTCAACGCCTTGACTTTGGACTTGTCCTCTTCGTCATGTGATACATCATGTGCCATAAACGTCTCCAGCTCTTGACGTAGTTCCTTCAATCTTGACCTAGTAATCGGTCCATCAAAGGTTGGCACTAATGGCGGGGATGATTCCTCATCATTCTCCCCTTCTTGAAAAGGACTCGTCCTCGAGTCATCAACATCAGCGGCTGCATAAGGGGTAAGATCACCGACATTGAATATCGGGCTCACGCCATAGTCATCGGGCAGCTCCAACACATAGGCATTGTCGCCTACTCTCTTCAGCACCTTGAACGGTCCATCACCTCTGGGAGACAGCTTCGACTTCCTCTTCTCCGGGAACCGCTCCTTGCGCAGGTGTAGCCACACCAAGTCGCCGGGCTCGAACAACACTTGACGCCGGCCGTGATTAGATCGGGCTGCGTTCTTCGCTGCAGTAGCTTCCAAACGAGCCTTAGTCCGCTCGTGCAGCTCCTTCATGAACTCAACCTGTCTATCAGCATCAAAGTCTGCTCGTTCCGGTAAAGGCAACTGCTTAAGATCTAAAGGGGTTAGGGGATTCAAACCATACACACATTCAAAACGGGACATATTGGTAGAAGAATGAATAGTCCTATTATAAGCAAACTCAACATGTGGTAAGGCATCTTTCCAACTTTTCAGATTAGATTTAATAACAGCCCTAAGGATAGTACCCAATGTACGGTTAGTGACCTCAGTTTGTCCATCTGTGTGGGGGTGACTAGCAGTAGAGAACAATAACTTAGTACCAAGTTTACCCCACAAAGTCTTCCAAAAGTAACTCAGAAATTTGACATCCCTATCACTCACAATAGTACGAGGTACACCATATAACCGAACAATCTCTCTAAAGAACAAATCAGCAACATTCCTAGCATCATCAGTTTTATGGCATGCAATAAAGTGAGTCATCTTAGAGAACCTATCAACAACCACAAATATAGAATCTCTCCCCTTCTTAGTCCTAGGCAATCCAACAATAAAATCCATACTAATATCAACCCAAGGAAAGCAAGGAATAGGCAAGGGAGTATAAAGACCATGCAGTTTTGCCTTAGATTTAGCCTGTAAGCACTCAACACAACGTTTGATAAAATTCTCTACATCCCTAAGCATGTGTGGCCAATAGAAATGAGTATGCAACATGTTATAAGTCTTATCTCTACCAAAATGACCCATCAATCCACCTCTATGGGACTCATCAACAAGTAACAACCGTAGAGAACAAACAGGAATGCACACCTTATCAACTCGAAACAAGAATCCATCAAACAAGAAAAACTTATCAAATGAACCCTTTTCCACACAATGCTTATAAATCACTCAAAAATCAGCATCCATATCATACAACTCCTTAATATAAACGAATCCAAGGACTCGAGCATCCAAAGTAGTCAAGAGTGTATGTCTCCTAGAAAGGGCATCAGCTACAACATTATCTTTTCTTTTCTTATACTTAATCACATAGGGAAATGTTTCTATGAATTCCATCCACCTACCATGCCTCATATCCAACTTATCTTGACTCCTAAAATGCTTTAAGGACTCATGATCAGTTTTAAGCACAAATTCTCTAGGCCAAAGGTAGTGTTGCCAAGTTTTCAGCACTCTAAACAAGGCATATAATTCCCTATCATAAGTAGAATAATTCAAGCATGCACCTCTCAACTTTTCAGAAAAGAAGGCAATAGGCTTACCTTCCTGCATGAGGACTCCTCCAATACCAATGCCAGAGGCATCACACTCTACTTCAAAGGGGCGAGTGAAGTCAGGCAGAACCAGCAATGGCGCGTGTGTCAAACGATCCTTGAGAGTCTGGAACGCCTTTTCTTGAGCTTCACCCCAACGGAACGGAGTATTCTTCTTTGTGATCTCTGTCAGCGGGGCTGCAATGGTGCTAAAATCTCGAACGCACCTCCTGTAGAAGCCAGCCAGGCCGTGGAAACTGCGCACGTCACCTAGGTTCCTCGGGGTCGGCCAGTCACGGATGGCTTGCACCTTCTCTTGATCCACTTGCAGTCCATGAGCACTCACTATAAAACCAAGAAACACAACTCTATCAGTGCAAAAATCACACTTCTTCAGATTTCCATACAACTGTACAGCTCTGAGAGTGGATAAAACTTCCCTGAGGTGCTCTGCATGTGCTTCCAAAGATTTACTATAGATCAGAATATCATCAAAGTAAACTATAACAAATCTACCAATAAAAGATCTCAAGACATGATTCATAAGACGCATAAAAGTAGAGGGGGCATTAGTCAAACCGAAAGGCATAACAAGCCACTCATACAAACCAAACTTCGTCTTGAATGCTGTCTTCCATTCGTCTCCTTCCTTCATCCGGATTTGATGGTATCCACTGCGAAGATCGATCTTGGAGAAGGTGGAGGCGCCATGGAGCTCATCCAACATGTCATCGAGCCTGGGGATCGGGTGCCTGTACTTGATCGTGATGTTATTAATAGCCCTGCAATCAACACACATACGCCAAGTATTGTCCTTTTTGGGGACGAGTAAGACAGACATAGCACACTGGGATCGGCTCTCTCTAACATACCCTTTATCTAGAAGGTCTTGGACTTGGTTCTGGATTTCCTGGGTCTTAGTAGGGTTCATCCTATAGGCAGGCCGGTTGGGTAGGGTAGCACCGGGAATCAGGTCTATCTGGTGCTCAATGCCTCTAATAGGGGGTAGGCCAGGGGGTATCTCATCCGGGCAAACATCAAGGAACTCAACTAAAAGGGTCTGGACAGCAGCTGGGAGTGTAGCTCGGTCGTCGTCACCTAACAGGGTATAGGCCTGACAAAGGGACATGAGGGCGACGTCCGGGGGAAGGTAATCTACCAGGTGGGCTCTGCTGGATGCTAAGAGCACTCGGCTAGGGGTAGAGGCGAGGGTGAGGTCGGTCCGTGTGGAGGCAGTGGATGGTTTGGCTGGGGACTTACCCTTACGCTCGGCCTCTCTTTTCTTATCATAAGCCTCAGCCACTTGAAGCGGCGTCATCGGTTTCAACACCACTTTCCTACCACGAAACTCAAATGCATGCTGGTTAGTACGTCCTTCATGAATAACATGTCTATCAAATTGCCAAGGACGACCTAACAAAATATGACAAGCTTGCATAGGAACAATATCACATAAAATTTCATCCTCATAAGTTCCTAGCTTAAGTGTAATCTTAGCTTGCTTATTCACCTTGAGTTCACAACAGTCATTCATCCAATGAAGTCTATAAGGTCTAGGATGCAAAAAAGTAGGGAGTTGCAGTTTATTAACTAATTCAACACTAGCAATATTACAACAACTACCACCATCAATAATCATGTTGCAAACTTTCCCTTTAACAAGACATCTTGTATGAAACAAATTCTCACGCTAATTATCATCACAAGGAGCCTGATTAACATGCAAAGTCCTCCTAACAATCAATGAATCACCATGCTCATATTCAATAAAATCCAAATCATCATCATTGGCATGCTCATTCATATCATGGCTAGCAACTAAATTTTCATGCTCAGTGTCAGACTCAGACTCTAATTCACCCAAATGGTTAATCATCAAAACACGAGTATTAGGACAATCCTTCATGTAATGACCCTTTCCTTGACATTTAAAGCAAGTGATATCTCTAGCTCTAGGAGGAGGGTCATCAGGGTTACCTCGTGTAACTACAGGGACGGGCCGTGTGGGCTGCTGTGGTGCGGTGGAGGTAGAGGGGTGCGTACCACGGGAATTCTGCTCATTGCCGTGAGGCAGGACCGGTTGCTGGGCGGGGTCTCTGGTGTCCGGTGCGGCCCTGCTGCTTGGTCGGGACGCCAGCTTTGGCGTTGTGGCACCGTACGGTGTTGTTGGGTATAGCTGGACTTGAATTGTCTCTCCACTTTAATTGCTTGGTGTAGCAAATCTATCATGGTAGAATAGGGATACAATTCTATAGTGTCAGCTAAATGAGGATGCAAGATACGTAGATACCTGGATATAGTGGCCTCTTCATCTTCGACGACGTTGCCGCGTGCCATGGCTATCTGCATATTGTTGTAGACCTCTTCAACACCTAAAGAGCCTTGCCTCATAGTCTCCAAACGGTTGCGGAGAACTCTATTGTGGTGGTGGGGAACGAAGCGGGCCCTCATCATAGCTCTCATATGGTTCCATGTGTTGACCGGAGGGTCCATGGCTTGTCTTCGAGCCTTCACAACAGAATCCCACCAAACCAAAGCATAACCAGTAAATTCAAGAGCAGCGAGTTGTACCTTTTTATGTTCAGGGAAATTGTGGCAACCCCAAATCTGCTCAATCTTCGTCTCCCATTCAAGGTAGACGTCTGGATCACACTTTCCATCAAAAGCCGGGATCTTCACTTTGATCCGTCCAATGCCGTCTTGTTCGGCTTCACGGCGGCGGGGTTGTCCGCGGTCATTCCGGGGGCGGTAAGGACCCCACTCATTACGCTCCTCGCGCTCATAGTCCTGCATATCATCATCACCCCATAAACTAGAACGTATCGACATAGGAGGGGACTCAGACCTATCACGAGGTGCGGGATGCCGAATCGGGCGTATGCGGTCGGTGCCAGTGGCTCTCGGTTGGCGATGCTCGTCCATCGCCGCTTGGTAGGCCGTGGCTTGGTCGACCAAGGGCTCGGTGGCGGGAAGCGGTGTGCTATGCGATGGACCAATGTGTTCCTGCGCAGCCGGGAGTGGGTTGGAGCGGGTCTCCAACGAGTCAAACTTCGCAGACAACTGCGCGACTGTAGAAGCCAACTGTTGTAGCATCGCCTGCATATCGACATGGGAACCATTTGTAGTAACCTGTTCATCACCGGAACCTGTCATGATCACCACTTAGACGAACACAGAAAGACGTTAAGGTTAGGAAAACCAAAAAAAACTCTCAAGTGTTTGCACTCGGTGATTGTACAACCTGCGAAGTTAGGCTCGTAAATGACAAGTTCTCTATGTGCTCAAGATACGCAGCAAATCAAGGTCAAGCAGAGATGTAGTAGACAAGTAGATGTACGACGAAAATGACTCAAACAAAAGCGAGACTAGAGAACGACTCAACAAGGAAAGCGACACAACTATAGTCACAAGAATGAAATGCAACTAAAGATGGGGCTATATATGTGTTTCGAACTCAAGAAATGCGAATTGCAAGTCAGAAAGACGTACCTTTGTCGACTCGGAACGAAGCCAATTGGAGCCGAGAGTGACCCGAGAGAACGGAAGGGAGAAGGGGTTCGGGCAAGAGGGGGTAGTGCTCGACTGAGGGCAACCCGGGGTGGGACCCGGTCGGGTTGGGGTTGGGTGGGGTGGACTGAGAGCAACCCGGGGTGGGACCCGGTCGGGTTGGGGTCGGGTGGGGACAGGCCGGGTGGGGCTCGACTGAGCGGAACCCGGGCAGGACCCGGTCGGGTAGAGGCCGGGTGGTGGCGACTGAGCGCAACCCGGGGTGGGACCCGGTCGGGTTGGGGCCGGGTCGGTGGCAGGTACGTGAGGGCTGGGTTAACTGAGGCTCACCCGGTCTGGACCCAGTCGGGTTATGGCCGGGTACTGTTGCGGCGACAAAGAGGTCCGAAAAAAAAAACTGAAACGAAACCCTAATTTTTTTTATTTTTATTTTTTTATATTTCAAAAAAAAAAAATCTCAAAAATTCTCAAAAATCTCAGATGCCTTTTCCTCTTTTTTTTTTTTTTGATTTTCGATAATGCTTTTTTTTTTCTTTTTTTTTTTGATATAATTTTCTTTTAGGCAACTTGTTTTTCCTGGGATATTACACCATAAAGATAAAATAAAATCTCTAGAAAATCAAGCAAGTATCTTGAAGATTACCAAAATTGAACAACCGGATCTCTGGCGCGCACGAACCTGGACGCCGTCGTGTCTTGCTCGCCAAGCTAGGGTTCGAACAACAATGGTGGAAGGGGGGGGGCGAAATTTTTTGCTGATTTTTGGACGGTTTTGGTATGTTTTTGTGGATCCTCGTAGTCACAATCAACCGCAACGAACTCCTTTCCAAGACAAACAAGAGCAAACAATCAGTCAGACTAACAATTCACTAATGTGACTCAAACAAAGAAATTCAATTGACGATTGAAAACAGGAAGATCCAATTTTTGATGATGAATCTGGAACCGTCAAAGGCGATCCGAAGCCGCAAAGCTCTTGATACCAATTGATACGGGGTTAGCCGTGTAGAAGATGGATCTAGGCAACGGATCTCAAAACAAAAGAAAACACAAGATTAGAACAATAGCGAAAGGGAAACTAATGAATAGGATAATAGATAGAACCAATAGAAACGACGAGAAAACCCGCTTGCTTGATAGCAAGGAACCTTGTCGAACGATCTACCAACCCGATCTCTACAACGCCACACAACCAAGAATCGCGGACGAACTTGGAGCACGGAGAGGATTGCTTATGATGTACGAAATCACCAACTCCAGAGGGACTTGACAAAGATGAAAACAACTAAGCAGGAAAGAACAATCGATTGAGACTCTCATGGGGAGCCGAGTTTCAAAGCAAAACCCAAGCTCTGTTTTTGTGTTTAACAATGTGAGAAATCTAACTAATGAAGAAGACAAGGGAGGCCTTAAATACCCTAGGAGGGCCGGCCCTAGCTTCCCAAAACGGGTTACACTTAATCCCGAAATATCCGAAAATAGAAAGCTGAAAATAAATAAATAATAATCCTAAAAATATCCAATGCAGAAATTAATAAGATTAAACATATGTAACGTTGACCAATAAAGTCAACGCCTTGACTTTGGACTTGTCCTCTTCGTCATGTGATACATCATGTGTCATAAACGTCTCCAGCTCTTGACGTAGTTCCTTCAATCTTGACCTAGTAATCGGTCCATCAAAGGTTGGTACTAATGGCGGGGATGATTCCTCATCAGAGTGAAAAGAAGAAGAGTAATTATTATGATTCCCCATTTTTCCTGGCGTGTTGACATAAGAAGAGGTGATATAAGGAGGATTCATGTAGGTCACTTTGGGAGGTATAAGAAGATAGATGGAGGCTAGGATTAGATGATCACATTACTCTATACGGTGTTCAGGTTAAGCTTGGGGGAAGTACTCTGCTTTCCTTTAAGCTTGTGTGTTGTGTTGATTGTGTTGGTACTTGGAGATTCATGATTAGGTGCAGTTCTTAGTGGAGATAGTTTTGCTGTGTTTCCTGAGACCTTGGGTATTTCATTGGAGGAGTAGGTTTCTATTAGCTTACTCGAGGACGAGCAAGGTCTAAGCATGGGGGGATTTGATACGCTCTACTTTGTAGTGCGTAACTAGGAGTTGTTACTAGTATTTGGGGTGTCATTTATGTGTGTTTAGGACACAATATAGGAGAATGGAGTTTTGGAGAAGAAGTGTTGATTTGGTGATTTTGAGTACTTAAATGAAGACTTAAGAGATGAAGGCGAAACCACAAGAGAAAACCGCAAACAAGAAGTTGAAGAACACAACATAAGCTTTTCCGCGGGCGCGGATGGATAGCCGCGGTCACGGAACGAGGCGAGAGCAAGAAGAGCAATAGCGAGCAAAACCGCGGGCGCGGAAGATAAGCCGCGATCGCGGAATTACGCCAGAAGGTGCGAGAGCTATAGAGACTAATTCGCGGTCGCGTATATATATCCGCGGTCGCGGCTACTGTTCATACGCGGGCGCCGAGTGATTTTCGTCCGAGTTTTGTTTATTTTAATTCTTTTCTTTTTCTTTATTTTATTTCGTTTATTTCCTTTTAGGAAGATTATATTTCCTATCTTTTGGAAATTAGGTTTGCTAGGTTATTTACATCTTATTGTTAGCAGCCTTTTCATAATTCAGTTTTACACATTATCGTTCAGTTTTTCCCTTAGAGTTTTTATGCTTTGAAGACTATGAAGAACTAAGCAACCTTTGCTTAGTCCGACGATTGAAGCCTTCGTTTGTATTTGGTTGTGAGATTATAAATCTATTTCCTTTCCTTTGATTATATCAATTCCCTTTGTGCTTTATCCCATGATTCTTGCTAATTTGACTGGCTTGATCATCTAGTTGATATTAGTGATTATCTACTGCTAGGGTTTGGATATTTCTGGTTGAAATCCTTTATCTTGTGTAGCAACCGCAATTTACAGGAACTTGTTGTGAATGTTTATTGTGAAGAGATTTGATTACATGTCGAGTACTGACGGGTTGTTAAGTATTGCATGTATCCTGCTTAATTTCTATGCTTACTGATGCCATTAGATTGAATCTTGATTGTTTCTTGATTGTTTAATGGTAAGTATTTTCAGGGCTGGTTGACCTGTCTATATACATAAGATTGGAATAAGAATATTCATTGGTAGGAATTGGAGATAATCTAGGATCAACTAATCAAACTGAAGTATGAATATTTGTCTGGCTAAGTTATTTCTCACCCATTGATTACATCTTTTGCTTTGATTTACTTTGTTACTTGATACAAAACAAAAACCCCATTTTATTACTATTGACATACAACCTTTGCACTTAAGAAGATTGCTTACCTCCATGTGGAATCGATCCTTATTATCCTACTACAGTAGTTATGTTTTTGAGATCTACTTTGATAGGCATCACGACTTTAGCCTCATCAATACTCAAGTATAGATTTTGAATGATATCGTCCAAGTTAAGAAATAAATGACTTGATTGAAAAATTAGATGATTTCATGTGATCTGGTATAGAGCTCCTTATGCATTGGATAAAACTACGCTATACATTAATTGGTAAGCTTTTACAGTGTCACTCACGAGATAATAATACATGGGTTACGGATAAATATTCGCTATACATTAATTGGTAAGCTTTGACAGTGTCACTTTATGAGAAAATAATACATTTTTTTGGGTTATGCTTAAATGTAAATATTGTTGCGTATCCGCACATCTATAAATAGTACATTCTTGCTGTATAATGTTTTATAGGAGAAGTATTTGGCAAAGTAACTCTTCAATCGGTCGTATTGTACACGATTATGCCCACTCCATGCCATATCTCTTATAGGAGAAGTATTTGGCAAAGTAACTCTTCAATCCAACCTCGATTCTTATCATGTCTGCCACACATTTTAACATTTTAAAAAAAATTCCCAAATTTCTTCAATTAGAAAATTGCTGAACTCCAACCACGACCTTTACAAATCATACATATTAGTGTAGAACCCGTACCTTGTACGGATAAATATAATTTGAGAAAATCAAAAAAAAAATGATTGAATTAAATTAATGTTATATCGAAGTATTTTTTAGAAAATATAATTCTCGATGGATCATTGAAAATAATGTACTATGATATATAAGAATTTATGTAGACTCATTTAGAGAATAGTTAATATAGAAATATTATAATGATTATTAATCTAAAAATCTCGATAAAATTATTCCCGATTTACAAATTATTTATACGTGGGATATATAATAGATGGTCTTTAAAACAATTAAACAGATTTCAAATAAATAATTAATGCTTGGTTCAGACAAAAAATATTAGATTAGTAATTATATCTTTTGAAAAAGAAAGCCAAAAATATTCATAATATGTATAACACATGTTTGGATTATAGTAGAAATTTTTTTAAAGGAAAAAATTGACAAAATCGTGAACATGATTCTCTTTATGTTGAATATTAAGTATTATAACAAAAATCTTTATTTTTTATGTTTTTTTAATTTGATATTTGAACAATTCATAATCAAATTTTCAAATTTTAACTACTATATTATACCTTCAAATTAAGTTTTTGGTTAAACATAGATAAAAGTCAGGTGAAAATAAAGTGAGGTGAAGATTTTAAAATTATAAAAATTAAAATCATATATGTATAATTAATGAATAACGCCAATGTAAATCTTTAAAAAACAAATTATATTAAAATAAGATTTATGTTTTTCAAGATAATATATATATATAGGTAAACAATGGGGATCCAAAATCGTTGTTACACCCTCAACGATACTTGTAAAATCACAATATAAAACAATTATTTCTTAATATTTACGAAAATAATAATATATTAAAAATTAGTTACGAAACCAATATTTATCATAGCAAGCTATGATAAATATTTTATGATTTTAAGGGGATATATATGAGACCAAACGAACGGAAAAGCAACAAAATATTTTTGATATTTCATGAATCGCTTAAAAATGAGATGCAAATTTCAATGACCTACGTTCGATGAATGGAGATAAAAAAGATTACTTTCTCTTGTAAAAAGGTCATCACTCTTACGTTGCTTAAATAATAGGATTGCTTCACATGATTTTAAGGTAATGGTTACAAAATATATTACAACACAGATAAAATTAATAACGAAAAAATTAAAAATTTAAAGAATTTAATAAAGCAAAAAAAAAATGATGGTTAACAACTTAGGTACAAAATGAAAGAAATTAAATATCTTGAATGGGCATGGGCGTAGTATTAAGAGACGAAGACACATAATTTATAGCCTCGTGCAAATTATTCGGGATTTCCTTTTTTTAAATAATTAAGAGAGATTGTAATTTAGAAATTTGTAATTAAGTTTATTACGGATATTCAAAATTTAAAAAGGATTTGGTCTAATGATATCTTTGATATTTTAACTTTTTGTTAAAATAAATATATGAAATAATTCAAAAAAAAATGTAAAAAAATCATTACAAATCATCCAGATAAATCACATTTTGTTAGTTTTTTCTAATTACGTAATGGACCCATCTAAAGTTTTAAAATTTTAATTTTAATTTATATCCTTACTTCTAGAAAATGATCATTAAAAAATTATTTGAATAATTAATTAATTAGTAGTGGTTAATTTTTGTAGGTGTAAAGTTATCTCAAATTCAAATACATTTAAAATTTGTATACGTACTACATTTATATTTACTTTTGATAATATGTATAATCATATGAAATTGAAAGTTTGTTAGTACAAAGATTTATCTGGATTTTTTAGTTAAACTTTTTGTTTGATTTAACAAAATTTTCTTGGTAATTTATAATTGATATTTCACGGTTTGTTAGTGAATATTTTCTTGGTGATTAACAAACTCAATTTAATTTTTTAAAACTGAATTTTTTTTAGCAAAATGATAAGTAATAAGCCCATTGAAATATTGTAAAATCAGAAAATGGAGACCATGTATTTTTTATAGAAAATTATAATCAAATAAAAATTGTTAAATGATAACGTACAATATACCAAATTTGTTAAAAATCTGATATGATATAATTGTTGTTAAGATGAGTTGTTAAAATTGAAAGGTTTAGAAGAAAATATCAAGATTATATAAATTAATTTTGGTAAGATATATTTGTTTGAAAATTCACTAAATTGTTAAAAAAAATACATATGTGTACTAATATAATATAGTGGGTTGAATTATAAAAGGACATGTACTGTGAGTTGAAAATTGTGTATATTGTATGATTTGGACCATAAATTATATATGCAAAGTCATAAAAATAATATTACTAATTACATAAATAAATATAAGATGTATTTTATATATAAGTTTAGTAGGAAATCGATCATATATTAGTTTGACATATATAAGCTTAGTTTTTACAATTTGTAGAAATCAAAATTTTATAAGAAACGTATATAAGCATGCAACAAAATTGTATATAGTTTTTATATGTTTGAAGTTAGGTGTGATTAGATATTATGATTTAAATTGAAATATAATGTTAAAAAAAAGTGAATTAATAACAAAATGACACGTATGATTTGTAGGGCCAGATCATTCTGGTGACTCGAAATTTAATAACTTTAATATATATATTGATGGACAATAAAATTTATTCGGGTCATCTTACTCTAAATGGGCCATAAAATTTGTATGTGTAATGATATAATATAGTGGGCTTGATTACAGAAGTATATGTACTATGAGTTGGAAATTGTATATATCGTATGATTTTATATAGGTCAAATTATATATGTAAAACACATGAAAATAATTATTTTGACATATATTATAAGCTTATTGTATGTGTAATTTGTAGAAATTAAATTTTATAAAAACGTTGTATATAGTTTTTATATATTTGAAGTTAGTTGTGATTAGATATTGTGATTTAAATTTTCAAATATTTGAAATTAGTTGTGATTAGATATTGTGATTTAAATTGAAAAGAATTGTTAATAAAAAAATGAATTAATCACAAATTGACACATGAGATTTGTGGGGCCAGAATCAATATAATGGCTTTAAATTCCTTTACTTTAATATATATATATATATATAGATTGTACACTCGAGTGTCCAGGGCCGTCTTAACAATTTTGTCCAGGGCCGTCTTAACAATTTTGAAGACCCTGTTTAAAAAAAGATTTATTAGGCCTTATAATAGAATCAAAAGCATTTAAAGTCACTTAAATATAATTTCACATAGTTTTATTAATGGCTATCTAGTTATCCCCGTGTATTATTATTTTTCATATTAACTAATTTTGATTTATCATATATTGAAACAATTAGCTATTTAAATATATAAAAAAATTGAATTGCATGAAATACATTCATCAGTTCGAGTACAAATCAATGTAAATATGTCTAGTTGAACACTACTTCTGAAAACATTAATTTTCTAATATATAAAGTTGTAATATCGGTTACATCAAAAAATCAAATATTAGAAAAATAATTATAGACAAAAATTAGAATATTAATAATAAGTTCCACCAAAAAAATATAATTAGTAAAAAGATATAAAATCAGTTGTCTTACACATACATAAAAATGGTAAAAAAGTCCACACAAAGAAATTAAAAAAACAATAGAACATATAGTTAAATAATTTTGCAGCCCATGAAATAGGGAGACAAATTAAAATGAAAACTAAGTAGTATCCGTGTAGAACAACCTTCTTAATATTGGTATGTCTAGTTTTATAAAATTAAAAGGATCTTGATTAAGAGGTATATTTTAAAATGCTTAAAAAAGGGGCATGATCTCAAATACTTAAGAGATTAGTCGTATAAGACTATTTAAAATTAAGAACAAAAAAATAAACTCAGTACCAAAAATAAAAATGATTTTTAATTTTTTGACAATATAAAAGAAAGAAATCAGTTCACAATAAATAAGAAAAAAATGGGTTGTATTCACATAGGAAAAAAGGGACTATTGACAACATTACTACAACAAGTGACCACCAAAAACGCTAAACATATAATAACAAAAAGAATACTATAAAACCTTTCAGAAAAAAAAATATAAAGATAATTGGACCCCACCAAGAAATAGTAAAAGTGAAAAAGTTGATGTTTCTTGAACTTCGAACGCGGGACTACTGAAAAAGCAAAAGCAACACAGTCTTTTACCAACTGGGCAACAAAAGCGAACTGAATAGAGTTGTAAACATTTATTATATGAAGGGCCAAAAATATTAGGGGCCCTGTTCGATCGATCCGGTTGAACTCCCTTATCTACGGGCCTGCGAGTGTCCATTAATCATAATACTTTTTTTTAGGTTACGAATGGAATGAAAATAATTCACAGAACACACGATAAAAACAATGTTACAAAAATTGAAATCATGAGATGTCATAAGAAAGCAAAACATAGATGAATTACATCTGAGTAGGTACGAAGGTTTATATGTATGAATGTGCTACTGATATATGAAATAAAAAAGGAAATCATGAACAAAAAATGCATCATACAATAATGGGTGATATATATAATTTATATAAGTGAAATTGCAATTAAAATATTCTATACATTCACAAAATGGTTGATATATATAACTTTTTACATACATACCTTGTAAAGCTGTCAAAAAGTGTTCGAATCCGTTTTACCAACATGATCGATTCGCTTTTGGACCCGATTTGACCGAATTTTTTGTAACCCAAAGTTACCGAATCCGAATTTACCGAGACCGAACCCGACCCGATTAACGAATAAATGTGGATAGAGCTGTCAAAAAGTGACCGAACCCGTTTTACCGACCTGACCGACCCGCTTTTGGACCCGACCCCACCTGACCGAAATTTTTGATAACCCGAAGTTACTGAACCCGAATTTACCGAGACCGAACCCGACCAACCCGAACCCGACCTCATTAACGAATAAATATGGAGTATTAATAAAATATAATATAAAATATACATGATAAATGACATATAAATAATGATAATATGCTTAATATCCTAAGAAAAAGAACATTATTGTACTTATATAATTTTATATAATGTAGAAATTAATAAATTTATATAATAAAAATTTGAAATAAAAATAAAATATAATTTTGGTCTACTAATATCAATTACATTAAAATAATTAATAATATTATTATTATTTTAATTCATTTCAACTTATTTTGACATATTTAAATTAGTTTTTAACTATTTAATAATATTTAAATAGTGAACAAAATATTTAAAAAATGACACTCTTGAGCCGTTGGTACCGCCCGCTGACCTGTAATGACCCGACCGACTTGACCTGTTATACGAAATGACCCGACCCGTTCTCAACCCGAACCCGAAATAACCGAACCGCGACTTGACCGACTCGATTGACAACTCTAACTGTGGAGTATAAATAAAATATAACATAAAATATATATGATTAATGACATATAAATAATGGCAATATGCTCAATTATCTTAAAAAAAACATTGTTGTACTTATATTATTTTTATAATTCAGAAATTTATAAATTAATATAATATAAATTAAAATTAATAATAAAATATAGTTTTGGTCTACTAATATCAATTACATTAAAATAATGAATAATAACTTTTTATAATTTATTTTAACTTATTTTGACAAATTTAAATTAGTTTTTAACTATTTAATAATATTTAAATATTGAACAAAATATTTAAAAAATGACGCTCTTGACCCGTTGGTCAAACCGAACTGCCCGCTGACCTGTAATGACCCGACCCGACTTGACCTGTTATCTGAAATGACCCGACCCGTTCTCAACCCGAATCAAAAATAACCGAACTGAACCCGACTTGACCGACCCGATTGACATGTCTAAATTACCTTGTGAAGAAGAATAACTGATAATAGTTGATAACAGTAAATTGGAAAAATTAATCAAATACACGCACAAAATGGGTGATGTATATAATTTATATAAGCGAAATTGAAATTAAAATATTCTTTAACAAATCAAAATATAAATTAGTGTATAAAAATGTATATATGTATGTGTAAGTAGTAAATGGAAAAATAGCAGCTGTGAGCATATATACATTTACGATAGTTGACGATAGTTGATGTTATTTTTGAGTTCGAGTTGATCAAGATAATGGATATACGTACTTGTCCATCATTTTCGTAAAAAAACATATAAAACATTTTTGTTGGTTAAAACATTAATTATAAAAATATACTACTATATACAGAAGTTAATACCAAGTATAAAATATAAAAACACATTTGAGCTATTGAAGGAAATTTAAGCATTTAAATATTAACAATGAAAGGTCAGAAAATATGTGTTGATGCTCCTCAAGAGAAGCCGTAGATGATGTAAAACCACTTGCTTGATGAAGAAGACATGAAGAAGATCGACCCTCAACACATCGAGTGATCTCTGAATTCGGTCCCGTCTTTGGCAAAGTCGTATTGTTGCTCCAAAATCGGAATTGAGTTATTCTAAATCCCAAATAACTATGAAAAGTCTAGTTTGAGTCTTCCAATTTTCAAGCAAACTCACAAGGGAATTAAAAGTTATAGCGATTTAGAGTTCACAGCGTAGGCTGCTATCAATTAGGGTTTCTAGAGAGTTGTGAAGAGGAATGGTGTTCTTGGTGAAGTACGAATGGTTTGAGAATTGGAATTCTTGAATGCAGTAACAATGGAGATGTATTTGGACTGGAAAGACCATTGAATAACTATGCCAAGTTATTCAAAGTTCCAATCTAATTTTCATTGAAAGAAGCATATGGTTTAAATAGAAAACATGGATTGTTCATCAAGAGAAGTTTCTACCAAGCATGGCTAGCAAGCTTCACTTGACCAACTAAATATGAAATAATACCAAGTATAGAGTATAAAAACACAACATAACTATCGTGTCATAATATAAGTAACTAAATCTACTAAATTTGACCCCTGAAACTTATGTCATAACAAGAGTTTCTTAAATATAGTAATTAATAAAATTTAAGCTAACTATGATAAATATGCAACATCCCTTGAATGTAGGCGAGTAGAATGTAGCTTTAGTGGCTCAAGGAGGTTGGTGCGTGAAGTAGCTGACCTTCATGGGATTTGACATGGTCATGGGACCCTCCTATGGCCATCGAATCAACTCGTCCATGTCACTCCAAAGCATGTCTGGTCGTGAGTCATCATATTGTCCCGTACTTGGTTTTGAATCATCCCCGATTCAACAAGTATGGAAGAGAATGTAGCCATGGAGATGATAATCATAGGCCCTTATCATCTTCACTCGACTCAATGAACTTGTTGCACCAAGATCAAGCTTGTATGTCCGAGCCTTAGGTGCATGAGGCGTGTGTAGTATCTCCTTAGCCTTCAAGGGGTGAGACATAATGTCAAGCAGATCTGTATCCTCCAAGGTCTCTTTCCATGAAAATTGTAGCGGGAACATGCTTTCCTTCTTCAACTGAAGATACTCCATGGCTCTTGTAAGCAAGGGCTCACTAGGACGACGCTTGGCTATTTCCGGCGGGCGCGACGTTAAGCGCAACTCGGGTGCACAAGAAATGGACCTACAAGACACAAAGGGCACATAAAGAAAAATATCTTTTAAAAAATTATGGTAAGTGGTCAAGGGAATAGTGTCATAAAGTTGTAACAAGGAAGCCTTATGAAAGACTAAAGGAAAGAATTTGCTCCCTTTGATGGCGTGAGGCACGTGGTGAGAACGATCAACAGTAGTGTGTGTCTCACAACTTCCCTCGAATTGGACCAAGGCGTTTTGGTGTTGGGCTCCTTTAGGACCTAAAGGAGGTTTCTTTAGGCCCCTTTGCAACATCCTTGGTCGACATGGGAGGCTTGTCCGTTGTGGCCTCCCCATTTGGCGTCTCGGTCACCTCTTCAAGTGGGCCTCCTATGGTCTGTACACGGCCATAATCGGGACCATTTGGTGTACCAATGAGGCTGCAAAGGATAGCATTGGCCTCCACGTGGTCGGTATCCAGGTCAGACTCAACAATGGCCGAAGTTAGCATCGTGTGGCACACTTGCACAACCGATTCATTGGCCTCTTGGGCCGCCCTCTCGGCCAATACCCTCTCACGGTAGTCTCAGTCGCTTGTACCTCTTGTTGCGTAAGTGGGATGAGTGTGCACTTCCTCCCATTTTACATGAAGCTGTACCGGTTCGAGAATCAATCATGACTTGTCCAACGATCGAATTGCCAAGGGTGACCAAGGAGCACGTATGTATACTCCATGGTGACAACATCACAAAGTACCTCATAATAGTTTTACTTGAATTTTATATGAACTAGTTGGTGACGATTCGAGTTGTCACGAAAACTAGTTGGTGACGATTAAAGTTTTCAATGAAACTAGTTGGTGACGATTGAGTTGTCATCGAAACTAGTTGGTGATGATTCCTATTGTCACCGAAAATAGTTGTTGACGATTCGAGTTGTCACCGAAACTAGTAGGTGATGATTCGAGTTTTCACTGAAACTAGTAGGTGACGATTCGAGTTGTCATCAAAACTAGTTGGTGACAATTCGAGTTTTCATGAAAACTAGTTGATGATGATTACAGTTTTCAACGAAACTAGTTGGTGACGATTGAGTTGTCACCGAAACTTGTTGGTGACGATTCGAATTGTCACCGAAACTAGTTGGTGACGATTCGAGTTGTCACCGAAACTTGTTGGTGACGATTTGAATTGTCACCAAACTAGTTGGTGACAATTCGAGTTGTCACCGAAACTAGTTGGTGACGATTCGAGTTGTCACCGAAACTAGTTGGTGACGATTCGAGTTGTCACCCAAAACTAGTTGGTGACGATTCGAGTTGTCACCGAAACTAGTTGATCAAGATTCGAGTTGTCACCGAAACTAGTTGGTCAAGATTTGAGTTGTCACCGAAACTAGTTGGTGACGATTCGAGTAGTCACCAAAACTATATCGTGACGATTCCAGTAGTCACCGAAACTAGTTGGTGACGGTTCAAGTTGTCACCGAAACTAGTTGGTGACATTTCGAGTTGTCACCAAAACTTGTTGGTGACGTTTCAAATGGTCACCGAAACTAGTTGGTGACCATTCGAGTTGTCATCGAAACTAATTAGTGACGATTCAAATTGTCACCGAAACTAGTTCATGAAGGTTCGACAATTTCTGCATTCTCCAATATTTTTTTTGCATATTTTATCTCATAATGAACTATTTAGAAACAAGTAACACTTGACATACTGAACTATTTGTATTTTGGGCATAATGTATCTTCAAAAATTCAAAGAACTATATTGAGTTTTGTCTCGATCCAATTTATTCCAAAATTTTGGATTGGATCCAGTCTAATTTGGGTCTGATGCTCACCCCTAATATTGTTTAGGGTACCATTCTTTTCAAGTGAATGGTAAGTTGAATAAAATGGCTATAGATTATTTGTCATGAAGCGATGTTAAAAATACAAATTCATAGGGAGGAACAAAAATTTCCCTTTCAAACTGTTGTCCGAATAAAAGATAATATCAAGCACCCTTGTCAAGAAGGATTATATAGAAGGGAACAAAAATTTAAAGTTAATGACTGGCCTGCATAGGGAGAACACTCATTCGCCAAGGTCAGCGATCTCATACTTGACTTCTTCAAGGTGATCGCTTATCAATGTGACAACATCTTGCACGCCCTGAATAGCTTCCCTGAGAGCGTTGTCATACTCTACATCAGATTATGCTTCTTCAGTTCCAGCAGCCTCGGTTATCTCATGCAGATGGACACACACGTATTGCATTGGCGTCTTGAACTTGTAGTTTTCATGTGACACTAAGCATTCGGAAGGTCTGCCTACCTTCTTGGTTTCTTATGGCACACAATGATTGTGTGCCATAAGAAACCAAGAAGCAATTATCTAAGATTCAGATTGAAGGCCAAAACAAAAGTATAAAATGCTGTGAGAATTTATGTAAGGTGTAACAACAGATGATTCAAAGACACTTTCACTCATTTACATTACTAGTGAAAATCTAAAACAAGCCTTACCATGAAATAGGAAAATGTTGCAAACTGCACAATCCACATTTGAGTTTTAGCATTTGACGACTTATCAACAAGGAAAGAATGCTAACAAACATAACAATCAACTGATTCTCATCTAGCATTTGGGTTCTTTAGAATAGAAAATTCAAGTTAACAGATAGATCTCCTTCTTTGATTTAATATTGGTTCTTACTCTAATCAATAAAGATATAAGCATTAAATTCTTGGCATAACCACCAAGATGAAATATATAGTTTTATCCTTTTATTTAGAAACAAGTAACATCTAAGATAGTTGATCCTCACTTGATTAGCTTGACATAGATAATCAGATCCTCACTTGATTAGCTTGACATAGATAATCACAATCTGCGATAAAGCTTTTACCTCTTCTTCAGGTTCTACATGCCGAACAAGTCATGCTTTCATTGCATTATTGACTCTCTTCTTACCCAAACAAATATCAAACTCCAATTGCTTTTCACACCATTCCTATTCAAAGCTCTATATACACATATTAAACTAACATTAACATTCATGGAGATTTAGGCCAATCCACCAAAAGCTTATATAATTGATCAAACCACAACATCGCAAATGGAGCAAACTAGTAAAGGAAAACAACTCATGTTCGTGAACAGGATGTCTCACCATAGACCCTTGTGAGACGAATCTCAAGGCATTGGAAATATGTTTAACTTGAGTTTCTAGGAAAATTAATGTCAAATTTTTTTATTGTCGTTTGACAATTGTTTGAAAATTAGTGAGTAAAATACAACCAATGAGAATCATGATTTCATAGGGTTTTTAGATGTTAATTAATTTTACGTGTTTCGATGCCCTTATAAAACCTCTTGGTTATTTATTATGATTGTTTGATATTGTTTAGGTGACTAAGGTTGTACATGATTATTCTAATTCATACTTGTCGTTATCCAAGGTAAGTTCCCTTGGGCTTACTTAGCTTTTGATTCTTATACGTGCTAAACTTGCAGGCAAAGTGTGTAGGGTCGTATTTTAGGACTTAATATTCCCTATTTAATTATTGTTTAAATTGCTTTAAATGACTGTTTGCATTGGTTTTCACCAATATGGTTATAGGCATGGGGTAAGTCGCTGAGGAAGTAACTCACAGATATAAGCATGCAGCTAGGGGGACTCCTCGAAATTATTAAATGTTTTGGCTGGTGGACTAGTAGATACTCATCTAGTGTTAGAAGTTGATGGTTTGATAAAGGGCAACTTGATATGATCACACTTGTGATGTGTTCTTGCCTCCGATGACAAGCCAAATGTCAAAAGGTGGCGCCTTGGGATCTAGTCTTGGGTGAGAAGTCACGTTGAACGTCACAACAGTGAAGACGATGGCGAATGCGTTGATGAACGTGGTGGAAGCGGTTGTTGGGGAGAAAGGATAGCGTTGGCGGAAGCGATTTGATGAGGGATAGATGACTTGAAGAGACAAGTCGTTGGTGTCATAGCGTCGACTGCGGTTGAAGGGAGATGTGAAGAAAGCCTGGCTTGAAGGTTCAAGCGTTTGCCGTAGCGTCGGCGGTGGAGTGAAAGGGATGCGAAGATAGAGGGTTTTGACGTCCAATCAAGGGAAGGAGGATAAACACTCGACTTGAAACCTTGAATTAAATTGAACGTAAGGAAATAACAATAACAAAGGAGTCTTTAAATAGCCAAAGAGCTCGGCCAAAACCTAATGGGCTTGGACCGAGACGAACCTATGGGCTAGCCCATGCAAGCATGCAAAAGGCACAAAACCCAAAAATAGAAAAGACTATAAAAGGAAACTATCTAAAATACGCAATAATACCAAATATAGAAAATGTCTTGAAACTATGAAAACGACGCGTTGAATGAGTACAAACACCGCGAGGAACAGCGACTAAGGGTCGATGGCCTCGCGAGTGGATGCACGCGATGTTGGTTCTGAAGAACGCGTTGTTTCATTGCCGATGGTGGCGAGGACGACAAGTCTTGGGTTTTCGTCTGGGCTTCCTTGGCCAGCGACGACGCATGCAACAAGTGACGCGACGGCGGCAGAGATGGCTTTGGACCTAGACCTTGTCACTGGGCCCTCTGAGCGTAGGCTCATGGCTTCTTCCTCGTCTTGGGCCGTCATGGGAGGCAGGGTCATATCAACTTGTGTCACATCAAGACCATGACCAAAGCCTAGAGCTACCTCTACCACCAAGCTCGCCACAGAATGTACAAGACCTACCGTGAGGCTCACCGAGCGTCGCACCACATTTAGGGAAAGAGAGTTGGTCCGAAACTTCTGGTCCAATGGAGATGCCACTTGAATCCTATGGACCACTTAACTAGACCAAGGTTTTTGAGCCAAGTGGACCGAAGAAAGAATCCGAACCAAGGCTGATGCCGACACTTCCACTAACGCGAGCGGCGGTCGTGTGAGAGCAAAGGATTCAACACATGGCTTTGGCCAAGAGCTACCTCAAGAGTTACTTAATCGAGCCCAAGTTCACCAACTACTTTTGCACCTCAAAAAAGGCCTATGGAGCCAAGGTGTGCCGAGCAAAGTGGAGTTTGGCTCGTTTGTTTTGCTCAAGCAACTTGTACTCCCAGCGTCGGCGATCCGAGACTGCTAGCCCAACTTGTCAAGTGGTGCATTTCCAAATGGCTCGTGCATTTTGGATCAGTTTTGTGTATTACATGGAATATGGGCCCCAATACGTCATATCAAAATTCAGGTCAAAAGGAGTTGCCAAGAGAAAGTTGACACGGTGGTAGTTCAAAGGTCTCTAGATTAGGGTTTGGACATTTGGGAGACTATTTAAGCTTATTTTCTTGTCATTTCTTATTGACCTTTAATCATTTCCAGACTTTTAGCTTTTCTAATGCAAAAGCTTTGGGTTTTCCTTAGGTTTGACGTCAATTGGCTTGGTGAGTTCATCCAAGTCTTGTAGCTTCTAAGTGGTGTGTCTATCCACAATCAAAACTAAAAATTATTTTATTGGTGTGTTCATCCTCTAATACACAAACACTTATCCCTGCAAAGTTTTGTATTCAAATTCTTTGATTTAGTCGAGTGTTGCCGCAAACCATCGTTTTTTGCTGTGCTAGCGCCGAACGATCAACTGGTCGAGGCTTTGTGACGACTTTTCCTCATCCAAATATCAGATCCTTGACATTTTATATCATGTGGCATTAGAGCAATACTGAGGTAAAGTTTCAAACCAACGCTTGATCTTGTTCTTGATTTTAGGCCTTATGTGTTCTATTGCGTCTAGCCGTTGCATGTGTGTTGTCTTGTTGGCCTTTTTGCATGTCTGGACTATTAGCCATTGTTCTTTGTGTTCTTCACCTTCAAACTGAGGTTGCAGACGAGATTAGGCTGGTAAGAGATGGGTCAAGGCAGCTTTGGATTCCACGTTAACTTGTGTCTTAAATGTGTCTTGATTGTGCATTTAATTGACATGTAACCGTCGGGTAGGCACTCATTGCATCCGATTCTCTACATTGCCAATATATTTTCTTTCAATGCACCTTAGTTAATAATTTGACTGCCTTATTTTTTCATTTACATAGTTTTGTTCCAACTTTTTGCTAAGTTAAGACAATTTGTGCCGATAAGTTGTTGTAACACTTGCTACATGTCATGTTGTATTTTCTTTGGCTTATTGTCAAAAAAAAAATCAGACTCAAACAAAAGAAAAAGTGGTGGGACATAGAAAAACTAAGACTCGACGAAAATAAAAAAAGGAGAAGAAGTTGAGCTTGGAAAAACTCGGATCACACGAGTCCAATTCAACTAGTTGGCCTGAGTACTTTGTTTGTGTGTGTTTCATATTCAACTAGTTGGCCTTAGTACTTTTGCTTGGTTAATCTAGACTTTGGTGAAACTCTATTGTTATTCCTAAACACAAGCTGTAACTAACCAAAGTTAAGCACTCTTGTCCTATTTTTGGGTGCAATTTCTTGCTTGGTCTTTACTTGTGCTTTGTGAGATATTCTTGTGATTGCACTAACTTGGATCAAGTGAAGGTGTTGGTCATAATCCTCCTTAGTACATGGCTAGTTGCTTTGGAAGGGTGAAGACTTATGATTGTGAAAAGGTAGGTTTTTTATTTGAACTTAGTGTGTTCGATTTCGTTTTCTACTAACGTGACAACTTTGATTGCTATATTGAGTGACTAGGAGTAGTCCTTTTCTTGATTAACCATGTATCAAGAGGAAGAACGTGGGATAGGACTCAAGGTTGAGATCCCTGAAAAGACTCGAGAGTGAAGTAAAGCTTGGAGGACCATATCAAGTCGGTCACCATAGGAGTCTTACAAGCCATGTTTGAGCAAAGCCGACAAGATTTCATGAATCTCATGCATGATCAGCTTGATCAACGAGTAGGGGACCCTAAGAGAGAATGAGCCAAGGAGAAAGTGCATGCTCCCTCGCATGTATGAGTTTCAAGAAAGCCTCATGGACCCGAGAACATTACAACCACCAATAATGAGTTCTACGGGTCTACAGTAACGTAGGGTACAACTTTCTATCCTAAAGAGTATGAGGATCAAGATAAACCATGAAGACTCTCTAAGGTTGCCACCATTTCTCGGCCAAGCTACACGCCCTACGTCATTGTTCGACCAGCGCGTGTTAACCATTAACACGTGCAACCCATTCTGATTCCCCGACATGGAGCTTTCATGCCTCAAGATGCATGTGAAAGGATAAGGTTCCAAGGAGGACATCTTAGAGGTATGTTCCAAAACCAAGGTAGGTATGGCTATGAAGAACAAGATAGGACACAAGGGTAGTGGGAACCATGGCGTGAAGCCAACTATTCAACCCTTCGCCGACACCTCGGATGTTGAAGCCTACCTTGATTGGTAGTCCAAGACTGAGACTATCTTTGACTATTATGGCTACCATGATGCTCAAAGTATAGCCACACCTATCATCCGTTTTATGGACTTTGCATATTATGGGTATAAAAGGACAAGACCGAAGGGAGAGAAATGTCTACTCGACCATTACTACTTGGTAAGAGCTCAAAGCGGCGCTCAAATTCAGATTTGTGCCTCAAGAATATGGTGATTGGATCCAAGTAAAGTTAGAGAGAATCAAGCAAGGCTATCTGAAACCGTAAGAGTTCTACAAGGAGCTAAGGCAACTTGTCATTAGATCGGGAGTCAACTTCCCCAAAAGGTACATTATTGCTAATTTTATTGGTGGTTTGAATATAGATAATTTCTTCACATGTTGAGATGTAGGGATTTGGCCAAGGCACTAAAAATTGAGGAGGAATTGCACTATGCTACTCAAGTGCAACAAAATCTACAAAAGAGGAAGGCAAGCAATAGCTCACCGCTTTGGAGCTCAAGCACCACTTCTACCTACTCAATTCAGCCTTACAAGTGGAGGAAGAAGAAGTGCATATCACGGCTGCTATGGGTGAGTGTTTTGTGGTTATTAGGTCGCTTATGGATAGTGACACTCCACTTATGTCGTCACAAAGATAAACCATCTTCCATACACAATGCTACATGAAAGGGACGATATGTAATGTTATATTTGATGGTGGTTCTTTTTGCAATATTATTGACAAAACTGTTGTAGGAAGATTCAACCTCAAGACCACTCCACATCTCCAACCCTATACCTTGAATTAGTTGAACTGCACCACCCTTCTCAAGGTCTATGAATAAGCAAAAATTCGGTTTTCAATAGGTGGATACAAAGATGAGGTGCTTTGTGATGTGCTACCTATGTCAGCTTGTCATCTCTTGCTTGGGAGACAATGGCAATATGATAAAGGACTGATCCATCAACGGGTCACAAATGAGTATTCTTTTCACATGAAGGGTAATAGAATCACCTTATACCCTATGGCTCCACATGAGATCATGGATGACTATATTGCCATTGAACAAAGAAGAACCTTGAAGGGATAAGAGAAGGGTGGCAACAAGAAGCTAGCAATTGGCACTAATTTTGGTGCAAGTTATCATTTGCTTTTGGCTAAGGCCAAGGAGGTTGATCAAGCAATTCAGGGGAGTCAAGTTTTCTTTCTTTTGATTCCATTTTCTAATTTGTTTTCATGTAAGGAATTGAATGTTCTACCCCTTTAATTGCTTCTTTGTTGCAAGAGTTCAATGACTTGTTTCTAGAAAAGATTCATAATGGTCTTCCACAATTTAGGGGTATTGAACAACAATTTGACTTTGTCCCCTACTAAAATTTACCCAACCATGCAACCTATAGGTTTAATCCCTAAGAGACAAAGAAGCTTCAAAGACAAGTGCAAGAGTTGATGGACAAAGGTTATGTTAGGGAGAGCTTATGCCTTGTGTCGTGCCCGTGATTTTGGTGCCAAAAAAAGATGGAAGTTGGCACATGTGTGTAGATTATACGACCATAAACATTATTACCGTCAAGTATAGACATCATATTCCATGTTTGGATGACATACTTCATGAGCTCCATGGGTCCAATGTCTTTTGAAAGATAGACCTCAAGAGTGGCTACCACCAAATTAGAATGGAAGACTGCCTTCAAGACTAAGTATAGTTTGTATGAGTGGTTGGTAATGCTATTCAGACTCACTAATGCTCCTATCACTTTTATGAGGTTGATGAATCATGTTCTAAGAGCTTTCCTAGGGAGGTTTATAGTTGTTTATTGTGATTACATATTAATATATAGTCAGTCCTTGCATGAGAATGTTGATCCTCTTCAGACAAGTACTAGAAGTCGTTAGGAAAGAGAATATCCATGCCAACTTTAAAAGGTGCCATTTTTGTTCGAAACATGTTGTGTTTCTTGGGTTTGTGGTGTGTATGGAACGTCTTAAACTTGAAGAGGACAAGGTCAAGCCTATAAGAGATTGGCCTATACCAACCACAATGTCTCAAGTGAGGAGTTTCTTGGAATTATCTGGTTTCTACCGCTGGATTAATAATAATTTAGACCATCCAAAACTTAAAGAGATAACATACTTAGGGTATTTATTATTTTATCCCTTCATGGATAAATATAATAATTCTTATAACTTTTATAAATATATTTAAATTCTAAAACAACATTTATTGTTATACTTATTTATTTATTTCTACACCATACTATTATAACCCATTTGATAATTTGTACCAAAAATTATCATAACCCAACCTTTGAACTTAAGTTGATGAAAATTTAAATTACTCCTCTAAAAGAAATAAAATAAATTTTATAAATTTTATTTTTATCAATTTAAAATTACCATATTACACTTGTAATTTAAGTGGGATATTACAATAGGACTCTTGGTGCTTTATTGCGTTCTTTGTTAAGTACTAACCTACACATATGGGAGGAATGTCTTGCCTTCATGAAGTTTGCCTATAATTGAACCATACATTCAAACACCAAGAAGTCTCCTTTTGAGGTAGTTTATGGGTAAAATCCTATTACTCCTCTTGACATGGTTCCATATTCCATTGTGGACAAAGACAACAAGGAATGAGTTGAACTTGCAGAGTATATAAAGTACTTGCATCAAACCACCCGCCTCGGGCTTGAGAGAAGCACTGAGCAATATGTGAGACAACCCAACAAAGCAAGGCGAGAGGTGATCTTTGAGCCGAGAGACTTGGATTGGATTCACTTAAAGAATGAATGTTTTTTAACCTTGCGTGACTCTAAGCTAATCCCAAGGAAAAATGGACCCTTTCAAGTTATCAAAAGGATCAATGATAATGCATATCAAATTGACTTGCTAGGTGAGTATGGGGTTCATGATGTTTTTAATGTGGCTGACTTGATTCCTTTTGTTGTAGATGAGAAGGAGGTGGACGAGATGGTTGATTCGGGGTCGAAACCTTTTCAAGAGAGGGGGATTATGTGATCACACTTGTGTCACATCTAGACCAATACCAAAGCCAAGAGGAAGCTCTACCACCAATCTCGCCATGGAATGTACAAGACTCACCACGAGGCTCACTGAGCACCGCGACACAATTTGGGCAAGAGAGTTGGTCCGAAACTTCTGGTCCAATGGAGGTGCCACTTGAACCCTATGGACCCCTTAACCATACCAAGCTTTTTGAGCCAAGAGCACCCGAGAAAGCATCCGAACAAAGGTCGGCGTCAACACCTCCACTTACGCGAGTGGCCTCTCGCGCAAGAGCTAGGGATTCGACACATGGATCCAACCAAGAGCCACCTCTAGGGGTCATCACTCGAGCCCGAGCTCGCTGACTACATTTGGACCTCAAAAGGGGCCTATAGAGCTAATGTGTGTAGAGCAAAGTGGAGTTTTGCTCGGTGGTTTTGCTCAAGCAACTTGTTCCCCCGATGCCGGCGTCGCCAGATTACAAGCCTAACTTGTCCAAAGGCGCATTTACAGATGGCTAGTGCGTTTTGGCTCATTTTTTAGTATAATGGGGCATATGTGCCCACTACATCACATCCAACACCTTCCACAACGCCTTATTCCTCTCTAATTCATATCCTACTGTTCATTGAACATATTAACCCTCGGCCTTCCAACATGCATGTTCACTAGCGGTGGAAGGCACGTCTTAGCGGCCACGACAAGGTCAACATCCCAATGATGGGATCGAGGAACCAAATGCTGAGTTTTCTTATAAACATCCTTCATTGACTAGGTTTGAAAAATCAACACCCCTATTCCTTGCTACTACTATGGGATGGGTGACGGGAATTCTATATGTTTGGAATACCTTGCAATCGCATGTACCAGTCTGAAGATTCACTTTGAACCTATCATTACTATCATCTACCTCCAGTTCAAACAGACTTAGTCTACACACCATCATTGTCAAATACCCCGGGTACCTGAATTAAAAAATCATTGTGATTTCGTTTATAACCACCTCAACTCATATTTCCAACTTTTCCTTCCATTCACAGAACTACCTTGCAAAAGTTGGTAATATCTTGTCAAACAATGCAACAATAAGCCAAGCAAACAACTTTTTAACAAAAAAATCATACTTTATGCATTGTTCGTTGTCATTATGTTAACCATGTTTGACGAGAAGTGATCCCTTAACCAGGTGGATAATCACGCATTTATGACATATTTCGCCACCTAGCTAGGATGTACACAAGGTTTTGAAACTACTCTATATACTCTTGAATGGTGTATGCCTTTGCAACGTTATTGTAGTGCCGCAACAAGTCCCATATGGAACTTTCTCTAGAAATTTTGGTTTATATGATAAATGTAATTAATGACCATGACCAGCAAAAGGGTAGTTTCTTCTCACCCCTGGAAATCCTTGTGTGCCCATCAAAGCCGAGCACCACTTTTTGGTTGTCGGGTACAAGAACTATTATTTTTCCTGAAGAAAAATGACCAAGAAACATCATTCTCGATTTCAACAACAACAATTATGAGAGGGTCGGTGCCTTTGTACATTTCACTCATCAACGCTTCATCTACTAATATAACATAAAATAATTTTAAAAACAAAAGAGTTGTAAATTTACCCTAGCGTACATACTTATTTTCTTGACGGTGTAAAATGTATGTTTAATTAACAAAACGTACCTTCTTCGATTGGGGAAGTACCCTTATCCACACACCCAAGGCTCATAAGGAGTATTTCAAATGGTTGTTGGAGTCTCCTACAATAGTTGAGCGCAAGTTAGGATTTTACTTTTCCACCATGGACATCCACGAGTGCAGTTGATTATAACTTTCCTTACCAACACCTTGTATTAGGTCTTTGACTATCAAGCATGCTCGATTCAGCTTATAATAATTCCATGAATTCCCATATCCTTCATGGTTGTTTGTTTTCTTTGGCCCTTGCAGCTTTCATGCAACCTCCAAACATATCAAATAATCAAATGAAGTTGTCTTAATCCATAACAAAGATAAGCCATAACAGTATTACAATAATGTTGGGGCCTTTGGATATGGAGCATGTGGCGGCAACAGAAATGTCAAAATGAGATGAGGTTGATCAACGACGTAAAGCGGATCAATCCTTAGGGAACACGTTAGATCGTGTTATCGGAAAAGGAATTTGGAGAAAATATATCAATTACCATCAATGATGAAGGCAGATCTTCGAAAGGTGTCAACAAAGGACACCTGATGTCGTCCAACACTGGTTGGTATCTTACCTGGAAATTGACCGCATCATCATTAAAAGTTTCAAAACTTTCCAGATCAAACAACTTCCAAGGGATTTAAACGAGCAGGATGACGTGTTGGCTAACCTTGGTTCAGTAATAGATCCACAAGAATACTAGAAAATTCCCTTCATGCACGTCTTGGTCCAAACCATAAATAAGTACAATGATGCATTACAAGTACAACATGTCGATCATGACGACAAATGCGATTCTTAGGTTACTCCTTTATAAAATTGGCTGAAACATGAGCTACTACCACAAGACAAGAAGGAGGTACTCAGGCTTCAAGCAAAGTTTACCACTAATGGGTTGTAGGATCCTTTAGGTGTTGGTTCTTAAAAGTGAGGTCGGTATGGAAGAGATTCTTGCTTGATAATCTTTATGCAATTGAACTTGTGGATTCTTCGGAGGAAAGATTGTTGAAGCTCCTCATTGTTTAGTTGATTTAATTGGTAGGCAATCAACACTCTCTTTGAATCCACCAAGGAAGCTTGAAATTCTCAATCGAGTCTAGGATAGGTAACACCAAGGATCAAGCAAGGCTGAAATCAAAAGTGGAGGATAGGCACCACCTTCACAACTTGGATTCAATGAAGATTTATTTAGCTGGTCAAGAATCACTAACAAACAATCAAAGAAGAAAGATGAACACGTAAATACTAGATTGATAATAACTCAAATGAAAGTTTAACAACTCGGTTTTTTTATCAATCTGGTCCAACCTAAACTATAAGGCAAAAAATACCTTTTTATAGGAAAACAACAACCCTTCATATGGATAAGAGATAAGTAGGCATGTGACTATTGATACTTCTCCATGAATTAAAGTTCTTTAAAAGCAAATTCTTCATATATCCCTCATGAAGTCTTTTGAAGACAAAACCCTTCAAATATCCCTCATGACGTGTCTTGAGATAAAATTTCAAATTCCCTCATTAAGTCTAATAGAGACAAAACTCTTCAAATATTCCAACATGTGGATAAAATATGGACTCTTTGTATGAAACTAACTCAACCTCAGACTCATCATTGGCCTATAGTCTAATGCCATAACGTGCTCAACACTTAGAGCTGTAACACCCCAGATTTGTAATTCTTTATAAGGATTAAAGTGATCTCCATGTCAACAAGAACTCTTCCTTTTCAGGGTTCAAGTTAGGACAAAGAACTATGATGTTAAGTGTGTTAGGGCGGGAGTAGTACTAGGATGGGTGACCTCCTAGGAAGTTCCCGGGTTGGCATGGGATGACGCTTCTAAGGCTCGAGCCTTACAGATGGTATCATAGCCGACTTTGGGCTACGAGTGGGCTTGGTCCGGTGGACGGTCGCTCAACCCAGAGGGCGATCTTTGGGCCTTGACAAGGTTGTCAAGTGTTTAAGTGGAAGTGATTGTAACACCCCAGATTTGCAATCCATTGTAAGGATTAGAGTGATACCCATGTCAACAAGAGCTCTTCCTTTTTAGGGTTTTAAGTGAGGACAAATAACTCAGTTAAGCGTGCTAAGGACAGGAGTAGTATCAGGATGGCTGACCTCCCCCGGGTTAGCATTGGATGGTGCTTCTAAGGCTCAGGCCATACAAATGGTATCAGAGCCGACTTTAGGCTACGAGTGGGCTTGGTCTGGTGGACGGTCGCTCGATCCAGAGGGCGATCTTTGGGCCTTGACTAAGACGTCAAGGTTTAAGTGTGAGTGATTGTAACACCCCAAATTTGTAATCCTTTATAAGGATTAGGGTGGTATCCATGTCAACAAGAGCTCTTCCTTTTCAGGGTTCAAGTGACGACAAAGAACTCTGAAGTTGAGCGTGTTACGGTGAGAGTAGTATTAGGATGAGTGACCTCCTGGGAAGAACCCAGGTTGGCATGGAATGACGCTTCTAAGTGATGTGTCTATGCCCCATCAAGTGCCTTCCCCAGGCGATGCCGCTCTGGATGCCGCCCCAGATGCCCTAGCCGCAGCGCCGACGCCTACCGAGCTGGAGCCTAGTTCGTCGGGAAATTCACCAAGTCTCGCGCACACCAAGGACTCCACGAGTTCCCTTGACCAAGATGAGTCCATCCAGCCCTTGAGTGCCGAGGAAAGTGGGTCCGGGCCTATCGAGCACCGTCCTCCTTTCACTGCGCCGCCAACCCCCCGTTGGCGTCTCCTGAGCCACCACCAAAGGCGATCACTCGTGCTCGAGCCAAGGAACTTAACCACCAGCTACAGAAGGGTCTTCTCTACCTTGGAGCGCTGAGCCAAGTTGCGTTGGAGCCGGTAATGTTACTCATGTCATGTCCGGATGCCTAGCCACTGCGCAAGTGGGCGTCGAGAGTCTTACACACGTATTTTTGGATGTTATTTTATGCCTCAATGCTTGTGTAATTTTATGTCTTTTATTTTATTTCAGACTTGGTTTAAATTTCATGAAATAATGGCATTGAATGCCTAGGATTTTCGGCTTGGGTAGGCCGAGAGGTTTTATGGCCTCTATAAGGCCTCTTGTCACTTTGTTTTGGAAACGTTGAATTTTACTCATAACCTAATCTAAGTCCTTGGCTGAGAAGTTGTGTTTTCTTCAAACAACAAGCTCGTGTGTTAGATCGAGCGCCGAATCTTGGTTCGAGTGAGTTGCATCTCAACCAACCTCCACCTTCCTTCTTCTTGATTCGGTGAGTTACATCTGAACCCTGAAGTTGCCTATCCTCCTCCGCACCGGTTTAGGTTCGACTCCAACAACCTTTCCCGGCCATCCCTTGTCACCCCACCGCCCGACGCCACCAGTTCCCTCGCTTGCTCACAACCGATGTCTTAGAGCTTTGCCTTGCACCGAGGCACTTCCGATCCTTGCCCACGTCACTAAGGCTCGAGACTCACAATAGCCTCCACGAGCCATATGGAAATCCACTCGTGCATTTGGAATGAAACATGGTATAACTCCTTCAATGCATTAACAAGTGAATGAAAATCTTCTTTGCTGGAATGCGCACTCGAGGACTTCCATGTAGATGACTTTGCATCCCACCTCCAAATGAGCCCAAAAATGCCATGGCCCCTATATTGACGCGACCATATGGATGGGCATCGTTATGGATCGATTTTGTTGAGGTTGATGAGTAGGCTTTGAAAAACCCTAAAAGTCGAGAGTGGGGCTATAAATGCTGAGGATGGCACTTGTGTGGTTGAACGGCCTTGAGTTGAGTGATGGTTGGTGAGTTGGGTCCATATCCTGTTCATGCTCAAGAATGACACTTTTACCTAATGGTCACAATCAAGAAACTATCTAAGGTGTCAACGAGAGGAAGAAGTGCAAAGAATGTTGTAAGACTTGCACAACGGAGAGCGTAGTAACCAATTCAGAGAATGAAATCTAGCAATACGAGCCAGCACGATAAGGTACTATTGGACAACTATGAAGAAAGACTCCATCGAGTATTCGAGAAAGTGCGACTCATGTTAACGGCACGGTCTAGTTTCCTATAATCCTAGAAAGATGTTGCATCCCATATCACCCCCTTGGCCTTCCATGATGTAGGGAATGAAAATAGTTTGAAAGCTGCCTCCACCACCCGGGCAATGTGTTTATATGTTATCCATGACAGATTAATTTTCCAAGTGGATAGAACCAGAGGTATTCAAAGAGATGAATGGCACACAAATCATCTCTTAGTAATGATCGTGTCCGACAAGGGGTCGCGATTCATTAGTAATATGATGC
Source organism: Rheum nobile (assembly GCA_027886185.1). Lineage (NCBI taxonomy): Eukaryota > Viridiplantae > Streptophyta > Magnoliopsida > Caryophyllales > Polygonaceae > Rheum > Rheum nobile. Next base: position 4,022,678 of record WOAB01000208.1, on the reverse strand, counting down.
AAGAATTCTACCAAGATATGAACATCAAGATAATGAATTCAAAGCCTCGATACCCACAAGCCAACGTCAAGCCAAATCTAGCAACAAAATAATCATGAACAACCTTAAAAAGAGACTTAAGTAAGATAAGGGCCAAATGGGCCGACGAGTTACCTCTCATCTTGTGGTCGGATTCTACCACCCCGAAAATTGCAAATAGAACACACCTTTCTCTTATATTTTGGAAGAGAAGAAGTGATTCATACCGCGATCTGAGTATACATGATACGTTACAGCCTCCTCACAGAAGAGAGAAATACGCCAACTATGAACTATGCTCTAGACATCATAAACGAACTACGAGATGACACTATAACACCCGAGATTTGTTATCCCTTATAATGAGTAATAGTGCTACTCATGTCAACAAGAGCTCTTCCTTTTCAGGGTTCAAGTGAGGACAAAGAACTCTGAAGTTAAGCATGCTAGGGAGAGAGTAATACCAAGATGGGTGACCTCTTGGGAAGTCCCCGTGTTGGCATGGGATGGCGCTTCTAAGGCCTCGGGCCTTACAAATTGTATCAGAGCCGACTCTGGGTTATGAGTGTACTTGGCCTTGAGGGCGGTTGCTTGACTCAGAGGGTGGTCTTTGGGCTTTGACGAGGTCATCAAGGGTTTAAGTGGGGGTGGTTGTAACACCCGGGATTTGTGATCCCTTATAATGATTAATAGTGCTACCCATGTCAACAAGAGCTCTTCCTTTTTAGGGTTGAAGTGAGGACAAAGAACTATGAAGTTATGCGTGCTAGGGCGGAAGTAGTACCTGGACGGGTGACCTCCTGGTAAGTCCCCGGGTTGGCATGGGATGGCGCTTCTAAGGCCTCGGGCCTTACAGACACTACAATCAGAATGGCAACACATCAGCTAGGAGTCACCCGAAGTCATAGCAACAATTTGCAAAACAAAGCGTTTCAAGAGGGAGACTAGGTCCTTATGAAAGTGTTTCAAAACACTTATGAAACAAACGCATGCAAATTGGAAGCACCATGGAAATGACCCTACCAGGTTACCAAAGTCATTGGTCAAGGTACCTATGAGCTAATTCACGTGATGGCGCAATTATGATCCAAAGATGGAACGCGACGCAACTTAAGAAGTACTTTTTGTAACTCTATCTTTTGAATACATAACTATTTCGGGTTTCTCCTCTTTTCATACTAGTCTTTCTCCAATAAAACAAGAATTCTCCTCCTTCATTATTGCAATATAATGGTCATACCATTTATGCAATTATGAGAAAGGCTCCAAGCCTACTCCAACACATTCTTTCGGGAGAAAGGGGCCTTGATCTATTTCCGACAAGTAATTTGGGGAAACATATCTAACATGTCTCCTAGCACGCTACATTCAACAAGAAATCAACACCAACCCAATAATACACGGAAACACAATCCATCCACATAAAATGACCGGTCTACTTACACAAGGAATCCATACGATCATATGACTTACATCGTATGAAATGCAACTATGATTAGAATCGGAACGAGCTACGTCACAAGCAAATTACGTGAAGATAAAAATGAAACTTTTAACGCTTAATTAATCTGAACAAAAGGTGTATCTTTTTAATCATTTGATTACTCGTTACACATAGTGTTGTAACATGATACATTACAAATGCGATCACCACTATATTACACACAAGCCGACATAGTCTTCTCTTTTTCTCTAATGAGACAATATCTTCTCTTTGTATGTAACAAAATGATACATTGTGTTTGTCTCTAACGACATGATATATTATCCATGTCTCTAGCGACACGATGTTCGTTTCTTGTCTCCAATTACACATAATCTTCACCTTGCCAATATCGGCACGTGATCGCCTTTTCACCTCTAGCGTGACCTGCAAAATAGCCAAACCCATGCAAACATGAAAGGCACATGACCAAAAAAAACCTACTTATACTTATTTCTATATGTGGGCCAAAAAAAAAGTTAACCACCATGAAGGGTGGGCCAAATATCCAATTACCACACTAGGGGTTGTACCATAACAATATCTTCAAAAAGTTATCACAACAATGATAGCCATATTGTTCAAGTTAAGCATAAATAATGTAAGGAGAAAGTAAACAATTCATCTCCACGTCGGTGGAAACACAGATGGCCTTGTCATTAGACGCGTCAGCACCTTTAATATTATTCAGAGTCATACTGGCAAAGTTCAAAACAACACTATACATTCTTTCCGCCAGGAGAGATGCAAAAAACTGCATTAATGCCCTAAAGATGACTTCTTCGTGAAGAAGAATTTGTCAGACTATCCTCTATCGTGTTTGGTTGCATCAACAACAAAACATGAATTTCCTACCCTAGATTTTTATGTGGTTCTCCCCTAGCCGTAGGTTTGAAGTTTGTAAGAATAAAGCAGATCTTCGGTAGAGAAAGGTACGCCATTAATCACACTAACGCGATCGACAATAAGATGCAACGTAACCTCCACATCCGAGGAAGGACTTGGCCAACAACGATTTTCAAGAGTGAAAGGAACTGCTGGACCAGAGGAGAAAAGAGAAACCTGCATATTTGATGAATGGTAGCAATGTGATGAGTACTTACTCATGGCGAGTACCTTATTTTTAAAGGATACTCGCACATGGCGATCCACCCTCGACAATGGTATTTTAAGTAGAGGCAATTAATGGGAAGTCTGATCATATTTTGGGGACGAAAACCTGCATATCTGGTGAAGGGTCGAGGATCTAGAACAAAACTAGATTTCTTGAAAGAAGTTGTGAGAATATGGGTAGAAAAGAAGAGGAGTTCTTCTTCACCATCAAAATGAGGGTTGTTAGCAAGAAGGTTGTTGCAGGGATCAACCATGGAAGCGAAGCAGCATATAAGAAAAATTGATAAGTAGAGTATAGAAGAAGGAGAAGTGTTGTTACATGTGCGAAGTCAATTAAATGATTGTGAAGAGATGCAGACGATAGAGCATGCTTTAAAAAAAGGGTGACATGTTGTAGCAATTCCAACAGATTGGATGTGATATTTCTTCACTTTCCAAGGAATTACACAATACCATCCCCTTGATAAACACATATCTCTAGCAAACGGCTTAGGAGTATTGTTGAGGACATTGAATGTGGAGCACATGGTGGCTGGAGAAACATCAAAACGAGATGAGGCAGATCGACGACGTGAAGCGGATCACTCCTCAAGGAACGGGTTATATCATTGTATCGGAATAAGATCGAGAAGGACATATATCAATTACCATAAAATGATGTAGGAAGATCTTCGATAGGTGGCAGCGAAGGACATGTGGTGGTGTCCGATAAGTTGACAAAGGTGCACACATGTTGAATAAGGAAGAGCGCATATACATGATAAAGTTTGAAATGTTTTATGAAAATGATTTTGCTGCCTCAATACCAAAGTTAAACATATCTTATCTTATGGAAAGTTTTATGTTGTAACATAGAAAGTGGATAGCTACTAGGAAACCTCATATGTGTCTATATAAGGAGGGTTTCTCCTCCTGTAAGATCATCTACAAACACACTCGAATAATACAATCCAGACCTCTTAAAGACTCAATTTTTTTATATTCCACAAACCATAGTGTTTAAACTCCATTATCATGTTAATTTAGCTTCTATACTCCATAAATAAAGCAAATAAAGATCTTGTACTTTATATGCCCAAAACAAATATCCATCACACCACAACTAAATGTTGTACCTTGAAAGTATTTTGTCAACAATTATGGATGCCATGACATGTTTTTTGTGGTCATGCCCGATGAAAGTTTCCCATATCAAGACAAAAAACCATTTCTTCTCTGAGGGTGTCGGAGGCCAAGCCGAGGATGTCGCCACATCACATTCGTTTTCTCTCCAAATCAACTTCCATAATCGCGCTTCCTATATCTCAAGCCACTATCATGGCTATTCACTCCTTGTACATTTATGTCATGGATGTTGCCTCAATTATACTTAGTATCAAAGGTAGATTCTACCTTTGAATCACTCTCTAAGGTGTTGGTTTGATGGTGCTCGAATTAGAGTATTTGGTGGATTCGTGAGACTTGTTTTTGGGTGGATCCTGGATCCGATTTTTGTGATGGTTTCTCTGCAACTTTGGGAGGTAAAAGTGATCAAGAATCTAGTGGATATGACGCACCACTTAGTCCTTGAACAAGATGAAACACGATCAGACATAACATACTCAAAAGGTTCAATCTCGGCTCTCGATATGACACACGAGAAAGGTTGAATTATATGGAAATTCTTAATAGAAAACACATGGTTTCTCATGTTTTTCATGAAGACAGACGTGCCTAACAAATGGAAAAGATGCAACATAACTAGTTAAGTTAAACCCTAGAAAATGAGACATCTCGCATGGCCAACGCCCCTTGGTGCATTTTGGAATTTATGCCACAATAAAATATCTATGTAGGACCATGTAATGTGCATAAAATACACATAGGTCCATGAGTAAGGTCAAGCATCAATTTACGGAAAAATGCACAAGTCAATTGATGGAGTTGGTGGTGGCCATGAGCCCAATTGAACATGGAGCAAAGTAACCGAGCCAAGTTGTGAATCCATGGACGCACTTGTGACCAAAAGACCTTCTTTTAGGTCATATTGAAGATGCCCAAATTGGTCTCATGTGATGGTGGCAGGAGGTTGGGCAGTTGCGTGGCGGTTGAAATCGGTTAAAAAGCTGCCAAACTACTTAACCGCGCAAAGTGCACGGACCGTGCACTTAATTCGAGAGCAAATAGGCCAAAATCAACATAGTGCATGGACCGTGCACTTTGACTGAACCCATGTAAACAACGCACAACACTGTGCATGGACCGTGCACTTTGACTGAAGCCATGCTTGGCCTCGTGCACACCGAACACAGTCCGTGCACTTCTCCTAGACCCCAGTTTCACCTCCTCGGTGTTCACCTCTCAAATTCTGACACATTATGTAACTCTGAGTTCGAATCCACGCATACGAGTGTGCACTCCGCAACCCCGAAACTCGCCATGTGCCGAACGAACTCCTCAAGTCTTGAGCGAATCCCGACTACACCAAATGGCCGATGTCACAAAAACCACCAACATTCCACCCCCATTTTAGTGTAATCCTTGATTCACTTAAATAACACACATCAAATGTACACAAATTCATGCATAAATAAAAATGTCCTTAGGATTGAATTTTCACATTAGTGCAATACACATTCCGAATACTCGAGAATCAGGGTGTCCTATGGATCGAACCCTTCAACCCATCTGAATACTTGAAGATACAACACACACAAGTTTCTACACTGCTCCAAGTGCTAACATGACACTATTATAGCCATGTGTCCTTATCCATTCAATAGCGTATACAAAGCCAAGCCCATGCTAGTTGAAGCGGCACCACTTCACACTCACATAGGTGAATTATTTTCATTCATGCACCTGCATATACATTTTTTTTAAAATCCATTAAGAAGATAAACTTCACCATAACTTGTCTTGCAGGTCCGAGCACATACCTTGGGTTGTTATTGAACACGTGCTCCAATCTCTAAGTGTAGGCTTTCCATATTAAATTCGGCCTCTAACGTCGTATTAGAGGGGAATTGGGTGTCCCACCATTAGAGATTTCAAACGGGCTTTAAACTCATCCATATAGTTGACTTGATTACCAAGTCCCTAGCTAACCCCTTTGTCAAGTGATCTACCAGATTCTTTTGAGACAGGACAATCTCAATAGTGATCACCCCATGAGTGATCAACTCACGTACCGCGCTATGTCTAACGTCCAGGTGTCGTGGCTTACCATTATACACTTGACTATAAGCCTTAGCCAAAGTAGCTTGACTATAACAATGGATATATATGGGTGGTACCGCTTGTGAGTACTCGAGTTGTGATACCGCTTGACCCATATTGGGCATAAGCTTCACACTTGGATCCATGGGAGTGCTCACAAAAGAAAAAGTCCCACAATTGAACTTCGTAAGCACTTTTCTCAATGTAATGAGATTTTGTCAAAGATAGTCCCTTGTTCTCACGTTTGATCCTAATACCAAGGATCACATCTCCCTCCCCTATGTCTTTCATGGCAAAACTTGATGACAAAAATGCCTTTGTAAGGTCTACTTTTCTTTGGTCCGTACCAAAGTTTAACATGTCATCAACATACAAGCAAATGATTACTCCATTACTAGACTTATCAAACTTGCTGTATACATACTTGTCCGACTAATTTACCTCGAATCCGCTCGACAAGACAACCTCATCAAACTTTTGATGCCACTGCTTAGGTGCTTGCTTTAGCCCATACAATGACTTTACCAACTTACACACCTTATGCTCAGTACCGAGCATAATAAATGATGTGTCCATGACCCATCAAGAGGACCTTGACATTCAAGCCGCCGCTACGGCCGCTGCGTCTACGCCATCATCGGGGTCATCCGTGCTATCCAAGGCCATCGCTTCACCGCCTCAATGTCCCTCGGACACCAAAACGTCCCAAGACTCCCTTGGCCATGATGAGTTAGTCCAACCCAAGAGTGCCGTGGAAGCCTTGCTCGGGAATGATGAGTGCAGCACCTCCTTTCCCATGCCCGACACCCCCATTGCACCTTCGGCCCCCACACGTGTTGCCCCGCACATCCAAGCTCAACAAGGCTCCTGAAGCTCTAAGAAGGGTCCTCTCCACAAGTCTCACTCACTCCCACGCACGGCGCCGATTGGGTTCCACCTTTGGACCTTGGTGATGAGCTACCACCCGGGGCTATTACGAGAGCACGAGCCAAGGAACTTCATACTAAGCTACAAAAGGGACTTCTAAGCCTTGAAGCGCCGAGCCAATTCCCTCTTGGCCCGATGAACTTGATCTCAACTCGTCCGACATCGTAAAGGCTCTCCATAGCCGATGGACCACTTGGAGTTATCTTAAATCCATCCAAATAAATGTATTTGAATTATCTAAGTATTTTTCTTTTAAATTCTATAAGTTTATTTGGGGCATTAAACTCTAGGAAAGGGAAGGATCACCAACCACTTGAAAGGTTGGCCATATGATCAGTTTTGTAAGCCTATAAATAGGCACCTCCTTGCTCCATTTGTAATCACCTCTCAATCTAATAAAAAAGCAGCTCAAAGCTTCATCTTTTCCCATAAATCCTCTTCTTGTTCGTGTGTTGTATCGAGCAACCTTGATCCTCTCCTTAGGGTGTGTTATATCCCTTCGTAGAAGATCAATTTGTTCTTTCAAAGTGGTGAGTCGTATCCACTCTTACAAGATCGCCTATCCAATCCCTTGATCCTCATCAAGGTATTCCAAGTTCGTCCATCCTCATCAATCCATCACAAGTTCTTCCCCTTCACTTACTTCATCAAGTTCATCATCCCCCGAGTTCATCTCCTCCTCCATTGAACAAGACGACTTCAGCCTTGCTTGGGAACCACCTTGGCGTCTACCTTGCACCAAGAAACAAGAAGAATGTGGTCCTATATCAATAAACCATTCAGGTTGCTTCATGTACACCTCCTCCTCCAAATCACCATTCAAGAATGTCGTTTTGACATCCATTTGGTGAATCACAAGATTGTTAATAGCTGCCAAAGCAATCAACTACCTAATGGTGAAAATCCGAGCAACCGGAGCATAGGTATCGAAATAATTAATAACTCCCCTTTGTCTAAATCCAAGGATAACCAATCTAGCCTTAAACTAGGATTCGAGAATCAGATCCAAAAGAGGAGAAAAATCGACATCCTTCCTCTTGTCCTGTATATTGCCAACTGTACACTGCATGGTTTCAGATCTCTAAACATCAATCTGAAACATATATCTTCTGGCTTCGAAATATGGAACGTTAGCTGCAAGGTCAACTGGATTGGTCATATATCAAGTACCATTATTAAATAAGATTTAAAATATAATATATCTATAATTTTATAAAGAAAAGGTCTCTTCTAAATTCTAATATGAAGAATGAATAGCAATTGCTCAGCATTTACCTTTGAGAGCCACAACACAAGTTTGATCTGGACTAGGAAGAACATTGTACATGTCACTTAAAACACTCAAGATATCTAACAACATAGCAATAAATTGGATCAAAATAAGAAGTTTGGGATTTTCTCAGCAGAAATGTGCTTACCACAATGGCTAAAGGACATAAATTTATGGAAGAGTGAATAGGATGTAAGAGATATTACAATTGACATAAGAATGAAAAGATAAAGTCGGTTCCAATCATGATGAACAATTTTCTAGAATCACTAATCTATCTTGGTTGCAGAACAAAATGAAATGAAGAAACAATTCATTTTGAGTGTTGTTGACTATTGTTGTTGTATTTAGTTGCACTGCATATGAGCTCTTTTAAATCCAGGGCCGTTGATGAGGCTAAAGTCATTATGCCTATCAAAGAATCCCTAAAAACCTAACTAAGTATAGCAGGCAAGTAAGGGTCGAACCCAAGGGAATCAAATGATCTATCTCTATGTAAGAAAGCAAGTTACCAACTAGGAACTAAGGGGGGATTGTTGTTTGGTTTTCTAAAACTAATGGATTAAAGCAGGAAAAGGTTAAGATTGTTGTAAATATGATTGTGAGGGTGCTCCACCTAACAATAAGGTGTATTAAGATCGTGTGATGGTTTTGGAGATTATGATTTTAAGGTAATCATGATCTCGTGAGTATATTAAGAGTTGGCACATGAGATAATATATGGAATCAAGACATATGATGGATGTCATGGTTGAGGTAACAGACCAACTTTCCTAGTATTAAAGTTGGGTACGAAATAATTGGAGATACTAAACTCAAGTAAAGAGGTTTATGTAGGAATCCATCCTTCTAACTTGGTAGTGTTAGTTTCGGGGTCGAAGTGTTAGTTTCGGGGTCGAAACTATTTTTAAGGGGGTAGTAATGTAATAACCCTCAATTTTAGTAGGGTTAGTTGTGGAATTTTCAAACTTTCGTTTTGTAAGCAAGACGTGTTAGGCATATTCTGTAACCTCTGTAAGAACCATTTGAATGTGATGGTATACGTTTAAATAAAGATATATGGGTCTTAAAATATTTAAAGAGTGCTAAACCCAAATGATTTAGCTTGACCACAATTAAAGACCGCGATGAAAGTCTAGAAATGCGGGTGCGGTTTTGCATGGGCAAACCGCGATCGCGGTTCTGAAACCGCGACCGCGGGAGTCTTTGTTCGTCTTCTTCGCCTGCTTCCAGAAGACCGACGATTCGGATTTTCCCTCGTGCTCCGAATGCCGGGTAGGTGGATCGGTTGGCTTGCCCGACATTGATGTTGAAGGCCTCCTCCGAGCCTATAAAAGGAGCTTGTGACAGCCATTCTCTCCACCATCTCAAGTTCCATCTTCTTTCTCTCATTTTTGTTGTGTTTTGTCGCTAGAGTTCGTCGCCGGAACCAAAGGAGTCATCGTGGGAGATCCTTGGAAGTGGTGGTGGTGCTCGGTGGTTCATAAGCGAAGTCGTCGTCGTCGGTATGGATCAATTTTGAGTTAAGTTCGTGTCGGGGTGGAGTCCTACGACCGCGGCTCCTACCACCGCGACCGCGGCCGGGTAGAGACCCGCGACCCAAGCTGGGCGCAATTCCGCGGGCGTTGTTTTGAAACCGCGGGTGCGGTTTTGCCCAGCAAGGCCGCGATCGCGGCTATGCCATCCGCGACCACATCACTGACTTCATTCCTCCGTTTCGCTTCGTCGTTTCGTATCGTATCTAACTTAGGTTTTGTCTTATAACTCGTCGTCGTAGGAAACCTTGCTCAAGTGCAAGTTTCCAGATCTCGAAACTCGATCTCTCGTTCGTCTAGTCTAAGGCAAGTGGCGGTTCACTCTTGCTCATTATTCCATTTCCCCCCTTGATTATCAATTAATTGATTGTTAATTAAGATGGAATAAAATTGTTGTTTTAAGTTTGGGAACAGATTTGATAAAACAATGTGTTAAAATATGACTATAATAGGTTGTATATATTTCTAGAAACAACGCTATTATATAGTTTTATATGATATTACTGTAATGGATTTTGGTGTGGATTTATATGTGAACTTAAATGCTAGATTAGCACGAGTATTCGTAGGAACACTAATTCCTTACGAGGATTAGTCATTTCTTTATAACTAAGTGTTAGGAGAATTATTTCCCTAATGCTTTCTGGTCATGACTGTACCCTTACTCAGGATACGTGCACTCAGTTGGTGCCAACAATCAGGATCCGTCCCATGTTATATATCTCATTACGAGATTGTTGTGGATTAAAAGCTTCAACGTAAATGTGTGTTTTTGAAATTAAATAAGATAAGTGCCGTTTTGCACATAATTAATATACCCTCGGGCGAGGAGTACAACGTGGAAACCGCCCGGACTCTTGTTAGAGTAAGTCTTCTTTCCAATCTGGATTCTCATTGCGCGATGAGGTTGGTCGTGGACCCAAATAATCAAGGTCGTGTTTTAAACTTGTGTGTAAACTTAACGTTCCCAAACAATCCATCATAATTTTCTATAAGACTCAATCCCTTTGGAGTATTCTTTTCATTGCATACCTTCTTTTATAATTTCGTGAAAGTTTCGGGTTATGTATCGTTTCTTCGGTTATTATTCGAGGGACAATGATAGTAAACGGTTACGATCACTTGAACCATTCTGTTTTCACCCTTGCATAGTCTTTCATTAGACTAACCAACCGAGTTTTATTCCTTGCATGGTTGGCTGGTGTCATCCGTCCTATACGGCACATCAGTGGTTGGTCCCCGATGATTTTAAGTAACCAATCGAAGAGAAGGCTTGCAGTTGAAGTTTGCATTTTCAGAAGTAATATTTCCAAAGGCGCGTATGCTTAATTTGAAATAAATGTATTACATAGTCATGTAATTAGGACTATGTTTAAAAGTCATCCGCTGTAATTTAAAAGTCTTCCACTGTCATTATACCTTGTTGTAAAACCGTCCTCCTCATTTTACGAGGGGAATCTTAATAAAGGGTGGAGTTGTATTTCATTTAAAAAGTCTTCCGCTGGTTATTCTTTCGATATTTAATATTTACGTATGTATTTAAGCTTAATTGTTCCGATTAAAGCATGGGGTGACTTTGGGCATTAACGTCTGAGGTCACTGGCGTGTGGCACTACCGACATAAGTCGGAGGGTGTTATAATAAAACCGCGACCGCGGTTTTGTCGTGTCTTGCTCCGCTGCTACTGTCGTCAATCCGCGCCCGCAGAATTATTTCCGCGCCCGCGGTTCCTTCTGCTGCAAATCCATCTACTCTTCCGCGCTCGCGGCCTTCACTCGGTGGCTTCATACTCCTAATGCTTCATTACTTCACCAAAATCCTCATTTAAGCCACTTCTTCTCTACAATTCCAGTCTCATAAATTATCTTTTAAACCCAGACAAATGGTACGTAATAATCCAGTAACAACTCTTAGTTACGCACTACAAAGTAGAGCGTATCAGTCGTCTTAACAATTTTGGAGGCCCTGTTTCAAAAAAGATTTATTAGGCCTTATAGTAAAATAAAAAGCATTTAAAGTCACTTAAATATAATTTCATATAGTTATATTAATGGCTATCTTGTTATCCCCGTGCATTATTATTTTGCATATTAACTAGTTTTGATTTATCATATATTGAAACAATTAGCTATTTAAATATATAAAAAAATGATTTGCATGAAATACATTCATCAGTTCGAGTACAAATCAATGTAAATATGTCTAGTTGAACTCTACTTCTGAAAACATTAATTTTCTAATATATAAAGTTGTAATATCGTTGACACCAAAAAATCAAATATTAGAAAAATAATTATAGACAAAAAGGATAATATTAATAATAAGTTCCACCAAAAAATATAATTAGTAAAAAGATATAAAATCAGTTGTCTTACACATACATAGTAAAAAAAAGTAAAAAAGTCACCACAAAGAATTAAAAAAAAAACAATAGAATATATAGTTAAATATATTTGCAGCCCATGAAATAGGGAGACAAATTAAAATGAAAACTAAGTAGTATCCGTGTAGAACAACCTTCTTAATATTGGTATGTCTAGTTTTATAAAATTAAGAGGATCTTGATTAAGAGGTATATTTTAAAATGCTTAAAAAGGGGCATGATCTCAAATACTTAAGAGATTAGTCGTATAAGACTGTTTAAAATTAAGAATAAAAAAATAAACTCACTACCAAAAATAAAAATGATTTTTAATTTTTTGACAATATTAAAAAGAAAAAAATCGATTCACAATAAATAAGGAAAAAATGGGTTGTATTCACATAGGAAAAGAGGGGCTATTGACAACATTACTACAACAAGTAACCACCAAACACGCTAAATATATAATAATAAAAAGAATACTATAAAACCTTTCAGGAAAAAAAAATATAAAAGATAATTGGCCCCACCAAGGAATTGTAAAAGTGAAAAAGTTGATGTCTCTTGAGCTTCGAACACGAGACTACTGAACAAGCAAAAGCAACACAGTCTCTTACCGACTGGGCAACAAAAGCAAACTGAATAGGGTTGTAAACATTTACTATATGGGAGGCCCAAAAATATTCACGGATTTACATATATACCCCAAATCCATTAGTGATTTGCACAAATATCACTTTGATAATTTTTTTTTGCATATATACCCCATTTGGGATATTTTTGCAAAATATTAATTTTTTTCTTTTAATTCAAAAATTAAGTAAAAAAAAATAATCATGAAAAGAAAAAGGAAACAAAAAGCAAAAAAACATTGTTTATTATTTCTCTCTCAAATTTCCCTCCCAAAATCCCCTCCCAAATTCCCCTCTCAAAATTCCCTCCCAAATTTCCCTCCCAAATACACAACTTTTCCCAAATTTCCCTCCCAAAGCACAAAATCTGGTTCTAGGTTTTCTAGACCAGATTTGGCGGGACTTGGCTCAGACGAACGAAGCGGTGGTGGTGGGGTTGCTTTCGGCTAGAGCGGTGGTAGCGGTGGCGGTGGGGCCATGTCTCAATTTGGCAGTGATGGAGTCAAATTCAGTGCTCTGTCGAAGCATTCTGCGTGAAATCCTCCCATTTGAACGCCAGAATCCAGCTCGGTTGGTCCCGATCTCCTAATTTCAACTTCTTCCTCCTCTTCAGCTCCTCATCGCCGTCAAGCTTTGTTTCCGATCTCCTAATTTCAACTTCTTCCTCGTCCTCATCGTCGTCAATCTCTGCGTGATGGAGTCAACTTCTTCCTCCTCTCCCGCAGGCAATCTCTATTTCCGATCCTCTGGCGATTGCGAGCTTCCTTGTAATTTCTGATCAGATCGTAGAACTTCTCCATCTTCTCCTCCTCCGTGAGTTGATCGGCGGCGGAAGCGGCTCCCTTGGACCGATCTCCGACGCCGCCGTTGCCACCGCAACCTAGATTGCGATCTGCTTCCATTCTGGATCCGCTTCCATTCTGGCCGGGAATCGATCGATCGGAGCAAAGTAGAACGAATCCTAAAGAAGAAAACCATAACCGTATACTGAAATGGAGATTTCTAGGAATTAGCGTTTGCTGAGTTTGAAGTTGCGAAGAAATGAATGAAGTCAGGTAGGCGGTTTCAGGTTTGGGTGTTGGTTTAAATTGGTTTAAGTGTTGATGTGTGAAAATTCTGATTTTGAGTAGTGACATGAATGTTGTAAGCTGATGATAGAAGATTTGTATCAAAGTATGAGAATTTTCTTGTTTGAGATGCTTTTACTTGCTTGTTTATTATATATCTACCAGTGCTTTTACAAGGACAACTAAAGACTAAAGTTTTAACAATTTTGTCACATGGTATATTTGTATTGTCACATGGTATATTTGTGTGTTGCAAGGACAACTAAAGACTGTGTTGTAGTGATTAGTTTTAACAATTTTGTCATATGGTATATTTGTATTGTTGGAATGAACAATTACAATGCCAGAAAAGTTTATATTTTCATACTATCAATCTTAAACTCTTGTCATTCATTATAAATATCATTAACGAAGAAAGTTACATTAACTATTTTTGATTAAATATCAATTAAATCAATTCCAACAACACAAATTACATTAACTACTTTGAAACCATATCGACCATGACTTGCTTCTGTCTTCGAAGAAAAGAAAGTTCACAATAAAAAGCCATAAGCAAATTACATTAAACTTTATGATAATATGTATAATATCTAGTACTTTATGAAGCATGTTATGTATTTTCATTTTATATAATATAGTACTTTATGATAATGCTGCGTAATTTCAAACCATATTAAAGATGACAATCCTGTCATGATTCAATATATATCATGACTTGTTCAATATGGTTTGAAATAATCCTACCGACCAACATGAGTGGCAGTCCAGATCACACGAGAAGAAGAAGAGAATGATTAAAATAGGAAGAAAATACATAACCAATCCTGTCATACTCACTGAATTCTCCTGTCATCTTTAATATGGTTTGAAATTATGCGACATTATCATAAAGTATTATATTGTATAAAACGAAAACAAATAACATGCTTCATAAAGTACTAGATATTACACACATTATCATACAGTTTAATGTAATTTGCTTATGACTTTTTCTTGTGAACTTTCTTTTCTTCGAAGACAGAAGCAAGTCATGGTCAATATGGTCTCAAAGTAGTTAATGTAATTTGTGTTGTTGGAATTGGTTTGGTTGAATTGATATGTAGTCGAAAGTAGTTAATGTAATTTTCTTCGTTAATGATATTTCGCATATTTGTTTTTGCGCATTCATAGAATTTAACACAATCCTGTCATGATTTCATATATATCCTGACGGGTTCAATGTGGACAAGTTTGGGTTAAATTGATATGACACAATCCTGTCATGATTACATATATATCATGACAGGTTCAATATGGTTTGAGATAATCCTACCGACCAATATGAGTGTCGGTCCGTATCACATAGGAAGAAGAAGAGAATGATTAAAATAGGAAGAAAATGCATAACCATTTCCGTCATACTCACTGACCTGTCCTATCGTCTTTAATATGGTTTGAAATTACGCGACATTATCATAAAGTACTATATTACATAAAATGAAAATAAGTAACATGCTTTATAAAGTACTAGATATTTGTATATTACACATATTACCATAAAGTTTAATGTAATTTGCTTATGACTTTTTTTGCGAGCTTTCTTTTTTCTTCGAAGACAGAAGCAAGTCATGGTCAATATGGTTTCAAAGTAGTTAACATAATTTGTGTGGTTGGAATTGGTTTGGTTGAATTGATATTTAGTCGAAAATAGTTAATGTAATTTTCTTCGTTAATGATATTTCAGATATTCGTGTTTGCGCATTCATAGAATTTAACACAATCATGTCATGATTCCATATATATCCTGACGGCTTCAATACAGACTAGTTTGGGTTAAATTGATATGATATAATCTTGTCATGATTTCATATATATCATGATAGGTTCAATATGGTTTGAAATAATCATGTCAAAGTTCTTTATACATCTTGTCAGGGAAGTACTTGTCATCGTAAATATCAGAAAATCCCCCATGTCAGTACTTTAACTGACATCCCACATCCCTCTTACATTCATTTTGTCATGCTTAACTGCCATGTAACTTCCATTTAACTGCCTTTTAAATGTTCCTCCCATTTTTAACACAATTGCCTAACTGTCATTTAATTGCTTAACTGTCATGTAACTTCTATTTAACTGTCTTTTAAATGCCATGTAACTTTCATTTAACTTGCACGCACATAACTGCCATTTATAAAGACCTTAACATCTTTATTGATCGAGTATGAAATGACACTTAAATGTTACGTATCCTGTCATGCTATATAGGTAAGCTTGTCACGTATGCTTGGTGACTAGAACTTAACTACCATATGTTGTTTATAGGTATTATATATTTTGACAAAAAAACCCTATCACTTATATGTTGATATAATACATAAGTTCTTTGATAATTAATTTGCTTAGTAGTTCATGCTTAGATTTCATTCTTTTGACATATGTTGTGTATAGGTAGAATGAGTTTCATTGGTGACATTTATTTCGTTAAAATTGACAATAAAATTTTTAATGGATGACAAGAGTTTAATGTTGATAGTATGAAAGATATAAATTTCTCTAACATTTTAATTGCTCATTCCAACAGTACAAATATACCATGTGACAAAAATATGAACACCAGTGATAAGAAATATTCGTCCAATGATGATTCATGCAATTGTACCATGTGACAAAAATATAAAATTTTGCAGCTAAACCATATAATGAAATTAACCATCAAGAAAGCAAGTTTGAACAAGGCAGTTTTGGTCTTATTAGCATCCGGTTCATAAACCGGCTAGCAATACACAAACACAACCAACGGCACACCAAATCACAAGATTTAGGCATGCAAAATGTAAGGTGCAGCATATTTACAAACACCTAGTTTGCTTCTCATTATCCAAAGAAAAAAGGAAAACAGGTGGTTTTCATAGTCGTCATCATCATCTTAGTAGCCTCCTTGAATGAAGGCGTTCAAGCGGTTCAACTCCTCCTTATGCTCGCTAACCACAACACGAACCACGTCTCCAATGGACACCATACCTATCATGCCCTTGTCATTGATCACTGGGATGTGTCTAATGCGGTTATCTGCCATAGAAACACATAGTAGTTTCATATGTATACAAGTTTGTTTTTCAAGCTAGATAAGTTGTTAGTGATAAAAACAAACCTGTTATCAACTGCATTGCCTTAAGAACCTTAGTGCTTGGCGACACTGTAATCAGCTTGTTCTGCAGTCACGGATTTGCAGAAGGTAATTTATTAGAAACATAGCTAACTAATAAGGATACATCTAAGTACAGCCAAATCACATATCAAAACAGACGTACCTCTTCAGTCATGATATCCCCAACCTTGGTTGATTTGGATGATCTTCCCTGCATTATGATCTTTCGAAGATAATCTGGAGTGCAGGAAGAACATGTATTAAAACAAGAGCCAAATGCTTCTAAATTATGGTCTTTCGAAGATAATCTGCTCCAACCTGCATTTTGACCTTCCATTAATGAAAGTGTCTGAAAAGCTGTTTTGAAGTTAAATGCAAGGTTCATGAATGGTGACATGATAGTTCTCATTATATGACAGGATAGTTCTATATGCTTAATTACTTCATTAATGAAATTGTTCTAATTCACTAAAATTGTCCACCCTGAAAAATTGTGACAGGATAGTTATCATTATATGACAGGATAGTTCTAGATCCTTGGAGGTCAAATTCTAGAATAAAGACAATTGAAACTAGTGTGCTAGATACTTACGTGGACTCAGAGAGATCTTCTGGGAGGGACATAAGCCCCTTGATTCCACCACAAGCACTGTGTCCAATCACACCAATGTTCTCAACCTGTAACAATCATGATTTGCTACTGGTTCAACCAGATGCTTCTAACAACTAATTAAGAAATGTAGGATCTACAAGGCCATGTATATGTAGTGCACCTTGAGATGCAAGACGGCGTACTCAATGGCCGCTCCAACACCAGAGTACCTTGTCTGTTCAATACCAAAAACACAACTGAGCTGATTCTGACAGTGGATGATGAAAATTATGCTTAGTATACATATTTTAAAGCAAAGAAACATGTTAAATCATAGATGACTACTTGCTGCACTATTTTCATTTTGTGTTGGTGTAATATGGATTAGGAATTACTAGTATGAGCTGCAGATCCTACTGATAGGATGATGGTGTGCTGAATGGACGAACAATATCCAAGAATATGCTAATCAAGAGTTAAATCTAAACACAGACAAGAACAAGAGCTAGTCACTAACAAGAATACTTTCCCAGTTGGCGTCCAAGAACAAGTAAACAGCAAATAGCATAGATAAATATAGATGTAAGAAATATAAATAAGAGGCTTACTTCTATCTACTTGCAAATCAGTCTCAAGCTGCAGATTCAAAAATTCAAATAACTCCTCTGTAAGAACAACAAACAAATTCAACACAAGTGACCCTTTAACAAAAGG
Organism: Rheum nobile; assembly: GCA_027886185.1. NCBI lineage: Eukaryota > Viridiplantae > Streptophyta > Magnoliopsida > Caryophyllales > Polygonaceae > Rheum > Rheum nobile. Next base: position 4,004,634 of record WOAB01000208.1, on the reverse strand, counting down.
ATATCCAATACAAAATGCCCTAGAACTGAGCATAAATCAAAGCAAGCCACCTCCATTACACCAACCTATAACAAATTATAGCCCAAATTCGAAAAATAAAACAAAATTAAACCTAGAATACAAGCTGGAAGGAGGACGAATTCATACCTTGCGCTCAGATATCGCCGGACGAAGCTCCTTGGTGAGAACCAATCATCCGACCTGAGCGCCACCGCCAACGGATAACTAATCGCAAACCCTCCCCCGCCAAACGCTCCAGACGGCGCCTCTCATGCCGGACTCCGACTTGTACCAGATTTTTAGGTATTCTCTCCGCTTCGACCAGAGCTTGAAGGAGGCGGCAATGCCGTATACAAGGTGTGAGATGTTCGTCGGCGGTGGAATCGAAGGGTCCAGAAGCTTCTCCGGCGGCGGAGGAGGCATGAGGGGGAGCGAATTCGTCTCTCCGTCGGCCGCTCGTTGGATTGGGAGGCGATTTCGGAAGCGGCAGAAGATGAATTGAGGATTTGAGGAGATGGAGTCGTGAGAGGAGGCGGAAATTGTAGAAAAGCTGTAGAAAATTTGATAGGGCTCGTGCTTGAGATGAGAAATTTTAGGGTTCTAAATCAATTGAAAAGAGAATTAGATAAAAATTTTGAAAAATGAAAATTTTAGATTTTGAAATTTTAATCAAATTTTATTTAAGTTTAAATTTTTAAAATTGAAACTGTTTTATTATTTTATTGTTATGTTATATTTATTTTTTCAAAAGAAAAAGAAAATTCGGATTTTAGTTTATCTTTTTATTTGTGGGGTATAATTACAAAAAACAATGGAAAAAAAAGTCTTTGGGGTAGATTTGCAAAAACCAAAAAGGGTAGAATAGTTTTGCAAAACCTATATGAAAATGGGATATTGGGTGCTATTTCCCTTTTTCGATCGGTTCGATCGGTTCGGTTGAACTCCCTTATCTACGGGCCTGTTTAAATCAATAGACATATAAGGTTATGCATACGTCAAGGCTAAGGAAAATTTCATCTACAATAACAGGGTCAAAGCATTTAAAATAAAGACAACTGTTTTGAAGGACTTCAATGTTTTAAGCAGATGAATATGGAGGGGTTTGAATCAGGGCCGTCTTAACAATTTTGGAGGCTGTGTTTTAAAAAAGATTTATTAGGTCTTATAATAGAATCAAAAGAATTTAAAGTCACTTAAATATAATTTCACATAGTTATATTAATGGCTATCTAGTTATCCCCGTGCATTATTATTTTGCATTTTAACTAATTTTGATTTATCATATATTGAAACAATTAGCTATTTAAATATTTAAAAAAAAAATTGAATTGCATGAAATACATTCATCAGCTCGAGTACAAATAAATGTAAATATGTCTAGTTGAACACTACTTCTGAAAACATTAATTTTCTAATATTTAAATCGTTGACATCAAAAAATCAAATATTAGAAAAATAATTATAGACAAAAAGTAGAATATTAATAATAAGTTCCACCAAAAAATATATTTAGTAACAAGATATAAAATCAGTTGTCTTACACATACATAGCAAAAAAAAGTAAAAAAGTCCACACAAAGAAAGTAAAAAAATAATAGAACATATAGTTAAATAATTTTGCAGCCCATGAAATAGAGAGACAAATTAAAATGAAAATTAAGTAGTATCCGTGTAGAACAACCTTCTTAATATTGGTATGTCTAGTTTTATAAAATTAAAAGGATCTTGATTAAGAGGTATATTTTAAAAGAGTCCCGTTCCGATACAATCACGGCTTAAGATAAACTCTATACACAAACCACAGTCGTAGGATGGAGGAGATGGATGGCCACGATTGAACGAGAAGCAAAACGGGATAATCAGGGGATTTGAGACGCGGTGGCAAACTTGTAATTTAGAGGAAATTGAACGTGGAAATACAGGATTGCCCTTATCCCTAACCGGCGCCAAGACCCTCTCACACTCTCTGAAACCAAATATATACACTAGTTGAAGAGACGAAAGCGAGGCGAGCGAAACACCAATCGACGAAAGACCATTTGCCACGATTGAACGAGAAGCAGAACTCGATTGAGAAAGACGTTCATTGTTGAAGAGGAAAACACCAATCGACGCACTCAAACACTCGAACAATTACAATAAAATACAACGAAAAACAACATGAGCGACACAGATTACAGTGGAGAGGACTTTGGAGGTACGAATGACACATTTAGGGTTTCAATTTCACGAAAACGTATAGATTACTAAAAAATCAAGGATTCGAAAGTTTCTTAAATGTTGTTGAACCATTAGAAACACAGAGCGAATCTGTTTTGGTTTCTTCAGTATTTTTTTTCGTTGCGACATTGATTTTTGTCTTCATAATTATATGTTCGTGTCGTTTCCTGAGGTTCATCTGGGACTTGGAGGTTCATTATCTTCTTAAAGAGTTCATCCCTTTGTGATGAAAAATTACGTTTATCTGGGGTTCATTTTAGGTGTTGGGGGTTCATTAGGTTTTTCTGAGGTTTATTTTAGGTGTTGGGGGTTCATTTGCTTTTACAGGGTTCATTAGGTTTTTCTGAGGTTCATTTTATGTGTTGGGGGTTCATTTGCTTTTACAGGATTCATTAGGTTTTTCTGAGGTTCATTTTAGGTGTTGGGGGTTCATTTTAGGTGTTGGGGGTTCATTAGGTTTTTCTAAGGTTCATTTTAGGTATTGGGGGTTCATTTTAGGTGTTGGGGGTTCATTAGGTTTTTCTGAGGTTCATTTTAGGTGTTGGGAGTTCATTTTAGGTGTTCGGGGTTCATTAGGTTTTTCTGAGTTTCATTTTAGGTGTTGCGGGTTCATTAGGTTTTTCTGAGGTTCATTTTAGGTGTTGGGGGTTCATTTGCTTTTACAGGGTTCATTAGGTTTTTCTGAGGTTCATTTTATGTGTTGGGGGTTCATTAAGTTTTTCTGAGGTTCATTTTAGGTGTTGGGGGTTCATTTTAGGTGTTGGGGGTTCATTAGGTTTTTCTGAGGTTCATTTTAGGTGTTGGGAGTTCATTTTAGGTGTTGGAGGTTCATTAGGTTTTTCTGAGGTTCATTTTAGGTGTTGGGGATTCATTAGGTTTTTCTGAGGTTCATTTTAGGTGTTGGGGGTTCATTTGCTTTTACAGGGTTCATTAGGTTTTTCTGAGGTTCATTTTATGTGTTGGGGGTTCATTTGCTTTTACAGGGTCCATTAGGTTTTTCTGAGGTTCATTTTAGGTGGTGAGGGTTCAATTTAGGTGTTGGGGGTTCATTAGGTTTTTCTGAGGTTCATTTTAGGTGTTGGGGGTTCATTTGCTTTTACAGGGTTCATTAGGTTTTTCTGAGGTTCATTTTAGGTGTTGGGGGTTGATTAGGTTTTTCTGAGATTCATTTTAGGTGTTGGGGGTTCATTTGCTTTTACAGGGTTCATTAGGTTTTTCTGAGGTTCATTTTAGGTGTTGGGGGTCCATATGCTTTTACAGGGTTCATTTGGTTTTTCTGAGATTCATTTTAGGTGTTGGGGGTTCATTTTAGGTGTTGGGGGTTTATTAGGTTTTTCTGAGGTTCATTTTAGGTGTTGGGGGTTCATTAGGTTTTTCTGAAGTTCATTTTAGGTGTTGGGGGTTTATTTTAGGTGTTGGGGGTTCATTAGGTTTTTCTGAGGTTCATTTTAGGTGTTGGGAGTTCATTTTAGGTGTTGGGGGTTTATTAGGTTTTTCTGGGGTTCATTTTAGGTGTTGGGAGTTCATTAGGTTTTTCTGAGGTTCATTTTAGGTGTTGGGCGTTCATTTTAGGTGTTGGGGGTTCATTAGGTTTTTCTGAGGTTCATTTTTGGTGTTGGGGGTTCATATGCTTTTACAGGGTTCATTAGGTTTTTCTGAGGTTCATTTTATGTGTTGGGGGTTCATTTTAGGTGTTGGGGGTTCATTAGGTTTTTCTGAGGTTCATTTTAGGTGTTGGGGGTTCATTAGGTTTTTCTGAAGTTCATTTTAGGTGTTGGGGGTTCATTTGCTTTTACAGGGTTCATTAGGTTTTTCTGAGGTTCATTTTAGGTGTTGGGGGTTCATTAGGTTTTTCTGAGGTTCATTTTAGGTGTTGGGGGTTCATTTGCTTTTACAGTGTATGAACTTCTATGCAGTTGTTGTATTTAAACAGGGTATTGATACAGTTTACTTCATAGTCTGAAGTTGGTCTTACAATTGTCCTGTTTCTCTTAGCAGGCTCAACTAGACAATCGCGACAACGAAAAAGGCTTACACACAAAGACATTGAGGTGCCATACGAGAGTACAGAGAGTACAAGCAGTGATGACATTCCACTGGTAAGGAGAATCTCTGCGAAAAAATCTGTTGTAAAGAGAAAACAGCACCAAAAGAGCACAACACCAACTAAAAAAAGGCACAAGAACGCTGAGACAAAAGATGAGGAGTATTAAGAGAGAGAGAGAACCAGGGAACAAGGTTTTGAAGGGACAAGCTTCAAAATCAGAACAACCTCCACAAAAAAAGCAGTGTACCGAAACAGCAAACTCTGAAGATGAGAAGCTTTCTCAGTCTTCTACACTAGGAAACACCACTGCAGAGACACCAACCATACAAGCAGATGAATTGCATTTAGAAGTAGAAGGCAAGGGGAAAGGAAAGGAGGTTGAAGACAAAGAAAGCCTCAGCTCACAGGAAGAGAAGAAGAGCAGTTCATCTCAGAGTTCTGAAAACACACCATCCACCAGACCATGCACTATATCAGTCGTGGCAAGTCAACACCTTCTCCAGCGTGGCACAACATCTTCGCAGGAGACCAATGACACAACGTCATCGGGCGGTTTCGACGACGTACAACCAACAAAACCAACCACAAGGTCAATGGCTGCAATTCAGCCAGATGCAACAGTTCAGTTAGGGAGTTCCAGTGAAGAGGAGTTTGAGGAAAATTTGAGGAAGAAACCAAAGACTACAGAGATTGAAGGGAGAAAGGACAAGGGGAAAAGGAAAATTGAGGTTGACAAGGAAGAAACAGCCAAGAAGACCAACAAAGGAAAATGGGCTGTAGTGAAGGAAAGAGGAGAGATGAAGTTGTTAATCACCAAGAAAAAAAAGGAGAACCAGAGAGAAACAAAGGACAACAAGGAGTTGGAGATAATCCCTGCCCACCTCAAGATAAAGACAGAAGACGATAGCTCCCAGTATATGTGGTTGAGCACTAGAAATATCCCAAAAGTCTTTGTCAATGCACTGGAAGCTATCCCTGAAAACAGGAAGGCATATGCTAAGGTGTGGATTAGGGAGATGGGATTTGAGAGCTTGCTGGATTTAAAGATTAAAGGAGTTCCTCACTGCCTCGCATTCTGGATCCTTGAACACTATGATGAAGTCAAGTGTGAGATAAAGCTGGGAGATGGCAGCACCATTAAGGTGACAAAGGATGAAGTCCAGAGGGTGCTCATGATCCCTAGAGGCCAGAGGACAGTGGAAACGAGAGGCAAAGAGGCTGCTGGCGACGCCATTATAAAGGAATGGAAAGAATATTTCGACAACGTCAAACAAATCAGACCAAGTCATCTGGCAGCCAAGCTCAAAACCTGCACCGACAAACTCTGGTTCAAAAGGCTGTTCCTCGTCATGTTCATGTATGTCCTCGTCGAGAGCAACCAAAAAGGAACTATTCCTCAACACATGATGATGAACAACATTGAGGACGTAAAGGCATACAACTGGTGTCGATTTGTAATAAGTGTCTTGCCTCATACAACAACCGAATGGAAGGCCAAGAAAGAGAGGTTCTTCAGAGGCCCAATCGTCTTCCTTGTGGTAAAAAACTCTTGTTTAATTTTTTTTGTAAAAAACATCCACTACTGTGTCTTGCAGGTTCATTTATTTTCTAATGCAGGTTCATTGGTTTGACTTATAGCAACATTTAGTAGTGAGTGTACTCTGTCCAAGCATTGGGTTCATTAGTTATAACTACTAGGTTCATCATTTACAACTAACAGGTTCATTGAGTATAAGGAACATGTTCATCAGACATAGAATAGGTTATACACTTCAAAAATCGACCAGGTTCATTAGGGCTGTCTTGCAGGATCATTTAGTTTCTAATGCAGGTTCATTGGTTTGACTTGTAGCAACAGTTAGTACTGAGTGTACTCTGTCCAAGCATTGGGTTCATTAGTTATAACTACTAAGTTAATTATTTACAACTAACAGGTTCATTGAGTATAAGGAACAGGTTCATCACACATACAATAGCTTATACACTTCAAGAATCGACCAGGTTCATTGGTGCTGTCTTGTAGGTTCATTAATTTTTTCATGCAGGTTCATTTGTTTTGACTTGTAGCAACAGTTAGTAGTGAGTGAACTCTGACCAAGCATTGGGTTCATGAGTTATAACTACTAGGTTCATCATTTACAACTACCAGGTTCATTGAGTATAAGGAACAGGTTCATTGAGTATAAGTAACATCTACTACTGTGTATTACTTTCCATGTCATATGTATACTAATGTATGTATGAACTTCTATGCAGTTGTTGTATTTAGACAGGGTATCTGTCTTCGGAAATACAAACCCCAATAATACACCAGTGTACCTAGGATGGACAGATGAAAGTTTGGAAGAAAGGGAGAGGAGGGAGATAAAGAGTGGAGGATTTGGATTAGGAACTCTTCAAGACCCAACACCATCAAAAGAGGGAAGAGAACAGCCATACATGAACAACAAGCTACAGGTAAACATCAAGCTTCATGTCCAAAAAATAGTATAGTGGGTTCATTAGGTTATACAGCAAGGTTCATTAATTTACAGATTGAGGTTCATTTATAGTTAAGGTTCACATAAACTTGTTGTCTTGTATGCAGGACTGGCTTAATAACTTCACCAAACAACAGATTGTAGTGGCCAATGAAATGTTGAAACTCACTGCCATGATGGAAAACTTGCCAAATGAATTCAATGCAGAGCCCAAGGTCAAGAGCATGATCAAAACAGCCCAAACGCTAATTGGCAACAAAGAGGCCGAGGAAGAGGAAATAAGCGAATTTGACAAGATATGGAATGATGTCGACCACCCTTTCTGGAGCGATCCACAGCTCATAGAATGCTTGAGACAGGTGGAGAAGGTTGATGCTTCAAAAGAAAAGATCAACTTCTCAAATGCTGAACCTTCCACTTCTAAGGCAACATAGGGCATTGATACCACACAAAATTGGGAGGATGTAAACACAGTTATGAATGAGTACATTGACGTGCTCAGTGACAGAGAGGAGGAAAGAGATGAAGTTCAACAGCTGGAGAAAGAGAGGGCGCAAGGCACTGCGCAGGAGACTGTTGTTGGTACTAAGGACAAGGAACCAACACCCCCCGCACCAACACCCCCAACACCAACACCCCCCGCACCAACACCAACACCCCCAGCACCAACACCCCCCGCACCAACACCCCCAGCACCAACAACAAGGAAGAAGGCCAGAAAGTCTCCAGATTTGACAATTCCATCATTCAAGCTGATAAGTTCAGAGGAGATGGATGACGTTGAAACTGAGAAAGACGATGATGAAGAACCTTCAGTGCCTGATTCACACAACGAGAAGGAAGTACTCATAGGGTCAGAGGAGGTACAAGAAATTGGTGTTGCGGAAGCGATGGATGAAGAACAAACAGTGGCTGCTGCACAGAAGGACAAGGAGCTCGCTGAAGCGGAAAAGGCAAACGAAAAGGGCAAGGGGAAACAAGTGGTGGCTGATGCTGATGTAGTTCACGGGCCAAGGCACAAGAAACTTGGGGAAAAGCTCAGAAGCCCCTACAAAAGTCGCACTGTCGACATCTTTGCCAATAGACCAAAGGAGGCAATCGTGATGCACAACTACTGTAACCACTGCAGCATAGGAGGGTAAGATATACATACATTCTGACATATTTTATTTTATTATTATGCAAAATATTAGAGATAAAGGTTTACTACTGCATAACACTTTTGTTTCTATGCAATTGAATAGTGAGGTGCTCTTCAAACACAAGTCGCTGAAAGTCTCCGGAATGGAGTTGGCAATGGATGTGGACATCCACTACAAAGCAATTGATGCTTGGTCAACCATTCTGAACACTAATGAGGAGGTAAAAAGCAACAACAAGCCCAGCCGAGCATTCCTGTATGTATACCAAATGGTAAGTAAAAATGGTTAAAAGTTAAAAGAATAAGTTGCATGAATATATAGTATGAGGTTCAACAGTTAATAAAATGAGGTTCATCATATGAAAAGTGAAGTCCTATAAGTTCAACAATTTATCTGTCCAGGTTGTGGCTTGAATATATAATTCGCGTATACTAACAAAAAATCGTGAAATGGTGAAACAGAATGTAACCTTGAAAGATCAACTGGACGAGTTCATGAGGAACTTCAACAATGTCGTGGCTGAGGTGCATGGAAGAAAATTAAAGGACATAGACATGGTAAATTTATTACTAGTCTAAGCTTGCCAGTTTTTGAATTTATTCTGTTAATAATTTTTTGTGAGTTAATTTCAAACGTCACTAACTAAACGCATTATTACAGGCTTTAGTACCGGTCTTAATCCACAATGACCGTTACTTTCTCATTGCCATGAACATTAAGAGTAAAAGCATTCATGTGCTAGACAGTGTGCCGAACAGCGGTGATATGGAGCTCTATAAGGAAGCAATTCAGAAGATTATAAGTGTACAATAGTTGATTAAATTGTGTTGTTACTAGTGAGTGTACTCTGTCCAAGCATTGGGTTCATGAGTTAGAACTACTAGGTTCATCATTTACAACTACCAGGTTCATTGAGTATAAGTAACAGGTTCATCAGACATAGAATATGTTATACCCTTCAAAAATCGACCAGGTTCATTGGTGTTGTCTTGTAGGTTCATTAGTTTTCTCATGCAGGTTCATTGGTTTGACTTGAACCAACAGTTAAATTGTGTTGTTGACAACATTTTTTGTCTGTTTGGGTTAAAATTCATTTGTTGTCTTTATATCTTGTCTGCAGGTACACATGACTGAAATTTACCTCAACCAGAATCACTTGGCCAAGAGAGCAAGCGACCTTGAATCTGCACAGCATAAGCCGTAGTTGATTCCTCTACCAGTCCAGTCTGATGGTGCAGAAGAGCAAGACTCTGGGGTGTTTATCATGCGATACATGGAGAAGTACATGAGCGTGCCAAAGGAGAAATGGGAGGACCAGATGAACAACAAGAACAAGAAGAAGGCCATTGAAGAGCTGAGAATCAAATACGTACATACCATCATCACCTCCGAAGCTAATGAAATACGAGAAAAGACACTTCAGACCATTAAAGACAACCCTGAAGGACCCTATGTATGAACATTGGATGATTGTTACACTTTTCGTTAGAATGATACTAGGTTGATTGTATTGTTTCGGTAAATGTATGATTGCTGAATTGGGTACAATGATACTAGCAGATAGCACTAATCACCTGATTAATTGCCTAAAGTAGGATGAAGACTTCAATATATTAGCAGGTTCATCGAGTTTTTATTGTAGGTTCATTGGTGTTGTCTTGCAGGTTCATTAATTTTCTCATGCAGGTTCATTGGTTCATTGAGTATAAGAAACATGTTCATCATGTATAACTAACAGGTTCATTGAGTATAAGTAACAGGTTCATCATTTACAACTAACAGGTTCATTGAGTATAAGTAACAGGTTCATCACACATGGAATATATTGTACACTTCAAAAATATACCAGGTTCATTGGTGGTGTCATGCAGGTTCATTAATTTTTGCATGCAGGTTCATTGGTTCATTGAGTATAAGTAACAGGTTCATCATGTATAACTAACAGGTTCATTGAGTATAAGTAACAGGTTCATCATTTACAACTAACAGGTTCATTGAGTATAAGTAACAGGTTCATCACACATGGAATAGGTTATACACTTCAAAAATATACCAGGTTCATTGGAGATGTCTTGCAGGTTCATTAATTTTTGCATGCAGGTTCATTGGTTCATTGATGTATAAGTAACAGGTTCATCATGTATAACTAATAGGTTCATTGAGTATAAGAAACATGTTCATCATTTACAACTAACAGGTTCATTGAGTATAAGTAACAGGTTCATCACACATGGAATAGGTTGTACACTTCAAAAATATACCAGGTTCATTGGTGGTGTCTTGCAGGTTCATTAATTTTTGCATGCAGGATCATTGAGTATAAGAAACAGGTTCATTGAGTATAAGTAACATGTTCATTGAGTATAAGTAACAGGTTCATCATTTACAACTAACAACTTCATTGAATATAAGAAACAGGTTCATCACACATTGAATAGGTTATACACTTAAAAAATCGACCAGGTTCATTCGAGTTGTCTTGCAGGTTCATTACTTTACGCATGCAGGTGCATTCAGTATAAGTAACAGGTTCATCATGTATTACTAACGGGTTCATTGAGTATAAGAAACAGGATCATCACACATGGATATAGGTTGTACAATTCAAAAATCGACCAGGTTCATTGGGGGTGTGATAACAGGTTTTTGTCGTGTAAAAACTGCTATGCAAAATATCCAAACAAACCTTAAACCGTAGTCCTAGGTAAGTACGGGTCAAATCCACAGGGAGACGGATCTATCTTAATATGCAAGTTATGCGTCAAACCAAAGTAACCAAAGGGGGGTTTTGTTTGTTGTAAGTAACTAAGCATGCAAAAGTAAACAAGCGAAAGAGTTTTTGAAATCAGTGATGGGAAAATCACTTAGTCAAACAACATCCACTATTCGTATGACAAGTTCATCATAGATACTCATTCAAAATCTCATGCAATGGTGATTCCAATTCCTTTTCAGATATAACTAATAGCATAACCAGATACTATTAGCACTAACTAATTAAACAACCCTAAAACTATCAAGATTCAGTTTAACAGCAGCTTTACGGATAAGAATATAGTTGGATACAATTCTAGCATAAAACAACCAACTTTTATCCTAGAATGTAAATCAATTCTCTTCTGCATAAGACTAGCACAACCAGATACTAATACGATGCAATTGCTACTCTGAAATAGATATGCTCAACCAGTAACAATCTAGATCTAGCACTAGGCCAATAACAACAAACCCTAGTTGATCAGACTAAAGATTATCAATATCAATCATAAGAATCAAGCAAGAGAAGAGATAAAATCCATGCAATAGATAAGAAACGAGAATCTCACAACTTAATCAAAGCGAAAGCTTAATCGTCTGACTAAGCCAGGGAGGCTTAGTTCTTCATAACGTAGAAAGGGAAATTAGGGTTCGAGAGAAAAACGAAGATTATGATTCAAGATTAGAAGATAGGCAAACAAGCCTTTTTCTCAACCCTAATATACTAAAGGAAATATAAATTCTAAATTAATCTAAAACGAAATAATAAAATAATAATAATTAAACAAATGAAAACAGGGAAATTAATCTCGTAATCTCGGCCTTGAATCTCACGTTCAGCAGCTGCTCGGCATCACGTGATGGCCCACACCATCTCGGCAGACATCTCGGCTTCAACAAAGCACCAGCTCGGCCTACTTTTTCGGCCCAACTTCAACCAGCAGCACCACGCAGCCCATTGCATCTTCCAATTGCTCGCTGACGTCATGCACCGTCATCATCCTCCAATTCATTTCGCTGCTTCCAATTTGACGCGGCTTCTCGCGTGGGCTCCAGACTCCAATTGGGCCTTCTCCAGCATTGCTTCTCGGCCCACTCCAACAAACACATGCCCAGCAAATCATGCTCGCCCATGTCATCATGATGTCACCTCCCGCTATTCTCTTTCCGCTTCAGCTCTCCGCTTTCCTTCACGCGGCATTTCACGTGGGCCACGCCTTCAATTTGGCCTTTTCCTCTTCACGGGCCCAACAATCACGTGGCTTTTAATTAATCCCCAAACTTCGCCCCCACACGCCATACACATGAATGTGTCTAAATCTACCCGAATGGCACCAATAAAACCTCTAATGACTCTTACTTAAGCCCTACAAAGTAGTGCTTATCAAACCACCCTATGCTTAGACCTTTGCTCGTCCTCGAGTAAACTAATAAAGATCCTACTCCTCCAATGTAGCATCCAAGGTCTCAGGAAGCATATCCTCCAACTAAGAGTCACCTAACTCATGCCAAGCTCCTAGCACCAATCTCATTCACAACACATCCACAACTCAACAAGCTTAAGGGGTAAGCAGAGTACTTCCCCCAAGCTAACCCGGAGATCCAAAAGTGTGAGTAACCTCTAATCCTAGCCTCCATCTATTGCTCCTTATGTCTCCCAGAGTGACCTACCCGATAATCCTTCTTTGACTCCTCTTCTTATGACGCCTCGCCAAGAATAGTGAGAAATCCTAAAATCACTCTTCTTCTTTTTTCGCTCATTTTGCCAAGGCGCCCTTTCGGGTTTTCACCAAGCCACTCATTTCATTTTTCAATAGATGTGCTCACATAAGCTCACGTCACTCTTGACCACATATTACCCCAGCCTAATGCTGGTCCAAGCCACCTGTTTATTACCTAGGCCGCCCTTTCGGGTTTTCAACCTATCCTAGGATTTCCATAATAGCTTTTTTTCAAATTTTTGGCTCTTTTCATTTTTTTTTCATTTTTCTCCTCAGCAGCGTAACAAGTATAAAACCCTACCCCATGCTTAAACATTGCATTGTCCTCAATGTAATGAAAGACAAAAGAATAAAGCATAGGGAAAAGCAAAAAATAACTCACAACGTTGCCGAGTTGGCTTGGACACTTCCTTGTCGCTGGCGGTGTACTCATAAAAGCGCATATCCAGGTGTTGAGCGTGCGTCTTAATTACTCCATAATCGTCTTCTACCGTGCAACCATAAGGTGACCACTCTGGTGAATAGTGGTCAATCAAGGGAACGGAGTTGCATGGCCTTCAAAAATGGGCCCAGATGTCATCGTGGTTGGGCCCTGGTGTATCACCTCTCCAGCTGTCGACTGTAGGGCCATCATCGTTGCCAAGTAAAATTAGGGTGAATGTAATCTTCCGTTAGCAACATGATGCGCACCTCTCCGTGGAGAATCTGGACAGCTGGGTAATATTTTTTATTTATTTTTAATTATTACTATTTATTTTTTTTGACTTTTTCTCCCCGTTTAAGGTCTTTTCGGGGTATCTTATTGTCGTCTTTTGCTCCCCGTTTAAGGTTTTTTCGGGGCCCATTTTTTTCGAATTTTTTTTGATTTTTTTTTTTTGAGAAAGTGCGGCGGGCGCCGTGAAGGGTGCGGCGGTCGCCGTAATTACGGCGGGCGCCGTAATTAAACGGCGGTCGCCGTTTTTAGGTCGTAGCCAACTTGCTTGGCGAGGCATTTACGGCGGACGCCGTAAATTTCGCAGCGGGCTCCGTGAACACCATTTCCGTTTTTTCGCTCTTCCTACAGGTTAGTTCGACACAGAAAGGAAAAAGAAAAAGAAAAACATCTGAAAAAAAAAACTAAGGGAAAGAAAATAGACTACCTAACATCGGGTTGCCTCCCGAACAACGCCTTAGTTAATGTCGTTGGCTCGACATACTACTCGAACAACCTCAATCCATATCATCAGGCTCTTTGGGAACCTTCTTAATCCATACCTCCTTCCTGAACCAATCACGGAAATGTTTGAACCTTAGACCATGCTTCTTCTTCAACGGCTTCTCCATCTTGACCTTCTTAGTCGCGTCTACCCCATGCTTAGATCGATCAGGGGGGTGTTTAGCCTTGACTTCAGGGACCTGCACCAAATATGGAACGAGCCTCTCGCTCGGAGTTAGCAGCAAAGGTGATTTACCTGGAAGCTCCGAAGGGAGCTTATAGCAAGCGTCCCACTCATCAACACCTTCCTGCAAGTCAGTAGATATAGCAATATCCAAGCTAGAATCAACAATAGGTGGTGTGTCATCTAGGCGGTCCTCATCAAAAACATCTTGCACCACAGGCTCAAGTACATCAATTGCACACAAAGAATGACCATCAGAAGGGAATTTCATGACTTCATAGATATTATAATTAATGGTTTGGCCATCAAATTCCATAGTCAAGAAACCAGTACTCACGTTAATCTTGGTGTTTGCAGTTTTCAAGAAGGGTCTCCCTAACAGAATAGGGGCTGCATGCATATCATGTTCCATATCAAGCACATAGAAATCAGCAGGAAAAGTAAGATCACCAATCCTAACCAAAACACCCTCCATAATTCCTAAAGGGCGCACGCAAGATCTATCAGCTAACTGAATGGAAATATTAGTAGCATGCATGGGTCCTAAATGTAGGGAATCACAAAGAGATGAAGGTAAAACATTAATGGAAGCACCCAAATCTAACATAGCTTTGGGAAACTTGGTACCTCCAATAGTGACTGGGATGGTGAACATACCTGGGTGTTCACCTGGGTCGCCACATTTCTTTGGTAAGCGCTTCTGAAAAATCCCCGGCAACGGCGCCAATTTGATAACAGGTTTTTGTCGTGTAAAAACTGCTATGCAAAATATCCAAACAAACCTTAAACCGTAGTCCTAGGTAAGTACAGGTCAAATCCACAGGGAGACGGATCTATCTTAATATGCAAGTTATGCGTCACACCAAAGTAACCAAAGGGGGGTTTTGTTTGTTTTAAGTAACTAAGCATGCAAAAGTAAACAAGCGAAAGAGTTTTTGAAATCAGTGATGGGAAAAGCACTTAGTCAAACAACATTCACTATTCGTATGACAAGTTGATCATAGATACTCATTCAAAATCTCATGCAATGGTGATTCCAATTCCTTTTCAGATATAACTAATAGCACAACCAGATACTATTAGCACTAACTAATTAAACAACCCTGAAACTATCAAGATTCAGTTTAACAGCAGCTTTACGGATAGAATATAGTTGGATACAATTCTAGCATAAAACAACCAGCTTTTATCCTAGAATGTAAATCAATTCTCTTCTGCATAAGACTAGCACAACCAGATACTAATACGATGCAGTTGCTACTCTGAAATAGATATGCTCAACCAGTAACAATCTAGATCTAGCACTAGACCCATAACAACAAACCCTAGTTGATCAGACTAAAGATTATCGATATGAATCATAAGAATCAAGCAAGAGAAGAGATAAAATCCATGCAATAGATAAGAAACGAGAATCTCACAACTTAATCAAAGCGAAAGCTTCAGCGTCTGACTAAGCCAGGGAGGCTTAGTTCTTCATAACGTAGAAAGGGAAATTAGGGTTCGAGAGAAAAACGAAGATTATGATTCAAGATTAGAAGATAGGCAAACAAGCCTTTTTCTCAACCCTAATATACTAAAGGAAATATAAATTCTAAATTAATCTAAAACGAAATAATAAAATAATAATAATTAAACAAATGAAAACAGGGAAATTAATCCCGTAATCTCGGCCTTGAATCTCGCGTTCAGCAGCTGCTCGGCATCACGTGATGGCCCACACCATCTCGGCAGACATCTCGGCTTCAACAAAGCACCAGCTCGGCCCACTTTTTCGGCCCAACTTCAACCAGCAGCAACATGCGGCCCATTGCATCTTCCAATTGCTCGCTGACGTCATGCACCGTCATCATCCTCCAATTCATTTCGCTGCTTCCAATTTGACGCGGCTTCTCGCGTGGGCTCCAGACTCCAATTGGGCCTTCTCCAACATTGCTTCTCGGCCCACTCCAACAAACACATGCCCAGCAAATCATGCTCGCCATGTCATCATGACGTCACCTCCCGCTGTTCTCTTTCCGCTTCAGCTCTCCGCTTTCCTTCACGCGGCATTTCACGTGGGCCACGCCTTCAATTTGGCCTTTTCCTCTTCACGGGCCCAACAATCACGTGGCTTTTAATTAATCACCAAACTTCGCCCCCACACGCCATACACATGAATGTGTCTAAATCTACCCGATTGGTACCAATAAGACCTCTAATGACTCTTACTTAAGCCCTACAAAGTAGTGCTTATCAGGGTGTCTTGTAGGTTCATCATTTTTTGCATGGAAGTTCATTGAGTATAAATACTAGGTTCATCAGCTACAACTAACAGGTTCATTGATTGGAACTAACAGGTTCATATGCTTCAACTGATAGGTTCATACACTGAAACTAACAGGTTCATGGATTGGAACTCAAACAATACCTGCACCAATGAAAGAATGTAATGAACTCCTTTCATAAGAGGATCATCCGATGAATACAGTATAATCCTGACCGAGAAATAAGATGAAATGATGTATGATCTAGAATTAGCACGAGCAATTTGAACTCTTAATGCTGTTTACCAGAGTGGCGTACGTGAACTCCTCAAAATTCTTAAAAGTTCAGCAAACGTAAGCAAAAAAAAAATGGAATCGAAAAATACTGAAGAAAACTAAGAGTCCAGCACTTCAGTGCAAGTGCGACTATTGTGAGTGGCTAACTTGTTGCATCTGCCGCAATGCCTTTGCCCTGCACGGTTTGAAGCAATAGAAATTTCTCTTCCACTCCGGATACGCGACCCGCTTCCTTTGTTCTTGGCTTGCTCTGGTGGCAGCACATTAATGACTGAAGGCACTTCAACTCCGGCATAAGACTGAAGCTGCTCCAGGTTCGACGTGCCAGAACTAGATGAAGCACCACTTCCAGACAGCAGAGATGCCTTTTTCTCCTTAAGCAGAACCGGAAACTGTTTCATGAGGTCCGGCTTGTCCTCCAATAGCCCCACACAGCTATAAAAGTCAGAAATCACCTCATTCATGACTGCCTCACGCTCTTCAAGGGCCGCACACTGAGTCACAACGGTGTTGTCGATAGTGAACACCGGTGTAATAGTGGCATCCATGGTCCAGTGCGTAAGGACATACCTATCCGGAATCCTATCAAACCCGAGGTTCCTGAACACAAAAATGAGATGACAACAAGGCAGACCAATCCTTTGAAACATGTGACAGCTGCATAAAAAATCCACACCTTCAGCTGACTGCTCCACTGTGAAACTCTTGGATAAGCAATCCTTGATACCGTAGAATTTTTTACCGTTGACATCAGACATGCTCACCATAAAGCATGATAGACAACATTCCATAATCTGATCCTGAACAAGTTTGAAAATCGAGAGCATGTACACCTCAGACGCGTGCTTCTCCAATCCTAAAGGCGTCTTCAGATCTGGACGCATAGTAGAAGACTCAAAGTTCAGCTTCGCCTGCTTGTGTCTCTGCGTGTCCATGGATATGTCAAAGTGCATCAACAACTCAACTAGGCGGTAGTATCTGTCACTGAAGTGACCAAAGTAACTGTTTGGAGATTCCGAAACATAAGTAGTTCTAAGCAGACCGCCAAACATCACATCCCTGAAGTAGGCTGGGATCCAAAATTGTCGGATTGCAAACATGTCATCAAACCACCTCCGCTTCACCAGTGGGAATTCATCAAGCAACGCAGCCCACTGTGTCTCAAACTCTGAAGGTGAAAGGTCATGGGTCCACACAATGTTGTCCAGCCTAGCCCTAAATTCTGAACCAGCAGCAGTGTCGTACTTGGTCTTTGCGGGCACTTTCTTCATGATGTGCCACATACAAAGCCTGTGGCGCGAACGCGGGAAAACTTATTCAATAGCCGACTTCATGGACAGGTCTTGGTCTGTAACTATTAACCTTTGGCTCGTGCACCATAGCTGCCTTGAATTTCTCCAGCAACCAAACGTATGATCCCGCATCTTCCTTGAAAATTAAACCAGCCGCAAAAGTGACACTCGACTTGTGATGGTCTAGCCCGGTGAATGGTATGAAAATCAGATTGTACCTATATGAAACAGATGTACACAAAGCCAACTATGAATAAGAAAAAGGGATAAAAACACTCAAAACAGTGTGTAATAAAAAGAGCAATCAAATCAAGATTCATAAGTACACAATGAGGTTGATTAAAACGAATACACAATGAGGTTCATTCAATATAACTAAGAGGTTCATCATTTACAACTAACATGATCATTGAGTATAAGTAACAGGTTCATCAGAAATAGAATAGGTTAGACACTTCAAAAATAGACCAGGTTCATTGGTGTTGTCTTGTAGGTTCATTTGGGACCTCAGCAAACAGACTGGAATATGTAGATAGCAATAGGATTGGATTGCACACTAGGTTCATCAGTTTGCATACGAGGTTCATCAGTTTCAACAGAGAGGTTCAATCAATATAACTAAGAGGTTCATCATTTAAAACTAACAGGTTCATTGAGTATAAGTAACAGGTTTATCAGAAATAGAATAGGTTAGACACTTCAAAAATGGACCAGGTTCATTGGTGCTGTCTTGCAGGTTCATTTGGGACCTCAGCAAACAGACTGGAATATGTAGATAGCAATAGGATTGGATTTCACACTAGGTTCATCAGTTTGTATACGAGGTTCATTCAATATAACTAAGAGGTTCATCATTTACAACTAACAGGTTCATTGAGTATAAGTAACAGGTTCATCAGAAATAGAATAGGTTAGACACTTCAAAAATGGACCAGGTTCATTGGTGTTGTCTTGCAGGTTCATTTGGGACCTCAGCAAACAGACTGGAATATGTAGATAGCAATATGATTGGATTTCACACTAGGTTCATCAGTTTGTATACGAGGTTCATCAGTTTCAACAGAGAGGTTCATTCAATATAACTAAGAGGTTCATCCAATGAACTTAACATTAAAAGAACGAAAAACATTAAATTGAAGGCTGGTTGCACTATAAAATAGAACAGGAACAATGCAATGAAGAAGGATAGAAAATAACATGTTGGTACGGTACGTAGCATCAAACGATACAACATCGCCGAAGAGAGAGAAGTTCTTGCGAGACACAGGATCAGCCCAAAATAAACGCGTCAAACGATCACAAGAATCCACGTCGTACTCAAAGAAGAACGCAGGGCAGAGTTCTTTTTTGTTGAACAGACGGTTGATCGTCATCTGAGCATCGGAACCACCTATGTAAGCCAACATATCTCGCCGGTAGTTCTTGAAGTCAACAGCTGATGCATCAACTTGGGAGTAGCCGCCCACGAGTTCCTTGAATATCCTATGAGACCTGACGGGACCGATGTGGGCTTTCTCACAATCCATCACAAACTTTTTATGTCCAAAGTCCAGCTTCCTCATAGACTTCATAAACTGTTTATCCTTACCAACAACCATTTCATGAGTGTGGCGATCTTCAAACGCTGTTACTTTGTAGCCCTGGTTGCCCGCAAAAGTGAGGGTGAGTTTCGCCTTACAACCAACTCTGTTTGAAGGACGTCGGCGCATGCGCTTTGTGTTGTTCTGGCCAGTTTTAAAACCTTTTCTGGTGCAATGCAAGTACTTCAGTGCAACCACATCTCCTGCCATGCGTGATCCGCCGAGCCTCACAACAAAGCCACATTCCAGTGCATATGCCTTGTAAAAATCAATCGCTTCCCCCAATGACCCGAACATCATACCAACAACTGGTTTCAGAGAATCAACACAGATTGGAATGTGGTACACCGATCCACCTTGATATAATCGCGTAACGGATAAATCCGATGACATCTCACTGTCCGAATCACTTGGATATGAACTAGGAGAACTCTGATCCAAGGATACACTACCACTAGCACCAACAGACCCACTTCCAGGCACTGCAAACATACAGGACATACAGCAAATGAGGTTCAATTGTATAAGGTATAGGTTCAAAACAATCGAGCACAATCAAATAGATATAACACAGAAACACAATACACAACACAGAGCAAACAAAATATAAATCGAGTTCACACGAGCAATCAATGGAAAAACATCAGAAAAGACGACTGTAAACACGAAGAAAAACACAATTGAATATTATGATTGACAAAACCTAACTATGAAAACGTGAAAACGAATCTGCCAAAGAACACAATAGAAACGCCACAAGGAATCAATTGAATATTATGATTCTATAGATTGTCCAAATGCGAGACGAATCCATGTTGAATAAACTGTATAGGAAGTCTAAAACCCTAGAAACCGTACAACTACAAAAGCGAGATTAACTTTACCAGAATCCATGGATACACCTATGAGAATCAATCCGAAAGCCTGAATAGATTAAACAATGCGAGATCGAGCAACAAAACAACTGCGAGGAGCGCGACGAATAACTGATTCAATGGCGATTGAGGAACAGCTTAGTCGCCAAGAGAGACGAGAGCAAATCGAAGGAGACAGGCAACAAAACAAATGAAAGGGAAAAGTACGAAAATGCCCCTCCGTGTAGGGTTTTGGTATTAAATGTTGGAAGATTCACAGCCGGTGGATGGAGACACGTGGACGGCTAGAATTAATGCCCAATGTTTACTATAGCCCTTGTGCTCATTTGATCCTCTCTCTATTTTAAAATGCTTAAAAAAGGGCATGATCTCAAATACTTAAGAGATTAGTCGTATAAGACTGTTTAAAATTAAGAACAAAAAAATAAAATCAATACCAAAAATAAAAATGATTTTTAATTTTATGACAATATTAAAAAGAAAGAAATCGGTTCACAATAAATAAGAAAAAAATGGGATGTATTCACATAGGAAGAGAGGGACTATTGACAACATTACTACAACAAGTGACCACCAAAAACGCTAAATATATAATAATAAAAAGAATACTATAAAACCTTTCAGGAAAAAAAAGATAAGTGGGCCCACCAAGAAATAGTAAAAGTGAAAAAGTTGATGTCTCTTGAGCTTCGAACGCGGGACTACTGAAAGAGTAAAAGCAACACAGTCTCTTACCAACTGGGCAACAAAAGCAAACTTAATAGGGTTGTAAATATTTATTATATGGAGGCCCAAAAATATTAGGGACCTGTTCGATCGGTCCGGTTTCTTATCTACGGGCCTTGGTTTGATTATGAACTTCTCAATCCATCCATAAAAGCAAAGCAAACCATTCAAACCCAAGTACATGAAAGAAAACAATTGAAGAAAATTCAAGCAAGATAGGTTAACTAATAATAGAAAAGTACAGAAAGAAAACTATCAGGATTCAGCAAATCTAGTTAAAATAATTACATTTACCCAACCACCTATAATATAGTGTATTATGCATTTTATCATTCCATTATATTAAAAAGTATAGAAAAATGAAAACTCAGCAACACAAGATAGGTGGTTTCTCGTAATTTCAATATTAGAAATATAAACAGCAAACTCAGCAAAATATGCAGAAAGAAAAAGCAGAAACAAATCTAGAAGAAAATTGAAAATTAGAGAAGTACATTTCACATACTCAACGAGCATACTAATAAAACCATATTAATAACATAACTATACGATGAGTCCATAGTAGCAATCAAAGAAAAATAATCGTACTACTGAAGAGAGAGGAGCAGTCTGAGCTTCCATGGGAGAGTGAGCATTACCAAACGAAATCAGAAAGGGGAGTGCCATCTGATTCATCCTTATCATCCTCTAAACATCTACCAAAAGAAACAAGAAAGGGGTGAGACTTGTTGGGCCTCCTTTTTTACCATCTCGCTGGATCGGCCCAGTAGCTTGAAGAAGGCTGCTATCTAGAAGATTTGGACGGAGGAAACGAAGAAAGATGTTGACGCTAGGAGACGTTGGAGGAGATCTCGGAGCGACCAGTACACAGCACGACGAACCCAGCAGATCTTTGGTAGTATTAACCAAATTGGATGTAAGTGTAGTATAAATATGGAGAGAACCCTCATTTAACACATACGACATCTGAATTACTCAATACAAGCATTATTTCACCTTTACTCCGCTCGCTGGAGAGAATTGCTCTTTGGTTCTATTTCTTCCTTGAATATTGAAGCGACCGATGACTAAGTTTCTTGATTTGATAAGCTTCTTACTTAAAGGAGATAGGCTTGCTTTTATATCCGTTCAATTTTATTCGTCTTATTGTTAGTTGATTTGAATTATCAAGATACTTAAATCATATTATTGTCTAGTTGCCCCTCTTAAAGCGATATTGGTCGGTTTGATCTTTTCGCCCCAAAAAAATTTGGCGCCAACCGTAGGGCATCTAGCCAAACAACGATCCAATCAACATCCAATCATGGCCGATTTCGGGAATCCCATGACCATCATTGACGACCAAGTCCAAATCGATGCCCTGGTCGGGAATCAAACCGAGGCGCGTACTGTCGCTCAAGTAGAAGACGTCGTCAACCCACTTATCTCGGATAACCAAATCCAAGAGATAGCAAAGAGCACGGGCGTACATCCAAGAGGAACTGGCCCAGCAGCGCCTGAGGACCGAAACCCTAAGCACCCAATCTAAAGCTGAAATTGCGCGACTAACTCATAAAAATGAACTTTTGAAATCACAGGTGAATTCGGCCGCATCGGCCCCAGAAGGATCAAGGCGCATAGTCAATACCGAAGGCCTCCAAACGCGTCTCGACATGGATGGGGCAATCTCGATGCCCATGGCACCAATCACTCAGAGCGTCGTTCAACCCATTGGTACGTTTTAAACTCCCCCAGTCAGTGCTTTCATGACTAATGTTCCAATTTCCGCGACCGAGCCTGCCGAGGCTCGTTAGACCCTCCATAGGTTGCCACACCGATGGATCTCCAAGACATGAACGAGCATATGAATACTTTGGACGGTTGCATCGCTCAGATTCCAGGAGTCCCGTAGCCGATTGAAAAGGAAGCGATCGATGGATACGAAGACTCACCCTTCGTGGAAGCAATCGCACGCGTCGAGATTCCCGAAAAAGTTCCACTTCCCCAACATGCCCAACTATGATGGGACCGGGGACCCCGATGATCATATCTCCATTACAAACAAAAAATAATGACTATCTCTATTCCAAGAGGGAATCGCGAAGCGGTCATATGCAAAAGCTTTGGCACGACCCTCGCGGGACCCGCACTAACTTGGTTCATGCATTTTCCGCAGGGTTCGATCGCATCGTTCGCCGATCTGGTCAATTGGTTCAAAATCCAGCTCGCCAGCAGTCAGAGACTTGAAAAACAATCAAGCGACCTATACAAGATCGTGCAAAGGTACGGTGAACCCTTAAGAGATTATCTTAATAGGTACAATAAAGAGAAGGTTGCGATCCCACATTGCGACGTCCCAACGTCCATCGAAGCCTTTCGCCGGGGACTGATCAGGGTTAGTGAACTCTATTGCGAGCTGACCAAATACTAGTGTCGAAGCTTCAAAGACGTACAAGCTAAGACCATGGCCCAAGTTAGACTAAAGAAGATGAAGAACCCACGAAAGCGGACAAGAGCCCTGATCAAGTCGACCGAAGGTCATCTTTGGACCATCAACGCGGCAGGCGACACAAACCATACCCCAAGGGACGAAGCGATCCAAACCAGGTAAACAACTCTTATGACAGGAACAAAGATTGGAAGAACAACCCGACTCTACCCCCGAAGGTCCATTCCTACAACTTTAACATTTTCTTGTCAGAACTCGTCAAGAGTTTCGATAGGTATGGGAAACACGTAAGATGGCCCCGAAAGAGCGAAAAGCCAGATTCCAAGAAAGATATGAGCCAGTGGTGTGAGTTTCATGGAGATCATGTTCATACAACATATGAGTGCATCGCATTACCCAAGGAAGTTGGAAGGCTCCTCGCACAAGGACTCTTGTGCGATATCATCTCCGATAAAGAAAAAGCGAAATTAGATCGAAGAGACCAGGTAACAACCGACCGACCCTCATTTCCAGTACATACTAAGATTACTAACACAATTTCACGAGGGTCAGACGTGTGTGGAAACACATACTCGGCCCACAAAAGATACGCCAAGAAGAGCAAAGGCGACAAACCAACCCGATCAGAGACACGACGACCGCAAGCAACAGACACGCCTGCCATCACCTTCGATGACTCCGAAGCCAAAGAATTAGGTGACCACCATGACAGACTGGTATTCTCTTTGTCAATTGGTAACCGTCTCATACGCCGAGAATTTATAGACACACGTAGCTCCATAAACTTGTTGACACTAGATGCATTAAAGGGTATAGGTCTAAGCGAGGACGATTTAACCCAAAAGTCGACTCCACTGGTTGGGTTTAGTGGAGAAGTCAAACATACCCTCGACGAAATAATGTTAACAACATATGCTGGTGAAATCAACCAACAAGTAAAATTCTTAATACTCGACTGCCAGTCTCCTTATAACGCAATCCTTTGCAGACCCTGGATACACGCAATGAAAGCTATACTGATACGCTCTACTTTGTAGTGCGTAACTAGGAGCTGTTACTAGGTTATTAGGTACCATCTGTATGAGTTTAGGAGACAATTTAGGAGTATGGAAGTAGAAGTGGAGAAAAGGATGATTTTAGTGAAGTGTTGAAGGCATTGAGAAGTTGTGAAGGCCGCAACCGCGGTGAAGGATTGCTACAAGCCGCGGCATAAAAAGAGTTCGTCAGGAAGCGAAGAAGGCAAAACCGCGGGCGCGGTTTGGAGCGCCGCGATCGCGGCCAAGGAGAAATTCGCTGGACACCACAAAGAGCAAGCCGCGGGCGCGGATGAGGAAACCGCGATTGCGGCCTTGAAGATCAGAGACCACGTGGGAAGATTTCACTGCATATTATCTTGTTACCTTATTTTCTTTATTTTATATTTTTATATTTCAGTTATTATTTTAGCATATTTCGTTTAGGTTAAATATTGGCCATTAGTATTATTC
This sequence comes from Rheum nobile, assembly GCA_027886185.1. Classification (NCBI taxonomy): domain Eukaryota; kingdom Viridiplantae; phylum Streptophyta; class Magnoliopsida; order Caryophyllales; family Polygonaceae; genus Rheum; species Rheum nobile. Next base: position 3,979,957 of record WOAB01000208.1, on the reverse strand, counting down.
TTGTGCTAGAGTTGGATTGTTTCTGGTTGAAATATCTAATTCAAAAGTAGCAACTACGATATTCTAGAACTGGTTGTGATAGTTTATTGTAGAAGAGAATTGATTGCATGCTAAGTAAAACTGGTTGTTTTATGCGCATGTATCTGCTGAATTTCTGGAACTTACTGCTGCTATTGAATTGAATCCGGATAGTTTCCTGGTTGTTTGATAGTTAGTATTATCAGGGTCTGGTTGTCTTGTTAATAAACTTAAGAAAATGAATAAGAACATTCACTGGTCTAAAGAACTAGAGATAATCGATGATCAACCAATCAATCTGAAGTGTGGATATCTATCTGGCTGAGTATTTTCATCAATATTTGTTTACATCATCATTAATTCTATTAGTTAATTTCATAGTTTAGAACAAACCAATCAAAAACCCCCTTTGTTACTGTTGATAAACGATTTTTGCAAACAGGATAGATAACTTGATTCTCTGTGGGTTTGAGGCTTACTTACCAGACTACATTAGTTGGGTGTTTAAGGTTTCTTTGTTAGGTATACACGACTAATTGCCTATCAAATTTGGCGTCGTTGCCGGGGAATCTAAGTTTTATTATTTTCTTGTTTGTGTGTGATTGTTTACCAACTGTTGTGTGAACCTGTCTTATGGCTCACACCTGTGCTACTAATTCTCCAATTTTAGATCTTGATCCAGAAATTGAGCGAACACTTTCCAGGAACCGCAGAGAAGTTTATAAGCAACTCGAGATGGCTGAATAGCAGACTTTGAGACAGTTAACTGCACCGAATCTAGAACAGCAATCACTTGCTGTGCAATTTCCTGAGTTGGCAGATGGTGTCAACTTTGAGTTGAAGTCTGGATTGATTCACTTGCTACCCCACTTCCATGGGATGAATGGCGAAGACCCCAACAAGCATTTATCTGAGTTTCACACTGTCTGTACCAGTATGAAGTCAAGGGGCGTGACAGAGGACCAAATCAACCTGAGGGCGTTTCCTTTCTCCCTGAAGGATTCGGCCAAAGACTGGTTCTACTATCTAGCTCCAGGAAGCATTGATACATGGGCAAAGATGAAGAAAGCCTTTATGGAGAAGTACTTTCCTGCAACAAAGCTCAATAGCCTGAAGAAGAATATCAGCAACATTGAACAACATGCTACTGAGACTTTGTTTGAGTACTATGAGAGATTCAAACGCCTAATATCCAGCTGTCCATACCATGGTTATTCTGATCAGGACCTCATTCTATATCTATATGGAGGACTTCTTGATGATGAGCGCATAATGGTGAACGCAATCTGTGGAGGTAATATTCTGAACAAGACGCCTGTTGCAGCTTTTGAGATGTTTTCTGAGCTATTTGAAGGCACAAGGCAGTTCAACAAGAGAGCAAGCTCCTACGCAACAAAGGCCGCAGACTCTCATCCATCATCTTCACTGCAATCTGATGTGAACGAGTTGAAGGAGATGATGAAGTGTTTTATGGTGAAAGGAAGTCCACAACAAGTCAAGGCTTGTGGCATCTGTTATGACACGTTACACCCTACTGATGCGTGTCCAACACTGCAAGAACCTACCGCTGAAGTGAATGCTGTGGGAGGTTTCGAACCTCCTAGACCAAGATATGATCCATACTCCAACACTTATAATCCTGGATGGAGAGATCACCCTAATTTGAGATATGGGAACCAACAGTTCAATCAGCGGAAGCAACAATTTCAGCAACCTGGAGGTCAACAGCAACAACCGTTCAGACCACCATATGACCCTAGACCTCAGGGGCAGAGTTCGAGCTCATGTATGTCTACAAAGACATGATCAAGGCCCTTGCGCAGAATATGACCACCATGCAGAGCAATCTGGTTCAATTTCAGCATGAGACCAAGTCAAGCATTCAGAACTTGGAGAATCAAGTTGGGCAGATCTCTCTGGCAGTAAGCAGACTGGAGGCTAGGGAGGCAAGTAAACTGCCATCTCAGACGGAGTTGAACCCGAGACAAAATGTGAGTGCAATTATGCTGAGGAGTGGGAAGCAATTGGACGAACAAATTGACAGAAGCAAAGTTCCCTTAGCTGAAAGGGACGAACCAACTGCAGAAGAAGAAATCGCGGGCGCGGAAAGGGAGCTGCGATCGCGGGTAACGAATGCTGCAAATGCTTAGAACTAAGAAGGGGAGTGGCGCATCTTTAGCTTGCACACTTTTGCTCTATATTCACATATCCATGCTTGATAAATTATTGTCTCATTTATTTGGACATGTTGAAATCCCTTACCTAAGTATTGCAGTTTTACATGAGCATCGTTTGGGAACACATTGTGCATATCATGTTGTTCGTGTTTTTTGGGAAATTTTATGGTGATATAAATATTGGTTGTTTCTTGTAGGTCACTAGGATTCGAGGATGAATTTTCATCAAGAAGGAGAGAATGATGTGAAAGTGGCCAACATCAAGAAAACAAACTATTTCATCTTTGACGGTGTCCGAGATAAAGCCGAGCATGACATATTGCACCCATTTTCTTGCCAAATAAACTGTGTGTGCACCCAAGTCCTTAATCCATGATCATGGATATGCACACATAGTCCATAAGAAGAAACAAATTCAAGTGGCCATCACCATAAGCCTTGAAACGCTCATGCAAGTATCAAAGGCCAACGTGCATGCTCATGCCTTGGTAATGCATTTGTGTGCGTTTATCGGATCGAGAAAAAATTAATTCTTCGAATAGCTCTTTTGAATATATATAAATTTTGTGCTCAATGCTTTCCCCGAAGATGCCTTGATCATGGCTCAAAATGACCAGTTTTCCCTTAGTCTAGATTCTAGCGGAACTTCTAGTTCAAGGCCATTTCAAGCCCATCAAGGTCAAAGTCAAGTTCATGGCCGGTCATCCTCCCTTAGCTATATATTTGTACCGTTGCCTTCATTTTAAGGTTAGAAATGAATTGAATAAAAAACCAAGCTATCTTTTTCTTCTATTTCGTTTCATTGCACTTTTCTTAGAAGATCACTAGCTCTCTTTTGTCGGTGGATTCCAACACCAATCATGTTCATTTATCAAGATTAATTTTGCTCGAATTCTTTTTGTGGATATCCAAGAGTTCAATCAACCCAAATTCAAGAGAGGAGAGTGGCCATATGTTCTTTTTTTCGATTCAAACCTTTTTGATTTCTTGGTGCCTATATCCAAGATTGAACAAGTTTTTCAAACTCGTTAGGTGGATTCTCGTCAAGTATTGATTTCTTATCCCCTAAAAACCTAAAAACACATCCAAAGAGATTCTACAATCTCTTCCTATCCAATAACTACTAAAGCCAGCCTGCCAAGTTCAAGTCGTATGAAGACACCCACAAAGAGGAGACAATTTGAGCCTTGCTTCAAAGAACCGTGCCACGATCGATTTGACTTCATATGAACCAATAACTATAATCTAGATTTAGGTCTTGGTAAAGCCAGAAGATCTATGTTGGAATCCACCAACAATTCTAAAAACTAAATGCGTGAAATAAAAAGAAACAAAAGAGATAACTTGGTTTTCCTTTCTCTTTGGCTAACCCTAAAAGAGAACAATAATAGGTATTTATAGAAAAATAGGAGGCTGGCCATGTGCTTGCAAAGTATGGGCCTTGATGGTCTTGGCATAGCCTTGTGTTGATTTCCCGCCAGATTCTACGTTTGAGTGTTGAATGTGTCTTTGAGACATCTAATAGGAGAGTGTCCAAAACAATAGTTGTATACCATTTAACAAGCTTTCCAACAAGTCTTAAAGCCACCTTAATTGGATAACTATATCCCCTAAATGAGCCAATTTAGTCAAGTCCTCCAATTACTCAAGCATTTGTCTTCCAATGGTTGTGAATCTTGTGATCTTTTCAGGACTTTTATTCTTTTCACCATGGTTAATAAAACCACCATCATGGCACAAATCCATGATAAGGAATGCATAGAAGTGTTTAATGTAGTAAAGCTAGCGCGTCATGGCCGCAATCTTGGTCTTGTCACCGACAACCTTGGAGACATCTTGAGTGTTGTTTTTTTTAACATGGTAAATATATAGAATTGGGGTTAGAAGAATTTATAAAATACTTAACTAAGAAAATGGTTAAGTGCAAAAACAAAAATGAAAGAAGAAAAATAAAGAAGAAAGAATATCCTAGATTCAAAAAAATGTGAGTTTCGCCAAAACACTACAAAGTTTGGAACTCCGGGATCTTCATGGAAATAGGACTTCATTGACACTAACGCAAGCAAACAACGAGCAAATCCTCACCATTTAGTCTCAGAGCCTTAGTCGAAGCAAGTTCTTCAAAATTGTAGCACGTCGAAGATTTGAGGATGAATATTTTTTAAAGGATGAGAGGATGGTGTGATCCGAAAACCCGCACCATCATACAAAAACGAGAGGTCCATTCGGTGTAAATCAAGACTCATTGGAAATCTTTTTCAAAGATCTACAACATTAGTATTTAATACGTTTCCCAAATCATCTGGACGATTCCCAAAGACGATGATCTTCTAACCAACGCAAAGTCTGGACGTTTTTTCCTTCACTTGGAAACATCCAACTTATTTGACCACTCACCCATCTCTCTACATCTCACTAATCAAGCCAACCTCTCAAAAATCCCTTCTTCTTCAATAACAAATGGGTGTACCATGAAAGCTTATATGGAATTACACTATTGATGGAAACCAAATGTATGGTGTGACTAGAAAGCTCAAAGCCCTAAAAGCTGTACTCAAAAAATTCAACAACAACAAATTGGAAAAGCTCCAAGAATGCTTCAAAGATTAGAAAATCAAGATGAAAAGTATTCAAGAGTAACTCCAAATTCACCCCTTGATGAGACCCTGAGCAATGAAAAGGATAACTAGTACAAAATAACCTTAGCATAGCGTTTTTTTTATTATACGGATAGCGATTTTACAACCTCTATCTAAGCGTCTGTGTTAATATCAAGTTATAGCGCTACAAGTGAGAGCGCTATAATAAATTCACGCATAGCGCTTTTATGTAAAAAAACGCTATGTTTTTATTTTATTTTAAAACCTCAACACTCTTAGTGCTTTTCTTTAAAAAAACGCTAAGAGTGGTACATTCAACTCTTAGTGCTTTTATTTAAAAAACGCTACGAGTGTTTCTATTCAACTTAGTGCTTTTATCAAAAAAACGCTATGAGTGTTTTGATTCAACTCTTAGCGCTTTTATTTAAAAAGCGTTATATTTTTTCTGTTTTTTTTTTAAATATATATTTTCATATGCTCCTACACCCTGCTTGCAAATTTACAACAACAAACTTTCATCAAAATTAGATCAAACCAATACAATTAGCTCAAATATCCAATAATTTCACAACCATAATACTTCTCTAGTCAGTACCATATCCACAAAATCGGCACCTATGTCACTTGAGCACCGTATCCACAAAATCAACCTAGTCTCCCTAACAAAATGAAGCACCATATCCACAAAATCAATACCTATTCATAATTAACAACCATATACAAGACTATCAAACTATTAGGCGACCATTTGCAAATGAGGTTGAAGATACCCAAGCCACTCATGTGTTACCTCATCAATTTCTTCTTGTGTGTACGACTTGGCTGAACCTAGCAAGTACTGAGGGCAAAAAGCGCTACAAGTGATGCACTTTACCCAATGCCACCAATCTCTTAACTTCCTACATAGAACCAGTAACCCATGTTTCCCGTCCACAAGCCTTTCTGGTTACAGGAGGAATCGCCTACCAAAATGAAACCAGATATACAGTGAATTCATGACACATATCTACTTGCAAAAGATTATGCTTGGATTCTTAGTTAACAAAAACAATTCTATACATGTCATCATGTCCAACTCTTGCGGTAAAAAATGCACACAACAAGACAACCATAATCAAAGCTAAAGCATATGAAATATTCTCTCCTCCAAAGCAAAAAGTAAGTAGCAACAACAACCAAGAAGGTAAAAAAAAAAAGAATAAAGAGTATAAATCACAAAAAGGATCCTAGCATAAAGGGTGTATTGAAAAATGACAAAGAAATAAATTAGAAGGAAAAAGTCAAACAACAAAGGTCAGTCCTAAGATCAGAACTAATTGCTAAGCAAAAGCAAAAGCAAAAATTAACAAGTTGAAAGGTATATATATTAGGATATACTATTCATTACTACACCTTGATGCTTAGGCTAGTGGGATAGGATTCAGAGAAGAATCGTCACTGAAAGTGGTTATACTTTGGTAAAGTTGCAAGGATAAGATTTTAGTTCTAATAATGCATGCTTAAAACATATAGGAGGTAGTCAGTAGTGATTACAAAAATGTATACTTTTTTCCAAAGCCTCGTTGAAAACAAAAAATATTAGACAAGCCTCTTCAATAGCTCTTGCCTAGTGGTGAATTCAATCAACAAATGCCAAGAAAATCAGTCATTGTATAGGGAATTGGCATTTTGGTTGATAGACTCCTGAAAATAAGAGCATAGGATCAACACTTTTGGCCAGCTTTATGCGGAAAAAACCATCCCTCACATTTGCAAAAATCACCAATCCTTTCTAAAATTAGCCAATAGACTTACAGTCCCGGAATACAATTTTATTTCAGATTATAATAAGGGTAAGATCATCTGCAAGATCTTTTTGTCTATAACATCTACCCTAAAACTTCTACTAAGCTAGCTTTTTCCCCCAAGAAATCAATAGCCTTCATGTTCATTTTACCATTTATTTGATTGTCTTAATTAACAAAAGCTAGTTTAAACTGAGCCCTAAAAAGTCTTAATCTCATATGCACAAGCAACACAACTATGTTGGACCACATACAAAGTAACAGCTAGCATACCTCAGAAAATTACTAGGCAGATACAGTCAATAAAGACTAGAAGTCCCCAATCTGAAGCGTATATTTGAAAACTCCTTACACGAAAAATCAGAAGCATATATATTTTTGTCTTAGTTAACAAAAATGTAAGAAACTCCTTACATGAAAAAATGAATGTAAGAAACTCAGCAAATCCAAAATACCAACAACAAATGCCTTATCCTACATATCAGAAGCACTAAAGTTTTGTAGTTGTGGCATACCGTGCGCCGCCGGAGATGATGGGCTGCGAAGAAGCTAAAGAGCTACTGCGAAGAAGAGCCTATCCGGCAGAGACACCACCGAGAGAGCTACTGCGAAGAAGCTACGAATTGACAACTATAGAATGAAATTCAAACCAATTGAAGAGCTAGACATAGTAATACAGATCAAACCCCTAGGTTTAGGTAAAGCAAAACCTAACAATTCAACAAACCGCAACAATATAAACCAAAACCCTAGAACACTACTGCATACAAGAGATAAAAGGCGAGGACAAACCAAAGACAACGACGATGGACTGATAGAGGGAGCAACCAGGAGATTGTGGCCGCCGGAGACACCACCGGGAGGTCGCCGCCGCAAGAGACCACGATCTAGAGGGAAAGGGAGGATGCCAGTAGAGGGAAATTGAAAGTGAAGTCGACACAAAGAGGAGAGGTATAGGGTGAAGGAGATTAAGAGAGCGCCGCCGCAGAGGAGACCAAATGGATGTCGCCGGCAGAGACAAATCGAAGCTAGGGCGCGGGGGATAGAAACGGGAAACGGCGCGGGAGAGGTATGTATACACAGAGGAAATGAAGGTAGGGCACGAGAGATAGATCGAAGCAGGAAACAGCGCAAACGAGTAAAAGGGCAAACTTTTTACTGCGCTGAATAGAAAAGAGCGCTAAGAACCTAAAAAACATAACGGTACAAAAAACCGCTAAGATAATTATTAATATTTTTAAAATAACTTATAACGCTTTTTATAAAAAAAACACTAAGATTGTTTGTAAAAATAAAACACAGAAATAACTCATAGCGCTTTTTATAAAAAAAAAACGCTAAAAATGTTTATAAAAATACAACGCAGAAATAACTCATAGCGCTCTTTATAAAAAGCGATAAGAATGTTTCATAATTCTTAGCGCTTTTTATAAAAAAACGCTAAGAAATTAAAGATTCTAAAAAAAAAATAAGAATTAGTACTTCTTAGCGGTTTTTTGAAAAAACCGCTACGCGTTTTTCTTTCTTATTGCGTTTTTTTTAGTGCCCTAATTTTAGTATTATCTATGAGAAATTCTGTACTTGTATTGTTAAGACCTTGAGCTCCCTCAAAACCTAGATGAAGGCTCTTTTTACAACTACTAACCAGTAAGCTAAGACAAAGTGGCTTAAATACTCAGACTAGTGCAATTCATATTTCTTCAGGCACCTGCAAGGATGAAAGAACTCATCCAATATTTTGTCATTGGAAGACTCTTCTGGCTTGATCAAAACAAGAAAATTAAGATTATTGACCAACATATTCCACTCCTTGGAACAACCGATCGACCGGTCAATTTTTTTCTCAATTAATTTTGAACATTTGGTCCAATGGTAGTGCTGATCTAGCCACATCGATAAAACGTGTCTGACATAAATAAAACAAAGTTCAAAATGTAAGACAATACAATCTCAAAGTCATTCTCCAATGTGCTTAAGGCCCTTGACCCTAGTGTGACTCTCATGCTTGGGCCTAGGCATAGGCTTGATCAATGGATCTGCAATGTTGCCATCTGTGTGCACTTTGCACATCTTGACATCTCATCTATCAACGATGTGTCGAATAAGGTGATACTTTCTCAGTACGTGTCTGGATTTGGAGCTTGAACTCGGTTCCTTGGCTTGGGCTATGGCGACATTGTTGTCACAATAGACGTTAATTGCCCCTGATATGCTAGGAACAACGCCGAGCTCATCAATGAACTGCCTAATCTAGACAGCCTCCTTCGCCGCTTCACTAGCGGCGATGTACTCTGCCTCTGTCGTAGAATCAGCCACTGTGTCCTGCTTGGAGCTCTTCCAGCTCACAGCTCCTCCATTCAGGATGAAGACATATCCTGACTGGGACTCAAAGTCATCCCGGTCTGTCTGGAAGCTTACATCAGTGTATCCTCGAACGACTAACTCATCATCACCCCCAAATCCCAAGAAGTCATCCTTGTTTCTTCTCAAGTACTTCAGGATACTCTTGGCTGCACACCAATGTGCCTCTCTGGGATTCGATTGGTATCTACTACACATGCTCAAAGCAAATGCAACATCAGGACGTGTACATATCATGACATACATGATAGATCCTATAGCAGAAGCATAAGGGACCTTGCTCATCTTCTCTAGCTCAGCAGGTGTCTTAGGACACTGCTTCTTGCTGAGGTATATGCCATGTTGCATGGGTAGAAATCCTTTCTTGGACTCCTGCATTTTGAACCTGTCAAGAACCTTATCTATATAAGTTCATTGACTAAGTCCAAGCAGTCTCTTAGATCTATCTCTATATATCTTGATAACCAATATGTACTCTGCTTCTCCTAGGTCCTTCATTGAAAAACATTTCTTCAGCCATCCCTTAACGGACTCTAGCATCGGAATGTCATTTCCAATGAGCAGTATGTCATCCACATACAAAACCAAGAAGACCACTTTGCTCCCACTAAACTTCTTGTAAATACAAGGCTCTTCTTCGCATCTGATGAAGTCAAACTCTTTGATAGCTTCATCAAATCAAATGTTCCAACTCTTGGATGCTTGCTTAAGCCCATAAATGGACTTCTTAAGCTTGCATACTTTCCTAGGGTCTATTGGATCTTCAAAACCCTCTGGCTGTGTCATATACACATCCTCTTCTAAATATCCATTTAGAAAAGCGGTCTTGAAATCCATTTGACAAATCTCATAATCATAATAAGCGGCAATAGCTAGGAGTATCCTAATGAACCTGATCATTACGACCAATGAAAATGTCTCATCATAGTCAATACCATGAATCTGTTTAAAACCCTTGGCAACTAGCCTTGCCTTGTAAGCAGATACATTTCCATCTTTGTCTGTCTTGAGTTTGAAAACCCATTTGCATCCAATGGGTTTTACCCCATCTGGCAAATCTATCAAGTCTCAGACTTGATTTTCAGACATAGAATTCATTTCAGATTTCATGGCCTTAAGCCATTTCTCAGAGTCTGGACTCGTCGCTGCTTGCTTATAGGTGGCAGGCTCTCCACTTTCTAAAAGCCGAATATCAAGGCTTGCAATCAAGATGAAATCATCATATCGTCTTGGCTGTGCCCTTGGCATGTTTGATCTATGTGTGGGTTCAACAACTAGAGCACTATCCACAACTGTTTGTGGGTCCTCATTTGAATCTGGCTCTTGAGGTATTAGTTCTGGTACCTGGACGATTTCCCTTTGGGAATCTATGCCTCCAGATACTGGCATCTCCTCGTCGACATCGTCCATGTCGCCTTGTTGTTGGGTTTGTTGCTTATCTTGAACTTCTTTAAGATGAACATTTCTCCCACTTGGCTTCTTGGAAACAAATTCCTTTTCCAAAAAGACACTATTCCTTGCAATAAACACTTTGTGCACTGTGGGATTGTAGAAGTAGTATCCCTTGGTTTCCTTAGGATACCCTATAAAAAAGCATTTATCTGATTTGGGTGCAAGCTTATCTGATAGTAAACGCTTTACAAAAGCTTCACATTCCCAGATTTTCAGGAAAGACAGACTTGGAACTCTTCCAGTCCATATCTCATATGGTGTCTTGTCTACAGTCCTAGACGGAGTCCTGTTTAGTATGAACACAACGGTTGTGAGGGCATATCCCCAGAAAGATACTGGAAGGTTAGCAAAACTCATCATTGATCGGACCATGTCTAACAGGGTCCTGTTTCTCCTTTCAGACACATCATTCAGTTATGGCGTGCCTGGTAAAGTCAGTTGTGTTAAGATCCCACAACTTCTCAGATGATGATCGAACTCCTAACTCAGATATTCACCACCGCGATCTGATCGAAGTGCATTTATCTTCTTGCCAGTTTGAGTTTCTACTTCATTTTGAAACTCTTTGAACTTTTCAAAGGATTCAGATTTGTGCGCCATTAAGTAGATATACCCATATCTACTCATGTCGTCAGTAAAAGTGATGAAGTATCGATAGCCTCCTCTAGCTTATGTGCTCATTGGTCCACAAACATCAATATATATTAGGGCCAACAGCTCAGTAGCCCTTTCACTCGTCCCAGTGAAAGGTGACCTTGTCATCTTGCCCATTAGGCATGACTCACATGTCTCAAGTGATTCACAATCAATTGATTTGAGAATTCCATCTTTATGGAGTTTCTTCATGCGGTTCAAGCTAATGTGACCCAAGCGACAATGTCATAGATAGGCTTCACTCAAATCATTCGACTTTTTCCTTTCAGTATTAATGTTATATAATTTTGACTTGAGGTCCAACACAAAGAGTCCATTACTCATGGGAGCATTGGCATAGAAAATATCATTCTTAAAAAAAGAAAAACCTCCGTTCTTAATGACAAATTCAAAACCTTCAAGATGCAAAACTGAAATCGAAACAAGGTTCTTAGTAATTGAAGGAACAAAATAACAATTATTCAATTCTAAAACTAAGCCAGAAGGTAAAGATAGACTATAATCTCCTACGTCGAGCGCAACAACTCTTGCTTCATTTCCAACACGCAGGTCTATCTCTCCCTTCTCCAACTGCTGCCTACTTCTTAGTCCCTGCACATTCGAAATAATGTGAGAAGCACATCCAATATCTAATACCCAAGTAGTAGCTTTGGTTGTTAAGACTTCAATAGCAAAAATACCTGTAGTGGAGATCACAGTTCCATTCTTCTTGTCTTCCAGGTACTTGGGGCAGTTTCTCTTCCAGTGCCCCTTGGCCTTGCAGTAGAAGCAGTCATGCTCATCAGCCACCTTTGGCTTCTCAAATGCCTTGGGTTTGGCAACTTTCTTGCCTTTCCCATGGTTTTGTTGTTTTTGCTTTCCATTAGGCCCCTTCTTGAACCCTTTCCCTTTGTTGACCAAAAGAACTTCTTTCTTGTTATCAACATGGATATTTTGCTCAGCTATTTTGAGCATGCCATGGAGTTCATTTAGAGTTTTGCCAATTCCATGCATATGATAGTTCAATCTGAATTGGGCGAATCCATCATGAAAGGAGTGCAGTATGATGTCAGTAGCCAACTCTTGGCTGTATGGGGAACCCAGTGATGCCATTCGGTCAAAGAGACCAATCATGTCAAATACATGGGTACTTACTGGTTTTCCCCTCTCAAGTTTGCACTCTAATATGGCCTTGTGTGTCTCATACCTTTCAATCCTGGCTTGTTCCTGAAACAACACTTTCAGGTTTCCAATGATTGTATGAGCATCCTGGCGTTCAAACCTCTTTTGAAGGCTAGGTTCCATAGCAGCGAGCATAAGACAGGTGATAGGCACCGAGTTAGCTCTTATCTCCTTTTCTTTTCCCTTATCCTCAGCAGAAGAAGCGTCAGTCAAGGTAGGGATAGGGTTATCTAGAACATCCTCACGTCCTTCGGATATGAGAATAATTCTCAAGTTCCGTTCCCAATCAAGGAAATTTGTTCTATTGAGTTTGTTCTTCTCAACAATTGAGTGTAGGGTGAATTTCAAGTTATCGTTGCTAGACATGATATCTACAAAGGAAGTAACATGCAGATAAGTTTATGCTTGACATGCAAAAGCTCAAAATTATACATGCTTTAAAATTTAAGCAAATGCACATTTTATTCAAGTTAAGTATGTCCCTAATGAATAAAATTATTCCAAGACCCTATCTCAGATAAGACCCAAGCGTACTTTGGCACTTCCTTAAGTCTTATGTGATCAAGGTAAGTAACAATTACTAATTATAACTCCTTATAATTCTTGGTTGATGGTCCACATCCCATGTTAGACTCATCTCTATGTCTCAAGATCCAAAATTTTGTCTTTTGGTCTCTTGTTGAGTATAATCATGTCAAGGTTTATGAATCCCTTATATAGATCCACCATCACTATCCCAAGGTCAAAGAAGGATACCTTGCTTTGGCGAAACCTATCCAACAAATTCCAAGGGCCTCATGGGTTATGACATGGAAAGGCAATACCTAAATATTCTTTTAGGGACTTAAGCATGCAATGATTGTCTATTTACTAGTGAACAAAATAGCATAAACAAACAATCATACAAAGCTTAAATAATAAAGCATTTAACATGTAATAATTAAATGTGATCCTAGTATGGCCCCTAAAATCGAAATTAAAGATCTAATCTTCATGGGTCTTGTTCTCCATGGATCTCCATCCTTGGTACCCTTCATGAATCTCCATCCTTGGTCTTATTAGGATCTTCTCTTCTTGTAATACATAATTTTCTAAATAATCTAATTACTGAAAATTAAATTACAAAATTACATAACGATACGCAGATCGTGTACAAGAAAACATAACGATACACATATCGTATTTTCTATCCTAAAGTGGGCCATACTAGTCACCTCATGCAAGCAATAATATCATAATATTAAAAAACATGCATGTAATAATAATATCAAATATTATCAACAATACTAATCTAATTAATAACAATAAACAATTTAAATAAAACATTATTAAATTAAATAAATCATCTAATGAGATAGATAATTCAATATGAAATTCTTAATTCAAATTAAAATCAATATATAGAATTAATCATAATTAATCATTAAAATGCATTATTGGATAAGATATGCATAAACAAGGTAAGATATCAAATATCCTTATCTTAATGTAGTGGGAATCTATCCTAACAACTTTTAGGAAATTATATTGTAGATAATATCAAATATTATCCTATTAGGCAAATAAGATCTTATCTTATATTTTAGGAAATTATCCCAAATCGCCAAATCTACCCAACCGGACCGATTCGCGTCCGAGCCTAGCTCAGACCAACCCGTGCCCCACCAAACCATGCAACCACTGCACAGACCGAGCCCAGTTTGTACAGACCGAACCGCGACTCCCACAGCAGACCAAACCCGAGCCCACGCACGGACCGGACCAACCCGAGTCCGGTTCCAGCCGCGAGCCATGAGTCGTGGTTCAACAGAACGCACAAAGCTGAGTCCAACCCGGTCTGCACCACGCGAACTAGCTCGCACCCAGCCTCGGTCGACACTAGCCGGACCCATCGCCATGAACCGGGGTGCATGCCGAACCAGATCCGATCCGATCCGGTTCGGTCCCCTATTTTTTTTTCTTCAGAAAATTATGTATGAAACAATTTCATAAAAAAATCAGAATTGTGAAAAACAAAATTTAGGGGATTGATCCATCTTAAGAAAATCAAATTTTCCTTCTAATGATTTAAAACATGTCAAAAATCATATCTCTTGCATAATTAAATCACATGAATCAAGCATGGGTAGAACAATTTTACATGCATATTAGTTTATGAAGTTCTCAACTTTACTAATCCAATTAATCAAAATCACAATTTTAATCATGCAAATTAACCTATATATCAATTTACCACTTAATTTGAATCAAGACATGCATCAAAATTAACTCTTTTAATATTTTGATCATATCAATTTATGCAAGAGGATCTGATACCACTGTTGGGATTAGATGCGTATAAGCGGAATTTCAGAAAACTATTTTCCAGCATCTAACAAGGATCTCATGAAAGAATCAATAGGGATAAAGTAGAAGTAGAATTACATACCTTTTTATGCGAGTCTGAAACGTTCCGGCAGGATTTCAACGGAGATCAAAAGCCACAAGTGTGGCTTCTCTAATTGGTCCACACGAGTCTGAAATCTGGATCGCCTCTGGTGTCGTCTGCTAGAACGAACGAACGAAGGACAAGCTTGGCTTCCTTGGGGAGCAGTTCGGTCGTGTCCTAGTTGGAGGAGAGGAATAATAATTTTTCATTGTTCGTAACAATTACTTATAAGATCGTATCTTATCTTTGGTAATGGATATATTATCTTTATATTGTATCCATATATCTTCAAATAAGATATCCCCTTATCTAGTAATTATTAATGGTAACTCTTATCCCTCAATAATAAAAGCCAATCTCCCAATATAATCCTATGGCCGAAATCTCCATGTCTCACATGGGCTTTCGGTTCGGTTTGATCCAGCCCGATAACTCTATGTGTGTGACCTCATAGGACCCGGTTATTATATCCATGGGCCTAACCCGATTAAACTCATTAATCGTAGTTGGCTTCTAGCAAAGCACTACGATCCCTAAAATATCCGGATTATAAATCTCCATTAACAGTCATATTCCATGATCGGTAATTGCACCTTTGATTAAAGGACACAATTCCTTCAAACGCCACTCTTGGCTTATGTGGACCCTGATCGGAACCAACCTTTGGCTCATTTAGCTATAAATTCATGTTCTCTTTGCATCACCACCACCGTCTACTTCATATGGAAAGTCAATAATGCACTCATCTATCAGAACACAAACTACACGACCTCTAAATGTGCCAATTAGATCATCCTTGCCATGAAGAATGCACATGTGTTTTGGGAAAGGAACATAGGTTGGAGAACTACATGGAGCCAACCCTTGATCATTTTGCTACAAGTTCAGGTCCTTTTGCATCACCAACACCGTCTACTTCATATGGAAAGCAAAAAATGCACTCATCCATCAGAACACGAACTACACGGCCTCTGAATGTGCCAATCAGATCATACTTAATTAATTAGCTTGTAAACAACAAACTCGTCTTTGGAAGCCTTCTAAATTAATCTTTCCTTGTTTTGTATATATATTCTACTTATATTTTTCTAACATGTAACCAAATATTCTTGTGGAGGTAGAAAAGTGAGTTGTAGAATAATATCTTTGAGTGATAAAATTATCTTAATTTATTTTGAATAACCTCAATTAAGGACATTATTATTGTGCTTATCTTTACGGAAAAGATATTGCTTGGAGGAAAAGCTAACTTCCCCCTTAAATAGAGATGATTACGTCATTCAAATCTGATTCAATTCTCTCTATGAGAAACCCTCTTCTTCCCTCATTCACAAGACTTAATACTAACTTTATCATCGGAAGTGAAATGAGGGACAAGCCCCACCTTTAGTTGTTTTCTCTATTCGCAGGGAACAAAAAAAGAGATCAGAGAAGTATAAGCTCATCGGAGTTGCGGGTTCTCATCATCGTTATCAACAATTTATTATGGTATAGATTTATGCTATCGTAATTGGTGCCATCCATGGGGAATGAAATCGTTGAATAATTTCGACGCCAACATGGATACCTACCACCGAAAGCGCATCTCCAGTCAGTGGAATGCAGACAGAGAGCAGATGGGTGAGAGCCAGCGGAGTGCATACGGATCGCGAGTGGGGCGCAAGCCAACGGAGCGCAGACGGAGCACGACTATAGCGCGAGACAGCGGGGCGTAGACAGAGCGCGGATGGGGCACGAGCCAACGGAGTGCGACTAGGGCACGAGCCAGTGTAGCATAGATGGAGTGTGGTTGTGGTGTGACCCAACAAAGAAGTCAAAACCAAGGCATCGAATATGCACTAAGGACACAAGAAGTCAAAACCAAGGCATCGATTATGCACTAAAAAAACAAGTTGTAAAAACCAAGACATCGGCTATGCACTAAGTGTAGGATCGTGATTGTTAGATAATAACTTAAGGAACTTAGAATATCGATTCTAAGTTCCCTTCGCAGCGGAAATAAACAATCAAACAAATGACAAGTTCCTTATAGTGGAAACCTTTGATTGCCAACTAGCAATCCAGGATAAAAACCACTACCTTTCTTTCGAAAGGATTTCAAGGTCTACTTCTTGATTTCTTATCTCTTTTGGTTACAGCTTATCCTAGGAACAAACACATAGTTTCTTTGCCTTACACACAGTTAGGCAGTCCTAAATAACTTAACACAATCAATAATCAATCCAAGAAACAGACCTTCGTATCTAGAAACTATCACTTACAGTCACAGGAACTTAGCACTCAGCTCTTCTATTCCTTGACTGGTTCCTCTTGATCTCGTTTTGATTTGATGATCTTGTTTGAAGGTTCACACTGGATATTTGCTAATGTGTTTGAGTCGTATTTTTGTGCTTGAAGATAACCCTTGAGTTAGTCTTCCTTTTATAGAGGATTCTTCGCAGCTTAATCTTCTCTGGGTTCCCACAGATTGAGCTTGCCCTAGGATAAGTGGTTCTCCTTGGTCCACGTTGTTCTTGGCATGTGCAAACAACCTAGGCAGCTCAGAATCCTTCTAGGTTAGTCAACCTCTTCAGCCAAGTCATTCTCCAGCTTCCTTTGTCCGAGGTTCGACACTCTGGGCGCTTGGGAACTGACTTCTAGACAGCGACAGGTTCCATGTCCTGTCGCTTTCACCTTTCTATGTCCGAGGTTCATTGTTCTAGGCATCTTGGAGTCTTGCTCTTGGATGGTGGCAAGCTTTTGGAAGCTTCTCTCAAGTCGCTTTCACCTCCTTTTGTCCGAGGTTTGGTGTTCCTAGATTTCTCGGGAAATACAAAGTCACGTGTTGCATTTCTAGGCACACCTGGGTTCCTTTGGCTTGCTTGTTTGGTTTCTTTATCTTGTTTGGCTTCCATGGTTCCAACAACTGTCCTGCGGTTCCTCTAAACACATCTTTAAGATAAAACATTAGTATCAAAATATTTGTCATCTTCAAAAGTAGAGAAACTGAGGAAAGGAACTCTCAGGGGAACCGAAGTTCCATAGTTCCATTTCCTAACAATTTCCCCCTTTTTGATGATGACAAATACACGGAACCTGGAAACATAATAGGACTTTGAATTTCATGAGACCATATTGAGTTTTAAGGGATTTACAACATTACAGAGTAATGAGGAACATTCAATGGTTGCAAATTCCCCCTAAGCAAATGAACAAGTTTATTTCGAATTCCCCCTTAGAAGTAGAACTAGTTCAGAGTTCCTATTAGTCCAGTAGTTTCCAAAGTTCAAGGTTCCTATCCTTTTCTTCCCCCTTTTGACATCATCGAAAAGATCAGTGACAAGTTAAGAACGAGATATTCAAGTAAATACACAATTGCAGCAAACCCATAACAGAAACATAATGGAAACTTAAGGCAAAGACAAAGTAATCATAGAAACGAAGCCAAAAGTAGTCATTAACTTAACAAAAACTTAACATTGTTCAAGGCGGGGTGAGACAAATCACAAAACAACATAAAACCAACACACCAACAACCTACAGAGACAACAACATAGGCAACCTTGAAGAAAGACAACAAGGGATAGAAGAGGGTAGTAGGATCCTAGGGGAACTACTAGCACACTGTGAGGTTACAGCACTAGGAACTAGAAGAAGCGTTCCTATGGTAATGCAGCGGCCTCCTCTTCAACAACCTTGTTAATACCAGTTGCATCTTCCCAAGTTTTCTGAAGAACTTCCACCAAACTTAAGACAACATAGCTCATTTTCCCTAGCTCATGTACTTGATCACGAAGAGCGACCGTGATGACAATCGAGCCGTTCGTGATAGTCTTTTCAATACGACCCAGAGAAGAAAGGATCGCAGAGGAGTCTTGAGTGGGGTTGAGCGGTGGAAGGGAACTTGAAGGGCCCTGGGAACTGGCCTTTTCCTTAGGCGAGTTAACTTGATCTTCAGAAGGGGGGGCCTGGTGATCCTTTGTCTTCAATTTTCGAACAGTGGCTATGGTGAGAACCTTGCTATAGACAGTCTCGGGCAAATCATCAGGGTACTGGTGTAGCAGGGAGAGGAGATTTTTGACAAGATGGGGAAAGGGTAGGGCATGGGATGTGTGGGACTTGCAAAACTGCATATGAGCTAACACAATGCGGGGGAGATCAACTTGTACTCTAGATAGTACATTTTCCATTAGAATGGCATCTGTGATGAGAATTGAGGCTCAGTGCTCCTGCCTGGGAACTAGGTTTCGGATGATCCAGAAGTGCAGAAGCTTGTTGGCGATGGAGAGGTCCTTTGTTTCCAAGGTTGAGGGGTAGTCGCCGTCATAGAGTTTCTTCACCACTTCTCCCTTGGACTTG
The DNA here is from genome assembly GCA_027886185.1 of Rheum nobile. NCBI lineage: Eukaryota > Viridiplantae > Streptophyta > Magnoliopsida > Caryophyllales > Polygonaceae > Rheum > Rheum nobile. The sequence continues at coordinate 3,960,984 of WOAB01000208.1, read as the reverse complement.
TAACCCTTTACTTTGGGCCATGCCTTTTTCTGATGCAGAATGTCAAAGCCAGATCTGGACTCGATCCCAAGAGCAGATGCTATGAGGTTGGGGGACAGAGGGTACATGGTTCCCTTCCACTGGAATATGGCATCGTTGCAGGGAGAGTTATCCTTGGCGGGTACAAAGGTGAGAGACTGGTAGAACAGACTGGACAACTTCATCAGAGGCGGAGAAAGGCTCAACCAAAAGCTCATCCCAACCTTGATACTGCAGCAGAGAGAGAAACTCGCTTAGGGCATCACTGAACAGTTCCTCATCTTCTTCTTCTAGGGCTTGGGTCTAGAGCTCCTTGCCGATGATGAGCGGTTTGAGGATCTTTCTCTTAGAGAAGAGAGAGGAGACCTGACCCAGGGAGGAAGAAGAGAGAGTGGTGGATTTAGCCCTTTTTGTGGATTTGGGCTCAAAGGGAACTAGAGCTTGGGAGCTTCTCTTTCTTTGTTTCAGCCTTGTGGCGACAGAGGGGCCAGGGTTGGAGACGGGTTTAAATTTGAGGCTAGCAGGAGAGGGCACTGGGCTAAGTATCTCTTGGGTAGTCTTATCAGGGGAGGAGTCATGAGAACCTCCTTCTGAGACTGATTTTGTAGCCGATGCCAAAGCCGGAGTGATGTCTATTGCTTTCTCCTTAGCCTTCGCCTCTGTTTTCTCCTCAGGTTGCTCTTCAACTTTCTCCTCAGATTGGGGGTTTTGGGAGGTGGTGGCAGAAATGGGCTTGGAAGACGATGCTGCCTTCTTTTCTCGGAAGGCTCGGAGAAGGGCAACTTCCTCTTCGTCTTGGATCAGGTTAGGGTTTTGGTCAGCCATTTTTGAGGAGCTAGAAATTTGTGTTTGAGAGAGAGAGAAATAGAGGATCAGAGAGATGCGAATGGCAAGTTGTGGGGAAGCTTGGATCAACAGGATACCTTTTAAAGGCGAATGAGGATTGAGGGGACGATGGGAGAAATCTGGCCGTTGAGAAGATCAGGGAAAATCTAGAGCATTGAAGTCTCTTGCAGCTTTTTGGAATGGCCAACATATATTCAAACTTAACTCATGCAGAGAAGAGGGGGTTCTGCCAACTGACGAGACGCGTCTGAGCACTGAGAAGTTGCCATAAATGTAGTCTTGGGAAATTCAATCGCTAGACTAGCCGTTAGGAGAACGTTTCATCCTGGTTCCTTTCTGGCGATATATTCAGCGTGCTAGAGGGACATATGAGAACCTTTGATGTGGGTTTAAACAATGGAACCTAAGAAAATACGTTCCCATACAAGGAAACAGGGTAGGCCATTTATCGCATTGCACAATAATTCTCAGAGAGGGTTTAGAGATGGATCATAGGGAATTAAATTGAGCAATGAGGCAGGGGAAGGTCTTAGTACACAATCATCATTTCGGCTTGTATTGTTGGGTTAGAAATATGATCAGATGTGACTTTTGGGCCATCAAAGACACTTTGAACAATGAAGGAGTTGAAAGAATAATGAGGACCAAAAGGAGACGAGCCAGAAAAATTTATCTAAGCCTTTTTAAGAAATCATTATGAAAGAGGGTTTGTAGCAAAATATATTACACATAGATATCAAGACTCAACAAGTGAAAAATCTTAAACTAGTCAATCAGGGGAACTGGAAAGGAGCCTTTAAACTAAGGTCACTACTAGGTTATAGGAATCATTCCCAATTCCAATCTAAGGTTCTCGAAGGGAACTCTATTCAAGGCTTTGGTGAATATATCTGCGACCTGATCTTCAGTTCTACAAAATTTCATAATGATATTTCCTTTCTCAACACGATCTCTAAGAAAATGATGTCTTATATCTATATGCTTGGTCCTAGTGTGATGCACATGATTCTTTGAAATGTTTATAGCAATGGTGTTATCACAAAGAATAGTGAGAGGACCATAAGACATACCAAAATCCGCGAGTTGTTGCTTTAGCCAGAGAAATTGGGAACAGCAGGAGGCAGCCGCAATGTACTCGGATTCTGTGGTGGAGAGGGAGACTGAGACTTGTTTCTTTGATCCCCATGACACAAGGCAAGGGCCTAGGAACCGTGCCATTCCAGAAGTGCTCTTCCTATCCACCAAGTATCCAACATAATCAACATCAGTGAAGCCCATTAGCTCAAAGGGACACTCTTTGGGGTACCAAATGCAGAGAGAGTCAGTTCCTTTGAGATATCTAAGTATTCTCTTCACAGCAGCCAAGTGGGTTTCTCTTGGACAAGATTGGAACCTAGCACACAAACCAACAGCAAAAACAATGTCTGGTCGACTAGCGGTTAGGTACATAAGTGATCCTATCATACCTCTATAGAGCTTCTCCTCCACTAGAGGACTCGAATGGTCCTTATCCAAATGGGCAATGGTGGATATGGGAGTGGAGAGAGGCTTGTATGAATCCATTTTGAACTTCTTCAGTAGTTCCCTGACATACTTCTGTTGGTGGATTTGAATACCATCTTCTTTTTGAGTGATTTGTAATCCGAGGAAGAAGGTGAGTTCCCCAATTAAGCTCATTTCGAATTCACTGCTCATCAAGTCTTTGAACTTGTCTACAAGGGACAGGTCAGTGGAACCAAAAATAATATCATCTACATAAATTTGAACCACTAAGATGTTACCTTTTTCTTCTAGGATGAAGAGAGTTTTGTCAATAACTTCACGCCTGTAGCCATTTGAGAGTAGGAACTGGGCAAGTCGATCATACCAAGCTCTAGGAGCTTGCTTGAGACCGTACAATGCCTTGTCTAAGAAGTAGACATGGTCTGGATGATCATCGTCTTCAAAACCAGGTGGTTGCTTGACATAGACTTCTTCTTGAAGAATTCCATTTAGGAAGGCCGTCTTTACATCCATTTGGAAGAACTTGAACCCTTTGTGTGATGCGAAAGCAATCAACAACCTTATTGCTTCAATCCTTGCCACTGGAGCATAGGTTTCATCATAGGCGATGCCTTCTTGTTGATTGTATCCTTGAGCAACGAGTCTTGCTTTGTTCCTTATCACAGCTCCTGTATCATCTAGCTTATTTCTGAAAACCCATCTAGTTCCTATGATGTGCTTATCCTTGGGACGGGGAACTAGATGCCACACTTTGTTCCTTTCAAACTGATGGAGCTCTTCTTGCATAGCTTGGATCCAGTCTGTATCCTTTAGTGCCTCACCTATGTTCTTTGGTTCCACAATAGATAGAAAGGCATTGAAGGCAAAGAAGGTGAGATGTTCGAACCTGACTGGAGGCTTGATGATTCTTCTTTCTCTATTGAGAGCTAGAGCATTTGATATGGAGACATTATGAGTTGAGCATTCATCTTCCTGGTTGGGATCACCTTCTCCATTGAAAATCATGTGAGAGGAAGAATCATTGAAGTCTCCACAAATGTTGTCGTCATGTTCATGGTTCCCAGAGATGGATTATTGTTCATTATCCATGGGAACTGGTGGAGGAGCCAGTGGAGGATTCTGTGCGGCAGGGCAGGAGTTTGGTGGAGTGACATCTTCATCTGGATCTTCTTGAGATGACTTGGGAAACGGGTCTTCAAAGGGAGTGGTAGTGTTCTGCACAATTCTTCCAAGTGATTTTTTATTAAAAATAACATGAACACTTTCTTCTACCTTTTTAGTCCTTTTGTTGAAAACTTTGTATGCCTTGCTGCCTGAGGCGTATCCAATGAAGATTCCTTCATCACTTCTTGGGTCGAATTTGCCAAGATTGTCCTTCCCATTGTTGTGCACAAAGCACTTGCATCCGAACACCCTCAAATGTGAAATGTTGGGAACTCTTCCTCTTAGGAGTTCATAGGGAGTCTTCTCTATGATTGGCCGAAGCATGACTCGATTGATGATGTAGCAAGCTGTGTTGATTGCCTCAGCCCAGAATGATTGAGAGAGTCCACTTGAGATGAGTATAGTTCGAGCCATGTCCTCTAAGGTTCTATTCTTCCTTTCCATGAACCTGAGTTCCCTGCTCAACTACACATGTGGAATTATTAGTAGCAAAGTGTTTGTCATCGTCAAAACTAGGAAAACTGAGGAAGGGAACCAGGTAGGGAACTAGAGTTCCCAAAAGTCCAATTCCTAACAATTTCCCCCTTTTTGATGATGACAAACATGTAGAACCTGACATATCTAAAATAGGCATGAATGATATATGAGGAAAAGCAGAACATAACTAGATGTAGAATAATCATTAGTGAATTGCATATTCCCCCTTAACATCAAACCGGGTTCCTTAATTCCCCCTTGACCACCGAGATGATTCCAACAATAGGACTTAGGAACTATAAGCACTTGAGGTGACAAATTTCCTTATTTACCTCAGTTCCCCTTGAATCATTGACTTCTGATACTTGTAGTTCCATTGATATTATCATTGGGAACTAACGTCAACACCATGTGATCCTCCATAATTTTCATTAGCGTTTGGAGTTCCCTTCATTGTTTTCTGCTTCTTCATACAAATCTTTCTTTAACAAAGGACATATTTCCCTTGTTATTCCTTTGAAGTGAGATGAGCTAGATCAAAACTTCAATTCTGCGTCCCAATCATCAATTTGCATCTTGTAGGGAACTAGGCATCTCACTTCAACCTGCAATACAATTAAGACTTACGCACCCAGACACGCTTGGCTTTTCTGGGTTTGTGATAATGAGAGTTCCTTTGCACCTGCAAGTTAGTTGAGTAATACACATGACCACTAATCCCAACATCCAAGTTCCTTTTCCTATGACTTTCTTCAATTTGCCTTTTCTTATGAATACAATCATGAATATAATGATCATTTTTACCACAATGCCAGCAAACACGATTATACTTAACATGACCATATTTTCCTTTACCGGGACAAAAAGGTTTGTCATATTTCCTCTGCTGGAAGTCAATTCCCTTACCTCTAGTTCCCTGAGCTTGATTGACGTACATTTTATGAGCATTGTGTCCATCAAACCAGGTTTGTTTACCTTTAGGCTTCTTCTCAAGAACCTTTACCTTCTCTTCCAAGAACTGATTTTTATCACGAGAAGTTTGAAGAGCGAAATTGAGAGTTTCATTTTTCTCAACCAGTTCCCTTCTTAGCTTCTCATTTTCAGCAGAGCATGAATCCTCAGAATCTTTCTTTCCCGAATAACCAATACCATATCTTTGCTTAACAAACACAGTTTGATTGACAGTTTTTTCATTGATAGAAGTAGTCAACACATCAAGCTTATCTATGATCTCAACAAGCAAATCATTTTCTGGAGTAAGGGAACTCTGACAATTCTTAGCATGCTTAAGTTCCTTTTCAAGCACAACACAATTATCACATGAAATATGGGAAACACTAGACATGCTTGCAAAATCTTTAAGTTGTGCTAGTTCATTTTCAAGAGCAGTACAATTATCACATGAAACATGGGAAACGTTAGACATGCTTGTAGAATCTTTAAGTTGTGCTAGTTCCTTTTCAAGAGCAGTACATGAATCACACTTTCTAGAGGAACTAGCAAGCAATTTTTCAGTTTCATCAAGTTTCTTGCTCCAAACAGAATTTTCAGTGGATAAGCATGAAATTTCTTCTTCACATTCATCTAGTCTTTCCTGAAGGGAACTGTTCTCTTTTCCAACTTTCCTAATAATTTTAATCAATTGCTTCTTATCACATTCAAGAAGAGATTTAGTAAAGTCAGAAGAGAATACCTCAGAGTCATCTGATTTCGTTGAGTCCTGCTTAACTATTAAACACCTTTCTCCTTTCTTCCGAATGTGAGGTTTGTTGATGGAAATTCCCAGCTCAAACTTGCTTGACTGAGACATCTTAGATCTGCAAACTTAAACAAAGATCTAGAGCTTTTCCTACTCTGATACCAATTGTAGGATCGTGATTGTTAGATAATAACTTAAGGAACTCAGAATATCGATTCTAAGTTCCCTTCGCAGCGGAAATAAACAATCAAACAAATGACAAGTTCCTTATAGTGGAAACCTTTGATTGCCAACTAGCAATCCATGATAAAAACCACTACCTTTCTTTCGAAAGGATTTCAAGGTCTACTTCTTGATTTCTTCTCTCTTTTGGTTACAACTTATCCTAGGAACAAACACACAGTTTCTTTTCCTTACACATAGTTAGGCAATCCTAAATAACTTAACACAATCAATAGTCAATTCAAGAAACAGACATTCGTATCTAGGAGCTATCACTTACAGTCACAGGAACTTAGCACTCAGCTCTTCTATTCCTTGACTGGTTCCTCTTGATCTCGGTTTGCTTTGATGATCTTGTTTGAAGGTTCACACTAGATATTTGCTAATGTGTGTGAGTCGTATTTTTGTGCTTGAAGATAACCCTTGAGTTAGTCTTCCTTTTATAGAGGATTCTTCGCAGCTTAATCTTCTCTGGTTCCCACAGATTGAGCTTGCCCTAGGATAAGTGGTTCTCCTTGGTCCACGTTGTTCTTGGCATGTGCAAACAACCTAGGCAGCTCAGAATCCTTCTAGGTTAGTCAACCTCTTCAGCCAAGTCATTCTCCAGCTTCCTTTGTCCGAGGTTCGACACTCTGGGCGCTTGGGAACTGACTTCTAGACAGCGACAGGTTCCATGTCCTGTCGCTTTCACCTTTCTCTGTCCGAGGTTCATTGTTCTAGGAATCTTGGAGTCTTGCTCTTGGATGGTGGCAGGCTTTTGGAAGCTTCTCTCAAGTCGCTTTCACCTCCTTTTGTCTGAGGTTTGGTGTTCCCAGATTTCTCGGGAAATGCAAAGTCACGTGTTGCATTTCTGGGCACACCTGGGTTCCTTTGGCTTGCTTGTTTGGTTTCTTTATCTTGTTTGGCTTCCATGGTTCCAACAACTGTCCTGCGGTTCCTCTAAACACATCTTTAAGATAAAACATTAGTATCAAAATATTTGTCATCTTCAAAAGTAGAGAAACTGAGGAAATGAACTCTTAGGGGAACCGAAGTTCCATAGTTCCATTTCCTAACACTAAGGACACAAGTTGTCCAAACCAAGGCATTGGTTATGCACTAACGACACATATCTTCACATATACTTGAGCACAACTTGCTAAGCGCGTAGTGCCTCAACACCCAACTACCTGAATTCGCACCGAGATGTACTAGGCCCCGAGTAATGGGCCTAAGCAAGGCATGCCTCGATGCGGGCCAAGTTTTAAAGCAATTTTTGGATCCTTTAAGCCCAATTTGTTGAGGTTAAGAAGTGAGCTCTAGAATAATATCTTTCATAGGTAAATATATATATATTTATTTTGAATATCCTTAGATAAGGAGGTTAGTATTATGCTTATCTTTATGGAAAAGATATTGCTTTGAGGAAAAGCAAACTTTCCCCCTGAAATAGATATGATTATGTCATTCAGGTCTGATTCAGTTCTCTCTACGAGAAACCATAACCTACCCTCATTCACAAGACTGAATACTGACTTGAGCGTAGGTTGTTTTCACTATTTGTAAGGCACCGAACACAAAATGAGAGAAGCCTAAGTTCATCGGGGTTGCGGGTTCTCGTCATCGTCATCAATACTTTAGTATATGGTATAGATTTATGCTACCACAATTCCAAAAAAGAAAAACCCTGACCAATTTTCACTTCAGTGGATTGACGTAGGCTTCGATAAATTAAAAAGACATCATTATTTCCCATCATATGTACTACTATATATATACATGGACCCATTATAAGAAGTAATTGTACAAGGCTTATTACACACGACCTAGTGCGCAATAAACGAGTTAATGCCTTATTGTACGCACAAGGTGAAGTAGAGATAAATTGCGTGTTATAAGCAACTTGATGGTTCAACGACCCCATAAGCAGCCCCTCGAGCATTGGCACAAAAAGATTGGGCCGCCTTGTCGTCGTATGTGAGCTTCACATCCTCCATTTTTATATTTGTGCAGGGATACTTGGAGCTGCAAATTGCAGCTCCAAGTATCTCACCGCGACTTGAGTAGCTGACGATCCATGGATGTTGTCATATGTCACGTCGCTGATTTTCACTCCAGAAACCTATATATAGGATTGTCATTTAGTTAGTGTTTAGACTCGAGGATCAGTGCAAGATCGAGGATATGTGGGTAAGTGGGTTACTTAAGTTGCACGCATACCCTGTTAGGGCAATCCTTTTCGCTTGGACAATAGTGTAGATCGATGATGATGGGGTTTTGTATGTTCACCATTGTAGCGTGTTGGAACAAAACGTTCTTTACAAAACTAGTGCTCGGCCTTGCCCACGATTTGATCCTCATTCCATTCTCGGTGCCCATGAATACAACCGTCTTAACTGTCACATTTTGTAGTCCATCTTCGGCCGATTGCTTTCCTAGGCTTCCAATACTAGAATAACATGACATGCGTGTATCAGTGTATGTCAATTCACAGGTTTTCATGCATATATATATATGTATATATATACATTTAGGTTCTGGTGAAACAAGGTGTTACGGTAAAGCGGAAGTACTAATTATATCCATTCGATGAATAAATGATGAATAACCTAGATTGAATCTTTTGTGGTGGATATTAAAATGATAGCCAAGCATGTAGATAATTTGGGTTATAAATTGTGATTTTATTGGGATATTATTACTTTTCATTTCTCTTTCCTAAACCATTTATATTTCTCTCTCCATATCTCCATATTTTCTCTTCCTAATATTTCAATATCTTCATCTTCTATTGCACTCTTCAAATTCAACGCTTCTTCATCTCAAGGTTCTTCTTCTTCATTCTTTCGTCTCAAGTGCACTCATAAATTCCAATGCTTTGTTGTTTCAACATCTTTATCATTCAAGCGGTTTTTCGAATAGGTATGTAAAAAAGTTTCAACTTTTGTTTCAAAAGTTTTAGGTTTTTAATTAGATTTATAGATAGACAAATTAAAAGTTTTAACTTTTCTAATTTTATCCAGGGATTCCATTGTTGTACATATCAATTACGTGAAAAAGATCAATGTCGTCGGTTTCTACTACAAGATTTGATTGATCGTGATGCCTATGAATCGCTTGTGATAAGGGATTCCATTGTTGCTTCTTGGACTTTCGATTGCTACACCGTTCAATCTGACCATCCGCTTGGATTTACGAGATCAATATTCATGAATTGAGTAGTGATATTCGTGTAATTAAGTGATATTATTTATTGATAATGTGGTGACCGATATTCATGATTCCAGTGGTGATATTCATGTAATCGAGTGCGGTATTCATGTAACTGAGTGTGATATTCATGTAACTGAGTGTGATATTCATATAATTGAGTGTGACATTCATATTATTAAGTGTTGATATTCAAGTTTTAAGTGTTGATATTCATGTTTTTAAGAAATTAAATATTCAAATATTAAACAAATATATTCATACAAATATGAATGATATTCAAGAAACAAATATAGATCTGCGAATTTGTACAGCTTCAAGACGCACTTGATCGATATTCATAAACGCATGATCGATATTCATGAACGCTATAAAAATCATTGATTGATATTCATAAACGCATAATCGATATTCATCCACTGTAAAAATCGATGAACGAGGAAAATAAAGTTGCATTGTTTTTGGAGAAGTTTGTAGGTTTGGCTATGGAGTTTTTGATTCCATTCAACTAGATATGGAAGATGATGAACACCACAAAGGGAAACAATTGTGAAAAAGATTTCATTTTCTCTCTCCTCCAATTTTTTCCTTTTTTAGATTTTCCTAGTTAAGATATTCTAGAACTACCTAATTTGCAGCCCTATTTCTATGTAAACACTCACACCATATCTCCAAAATTCTCTTAATCCATCCCTCCATCATCTCTCATCCAACGCTCCATATTTGTCCTTCCATTTTACCACAACAATCGTTTTTCCTGAACCCACCTCTATATATATAAACTAATAACTTTACTTTCTTCTTCCTGAATTACAAAAAAAACTACGTCTTTGTAGACATAATCTAATATATAAAGATTAGTTTAATGAATATACACATGTACGTACTCTTGATAAGATATATATTGTAATTAAGGAGATGTAGAAGAATGAGTTTTATGCGATATTGTTGGAACCTTAACGTTCTCTCTGGTTTTGATGATGATAAACACCATTAGGTTTTATGGTTTATATTTTTCCTATAAGTTTCAGGTTTAATGAAAGAATTATAGAACAATGGAACTCATGATGTGAAGAAGAGAAAAAGAGGAGTGCACAGGAACGTTGTGTAAACAAAGAACTGCTACGCGGAAACAAATTCAAGATGTGAAGCGCGCGTAGAGTTTATACAAGGAAACAATTATACATGGAAACAACAAATAAAGAACAATGCGGGAAAGCAGAATTGCTTAGCTGTTACTAGGTGAAGACCACTACATATGGAAACAATATTTGAAGATCTACTTGAAGGAAGAAGTCTTAGCTAGTGTGTCTTAGAAATTTTTTTGTATGGAAACTATGGCTTTATGAGCTGGAATGTTTAGTTTAGAAAGAAATCTTTCACCGCTACCTTGTATAGTGGATTGATAGCTATTTGGGTATTTGGTAAAGATATCTTATCTAACACTATAAATAGATGAGCATACCTTAGGGAAATGTATCTCAGCTACTACAACCAAAGCATTCTGAAGAGCTACTGCAAGTTGAGATCAAAGATTCAAAGGCAAGGTATGAACTAGTGTTGTGCGTACCTGCTTATGGTTTTCTTGTGTTCTTGTTTTATTGTGAGTTGATAACACTCAAGGTCTAGAAACCTAGGATCTGTGTGAGAATAGGTGGAGAGAAGGCTTGTGAGATTGTACAACTTATTAATAATACAAGTATACGGTTTAAAATCCTACTAGGGTAACACCTAGAGGTAGAGGTTTTTCTCTTTTTAACTAGTTGGTTAATAGAGTTTGCTCTATAAGGATGTATCTTGCTATTACTCTTGAATCTTTACTGATTTCCGCTACCTAGGGAACAATAACATCGTTCCCTGTCTAACACACTACGATTCAACATTTGGTATCAGAGCATGCTCGCTCTAAATTGTGTGTTCTTTTCAGATTCACATGTAACAATGTCGTCAACTCATGAAGTCGGGATTAGGAACAACAAGCCACCGTTCCTGCCCATCGGTGGTAAGTTTCAACACTAGAAGGACCTCTTCACTGACTGGATGAAGAGGTAATGAATACCAATGCTAGAGAGTCATTGAAGTTAGTGATGAGAAGGTTGCTGAAGCAGTGCTCAAAGGAACAACACCTTGGAGTCAAGATGATTTCAGAATCATGGCGAAAACTTCCAAGGCTCGCATGTTCATCAACAATGCCCTTAGTGTTGAAGATGCTTCCAAGTTGCACTCTTGTGCAACCGCAAAAGACATGTGGGTTGCTTTGGAACAAATGTACATGGGAAGTTCCGATCTTAGAGAGATTGCTCGCTTTCAAGCCAAGAAAAGATTTTTACAACTTCGCCCTGATCGACGGTGAGTCCGTTTCCTCATACCAATGTAGATTTGAGGAAATCATCGCGCGACTTACTTCTCATGAGGTCAAGGATGAAGAAATTCTTCCTAAGGAGAAAGTCCTTATCAGTATTTATAGACTTCCTCCAAGGCATTAGATGGCCAAAGCCATTCTCAAGGAAAATCCTAATACCCTCCCTCTTACACTTCACGAATTATTTGGAAAAATCAAGAAATATGATGAAGAAGACAAATATGTTAAACCTAAAAGCATTGCCTTGATGGTTGAAAAAGCTGTTGAGATGATAGAAAACAACAAAGATGACAACTTGGATGATGTAGATCCAGAAACTGCTCTTCTCACCAAGGCCATGCGATCTCTCTATCGCAAGGGCAGATCATTCAAGAATGATGGGAACAACGGTGAGAAACGTGATATCAAGGATGTTACATGCTACAACTGTAAGGACAAGGGTCACTATGCTAACAAGTGTCCCAAGGGGAACAACTCAGACAACACTAATGGTGACAATATTGGGAACGACAAGAAGAAAGCTTTCGTTGCTGTCCGGAGTGATGAGTGTGCCAACTCTGATGATGATGAGCTAGAGGCATGGGGTAACAACAAAATGTGTGCGATGACTCTGAAGTCATCAAGCGAAGAACAAGAGGATGAAGTGAGGGGGGACAATAAGTGGTTCATTGATAGCATATGCTAATGCCATATGACGGGAAATAAAGATCACCTCACCTCACTTCAACGACACTCTAAGGGAACTATTGCCGTTGGAGACAAAAGATGCAAGGAGATTGTAGGAACAGGAGAAGCTTCTTTGAATTCAAACATAAAGATAAAAGAGGTTAGTTTGGTTCATCAACTTGGTTTTAATTTGTTAAGTGTAGCTCAGCTGTGTGATCAAGGCGACAATGAGATTGTCTTTACGTCTCAAGATTGCTACGTAAGGAATAGAAAAACCAAGAAAATTGTGTTGAAGGGTGTCCGATTCAATGATGTATATACTGTTGACACAACCTTCAAGCCTACAAGGGAACTATGCTTTGCATCTTTAGCTGAAGAGACGGAACTGTGGCACGTAAGGCTTGGACACGCTAATCTTCAACTCATCCACAAACTCTACAAGAAGGAACTTGTTCGTGGTCTTCCAAACGTCAAACCTAAGACCTATGGAGTTTGCGATGCCTGTGTTAGAGGGAAACAAACACGTTCCTCTTTCAAGAGCAAACATGATGTTACTACTTCTCGCCCTCTGGAACTGATCCACATGGATCTATGTGGTCCCATGAGGATAAGAAGTCATGCAGGGAACAAGTATGTGTTTGTTATTGTCGATGATTACTCTAGATTTACATGGACAATCTGTCTTTTCCTCTAAGGAATAGGTATTCGAGACATTTGAGTCATTCATAAAAAATGTGGAGACATATTTGGGACAAATGCTAAGTGCCATTCGATCCGACCATGGAACGGAGTTTGAGAATGCAATATCGTAGGGAATATGGCATCTCTCATAACTTTTCGGCTCCTAGGACACCGTAGCAAAATGGAGTGTTTGAAATAAAGAACAGGATCTTGGAGGACATGGCTAGAACATTGCTCATCGCTAGCAACCTTCCTCGAATCTTCTAGGTAGAAGCAATCAACACTTCTTGCTATATTTTTAACCGTGCTATGCTTAGAACCTTACTTAATAAAACTGTTTATGAACTAATTAGGGACCACAAGCCCAATATCTCACACTTGCGTGCTTTTGGTTGCAGGTGTTTCATTCACAACAATGGGAAAGACAACTTGGGGAAGTTTGATCCACAAAATGATGAAGGAATCTTTCTAGGGTATGCTAAATCAACCAAGGCTTACAACGTCTACAACAAGAGAACCTAGAAGATCGAAGAGAGCATTCATGTTGTCTTTGATGAACACTCAAAAGATGTGAGTGATGATTCCAGCATACCGTTCCTTGTTAATGACATTCCACAAATGCAACGTGAAGACTTAGATGATGATGGTGATGATGGAAGTCACCGTGGTAATCCACGTACAAGGAATAGTGCCCCCAATGCTGGTGGGAGCACTATTGGTTCTCTAGGATTCACCACAAATAGTGGAACTGTTAATACCGCTACTACACCAGTACCTGACATTCCCATTACATCCAATCAAGTAGTAGATGCTGATGTACCACTATTAGCAACAGAACTACTGGTGGTGATACCTCAGATGCACACCCTATGCAAAATGGCCAATTGAGTGAAGTTGTGGTAACAGTTACTGAGGAAGAAACTACGGATGGTATTATAGGAACAATCACGGAAGAAGCCACTACGGATGATGTTGCAGTTCCTCTACCTTCATCCTCAACTACAACGATTGACGTCACTCTTCCTCTACTTCTTGTGTCTAAAAGTTCCAGGATCCAAAAGAGCCATCCAGTTTATGATCTTCTCACACCTTATGAACAAAGAGGTACACGTTCCCAACTTCATAACTTCTATTCTTTCTATGCCTTCATATCGTTTGTAGAGCCAAAGACCATCAAGGAAGCATTGAAGGAATGAGATTGGATTGTTGCTATGCAAGAATAGATGTACCAATTTGAGAGGAACAAGGTGTGAAGATTGGTTCCCTTGCAAAAGAACAAGCATGCTATTGGCACTCGCTGGGTATTCAGGAACAAGCTCGATGACTCTAGAACTGTGACAAGGAACAAGGCAAGACTGGTTGCTCAAGGTTACAACCAACAAGAAGGAATAGCCTATGATGAAACATATGCTGCTATAGCTCGCATTGAAGCCATTCGACTTCCACCGCTTATGTTGCCTTCAAAGGTTTCACACTGTACCAAATGGATGTCAAAATAGTCTTTCTTAATGGATACATTCAAGAGGAAGTCTATGTGAAACAACCCCCATGCTTTGAAGATGTAGATCGTCCTAACCATGTGTATGCACTGGACAAGGCACTGTATGGCCTTAAGCAAGCACATCGTGCTTGGTATGACAAGCTGGCACAGTTCCTCCTCTTCAATGGATATAGACATTGTGTGATTGACAAGACACTGCTCCTCTTGGAACACAAAGTTGAAACTCTCATAGTTCAAGTCTACGTTGATGATATTATTTTTGGTTCCACTAACCCTGCACTTGTAGAGAAATTCAAAAATGTCATGAGCAGTAAATTTGAGATGAGTATGATAGGGGAACTATCATTTTCCTTGGATTACAAGTCTCTTAATCTCATGAGGGAACAAGAGTACATCAACAAAAAAACATCAAGGAGTTGTTGAATAAGTATGGTATGGATAAATCTAAACCTATTGATACCCCTATGTTGGAACCTTGACGTTCCCTCTGGTTTTGATGATGATAAACAACATTATGTTTTATGGTTTTTGTTGTTTCTATGAGTTTCAGGTTTTATGAAAGAATTAGGGAACAATGGAAATCATGTGAAGAAGAGAAAGAAGAGGAGTGCAACAGAACGTTGTGGAAACAAGGAATGGTTACACGGAAGCAAATTGGAAATATGAAGAGCGTGTAGATTTCATAGAAGGAAACTTTTATACATGTAAACAACGTTTAAGGAACAATGCGTGATCGCAAGAGTTGCCAACTGTTACTAGGTGAAGATCGCTACCCAAGGAAACGAGATTTGAAGATTTACTTGGAGAGAGAAGTGATAGATAGCGAGTCTTAGGAAAGTTTTTATAAGGAAACTATGAGATTACAAGTTGAATTGTTTAGTTGGAAAGAAAATCTTACACTGTTACCTTGTATGACGATTGATAGATTGTTTGGATATTTGGTAAGGTGATCTTGTCCAACACTATAAATAGATGAGTTTGCCTTAGGGAAAGGTATCTCAGCTACCACCCATGAAGCATAACAAGGAGCTATTGTAAGTTGAGATCGAAGATTCAAAGGCAAGGCATGAACTGGTGTTGTGAGTACTTGCTTAGAGTCTTGTTGTGTTCTTGTGTCATTGTCAGTTGATTGCACTCAAAGTCTAAAAGCCTAGGATCTGTGTGAGAATAGGTGGAGAAAAGACTTGTGAGATTGCACAACGTATTAATAATACAAGTATACAAGGTTTGAAATCCTCCTAGAGTAACACCTAGAGGTAGAGGTTTTTCTCTTTTCAACTAGTTGGTTGATAGAGTTTTCTCTATAAGGATCTGTCTTGTTGTTACTCTTGAATCTTTACTATTTTCACTGCCTAGGGAACAGTAACATCATTCCCTGTATAACACACGACGATTTAACATTTGGTATCAGAGCAGGTTCGCTCTAGATTGTGTGTTCTTTTCAGATTCACATGTAACAATGTCGTCAACTCATGAAGTCGGGATTAGGAGCAACAAGCCACCGTTCCTGCCCAACAGTGGTAAGTTTCAACACTAGAAGGACCTCTTCACCGACTGGATGAAGAGTAATGACTACAAATGCTGGAGAGTCATTAAAGTTGGTGATGAGAAGGTTGTTGAAGCAATGCTCAAGGGAACAACGCCTTGGAGTCAAGATGATTTCAGAATCATGGAGAAAAACTCAAAGGAACAAATGTTCATCAACAACGCCATCAGTGTTGAAGATGCATCTAAGTTACAGTCCTATGCAACTGCTAAAGACATGAGGGCTGCTTTGGAGCAAATGTACATGGGAAGTTCCGATCTTTCGAGAGATCGATCGCTTTCAATCCAAGAAAGACTTCTACAACTTTGCCATGATCGACGGTGAGACTATTTCCTCATATCAATCTAGGTTTGAGGAAATTAGTTCTCGACTTACTGCTCATGAAATCAAAGATGAAGAAATTCTTCCCAAGGAGAAAGTCCTCATCATCATCGATGGACTTCCTCCAAGGCACAAGATGACCAAAGCTATTCTCAAGGAGAATCCCAATACTTTCTCTCTCACACTTCATGAAGTGTTTGGAAAAATCAATAAATATGATGAAGAAGACAAATATGTTAAACCTAAAGGCATAGCCTTGATGGTTGAGAAAGTTGTTGAGATGATAGAAAGCAACAAAAATCATAACTTGGATGGTGTAGATCCAGAAACTGCCCTTCTCACCAAGGCCATGCGATCTCTCTATCGCAAGGGTAGATCATTCAGGAATGATGGGAACAACGGTGAGAAATTTGATATCAAGGATGTTACATGCTACAACTGCAAGGAAAAGGGTCAATATGCTAATAAGTGTCCCAAGGGGAACAACTCAAACAACACCAATGGTGAAAATTCTGGGAACGACAAGAAAAAAGCTTTTGTTGCTGTCTCGAGTGATGATTGTGCCAACTTTGATAATGATGAGCCAGAGGCATGAGGTAACAACAAGATGTGTGCAATGACTCTACAGTCATCCAGCGAAGAACAAAAGCCATCGTTCCTCGTCCAAGAGCAACACAAGCAATGGAAAGATCAATTTGCATCCTGGATACAAGACGTCGATGAAGACAACTTGAAAATCATCCAAGGTGGAGATATCAAGATTGATGATGATGAGCCAAAGGCAGAGGACAACCACAAAATGTGTGCAATGACTCTAAGGTCATCAAGTGAGGAACAAGAGGTAGATCCTGAAACCTTCTTTGAATCTCTTGTTAACTATGATAAAAAGTCCTTAATTTCTCTTATCAAAAGCATGTATAATGAGAACCTTAAAACTCAAAATGATATGAGTAATGCTGAGGATAAATGCATTGAATTGAATGAATCTCTATGTAAAATTGCTAGTTCCTCTGTTGTTCCTTGTGTTAAATGTGATGCTACTCGCAGTGAACTTAGTTCCTCTAACACAGAGAGGGAACTGTCTCAATTGAAAACTCAAATTGACAAAATTCACTCTATTCTAGTTGAGCATAAGCATAAGGAGGAAGAGATTACCTTTGTTGAGTCCAAGTATGGTGTGGGGTACAAAGGTGAAAAACAAGAGAGTGAAGAATATGAGTTAACCATACCTGAGCTTAGAGAGTTGAAGGATAGAGATCTCCAAAACACCAAGGATAGGTACATGTACCTAGAAGAGCATGTGAAAACTCTGGAGAATGAGTTGAATGCTAACCAATCCTGGTACATAGGTCAACCTGCCCATAAGATGTATCTTATCCAATCCCAGGAAACCTACCTAGTACACCTGACCCAGTTAAATCCAAACAACGTTGATCCCTGTTCCCAATCGTAAGTACACCTTGGGGGATTATTATAAGATTTGTTGGCATTGTGGAAACAACCGCCATGTTGTGAGAAACTGTGCTAAGAAACAAAAGTTCACTGAAGTGCACAACAACGAAGGAACAGTAGAAGTAACAATGTGGATTTGAGTGATTATGATGCATCTCCTGATATGCTCCATGCTAAGCCTAGAGAATATCACTTTGTTTCTAAACGACTAGGTAAAGCCAAGCTTGCTTTGGTCGCTAAACACTAACTCTCTTAAATGCAGGATGAAGTGAGGGGGAACAACATATGGTTCATTGATAGAGCATGCTCGTTCCATATGACGGGAAATAGAGATCACCTCACCTCACTTCAATGACACTCGAAGGGAACCGTTTCCCTTGGAGACAAACGATGCAGAGAGATAGTAGGAACAAGAGAAGTTGCTTTGAATTCAAACATCAAGATAAAAGAGGTCAGTTTGATACAACAACTTGGGTCATAATTTGATAAGTGTAGCACAACTGTGTGATCAAAGAGACAATGAGATGTCTTCACGTCTCAAGATTGCTATGTAAGGAATAGAAAAACGAAGGAAATTGTGTTAAAGGGTGTCCGATTCAATGATGTGTACACTGTTGACACAACCTTCAAGCCTACAAGGGAACTGTGCTTTGCGTCTCTAGCTGAAGAGATGAAACTGTGGCACCGAAGGCTTGGACACGCTAATTTTCAAATCATCCACAAACTCCACAAGAATGAACTTGTTCGTGGCCTTCCAAATGTCAAACCTGAGACCCATGGAGTTTGCGAAGCCTGTGTGAGAGGGAAATACACACGTGCCTCTTTCAAGAGCAAGCCTGATGTTACTACTTCTCGCCGTCTGGAACTGATCCATATGGATCTCTATAGTCCCATGAGGATAAGAAGTCATACAGGGAACAAGTATGTGTTTGTAATTATTAATGATTATTCTAGATTTACATGGATAATTTTTCTCTCCTCTAAGGAACATGTAATCGAGACTTTTGAGTCTTTCATCAAGAATGTGGAGACAAATCTGGGTCAAAAGCTAAGCGCCATTCGATCCGACCATGGAACGGAGTTTGAGAATGCAACGTTCCTTGATTTCTGCAGGGAACATGGTATCTCTCATAACGTTTCGGCTCCTAGGACACTACAGTAGAATGGAGAGGCTGAAAGAAAGAACATAACCTTGGAGGACATGGCTAGAACATTGTTCATCGCTAGCAATCTCCCTCGAATCTTCTAGGCTGAAGTAATAAACACGTTCTGCTATATCCTCAATCGCGCTATGCTTAGAACCTTACTCAATAAAACTGCTTATGAACTAATTAGGGATCGCAAGCCTAATATTTCCCACTTGCGTGCTTTTGGTTGCAGGTGTTTCATTCACAACAATGGAAAAGACAACTTAGGGAAGTTTGATGCATAAAGTGATGAAACGATCTTTTTGGGATATGCTAAAACAAGCAAGGCTTAGAGAGTCAACAACAAGAGAACCCAGAAAATCAAAGAAAGAATCCATATCGTCTTTGATGAACACTCAAAGGATGTGAGTGATGATTCCAACACACCGTTCCCTGATAACGATCTTCCACGAATGCAACACGAAGACTCAGATGATGATGGTGATGATGATAATCACCGTGGTAATCCACGTATAGGGAACATCGCCCCCAATGTTGGTGGGAGCAGTACTGGTTCTCTAGGATTTACCACAAATAGTGGAACTGCTAATACCACTACTACACTAACACCTGATGTTCCCACTACATCCACTCAAGCGGTAGATGCTGATGTCACCACTGTTCCCAATAGAACTACTGGTGGTTATACTTATGATGCACACCTCGTGCAAGATGGCCAAGTGAGTGATGCTGTGGTAACAGTTACTGAGGAAGAAACTACGGATGGTGTTGTAGGAACAGTCATTGAAGAAACCACTTCGGAAGATGATGATGTTCCTCTGCCTTCATCTTCAACTGCAATGACTGATGCTGCTCTTCCTCCTATTCCTCCACTTCCTGTGTCCAAAAGTTCCAGGATTCAAAAGAGCCATCCAATCGATGCTCTTCTCACACCTTACGATCACAGAGTTACACGCTCTCAACTCCATAACTTTTGTGCGTTCTATGCATTTATATCTTTTGTAGAGCCAAAGAACATCAAGGAAGCACTGAAGGAACCAGATTGGATCTTTACCATGCAAGAAGAGCTGCACCAATTTGAGAGGAACAAGGTATAGAGATTGGTTCCCTTGCCTAAGAACAAGCATGCTATTGGCACTCTCTGGGTATTTAGGAACAAAAACGATGACTCTGGAACTGTGACAAGGAACAAGGCAAGACTGGTTGCTCAAGGATACAACCAACAAGAAGGAATAGTGTTGGAATGATGATGTTTCCTCTAGTTTTGATGATGATAAACTCAATGGCATTTGGTGGTGTTTAGTGTGACTATGAGTTTCAGGAAACAGTATTAAAGGAACGATGAAAACCATGTGATGAATCAAAACAGAGAATGAAAGGAACAGAGAAGTCAACAATGAGGAACAACGCGCTAGAACAAACGAGAAACAAAGACACGCGTTAATGAACATGAAAGGAAAGGGAACAGCGCCAAGGAACGCAGAGACGCGCACTGTCGCCCTTGCATTGCCGAATCTCTATTTATGGAAAGAGATCTTGAAGAAACAACTTGGGCCGCAAGAGATAAAGTTGTTGAAGATCTTCTTGTTAGGAAAGATTAGAAAAGATTGTATAGGATTATTTTATCTTATTTTCCTTAAGTAAAACTAGGGTAAATTAAATAGAATTACTAGACTATAAGAAAGGAAGTCGTCCACTTCATTTCAACAAGCAATTACGGCATTTCCACAGAACTTAGAGCATTCAGAGAAGAAGAACTTACAAAGACGAGACTTTGGTGAGTTGAGTACTTGTTAGGGTTTTGATTGTCTTAGGTGTTGTTAGGAACGTTATAATAAGAGGTCTAGATATCTAGGAGTAAACTAGATTGAGATAAGACTTACTTGATTGTAATTCCAGAATTAATAACACAAGTAGACTTTTGAAATCCTACTAGGGAAACCTAGAGGTAGAGGTTTTTCTTAGTCAACTAGTTGGTTGATTAAGTTCTCCACTCTAAGAAACATTGTCTGTTACACTGTTATTCTATTATGATATTCCGCTGCCCAAGGAACAGTTATACCATTCCTTGTACTAACACACTCGATTCTACAATTGGTATCAGAGCAGGTTTGTTTTAGATTGTGTGTTACTTACAGATTTTCAGGTAACGATGACTGCTACCACTGTTGAAGTTGGTTTGAACTCTTCAAGGCCTCCCTTGTTACTCGTTGGAAAATACCAACATTGGAAGGCTCTATTCATCAAGTGGGTCCAAAATAATGATTACCAATACTGGTTGGTCATCTACCTTGGAGATCTTGAGATTGTTGATCTTGAGAAAAAGAAAAAGCTAAAGAAATGGGATCAAGAGGATCTCCAAATCATAGAGAAGAACTGCAAGGCTGCCATGCTCATCAACAATGCTCTTAATCAGCAAGATGTGCAAAAACTTCAATCTTGTGAATCTGCCAATGCTAAGTGGCTTGCCCTGGAACACATGTACATGGGAAGTAAGGACCTTCGTGAGATCGATCGTTTCACTGCCAAGAAGGATTTCTACAACTTCAAGATGGAAGAGAATGAAGATGTGAGTTTGTACCAGGCCAGGTTTGAGAAAATCACTGCAAACTTGACTACTCACTCTATCAAGGATGAAGAAATCCTCCCTGACGAGAAGATCCTTATTATCATTGATGGGCTTCCTCATCGTGATGCGATGACCAAGGCCATTCTAAAAGAGAATCCCAACACTGTCAAACTGACGTTCCATGAGGTCGTTAGCAAGATTCAAAGTATGACAATGAAGAGAAGGCTGAAAGAAACAAAGATTCCAAGAACAAAGGAATTGCTTTGATGGTTGGAAAGGCTATCGATAGAATTGAAAATGATCTTGATGACAACTATGGCTCTGATGATCCCGAGGTGGTGTTACTAACTAAAGTCATGTGTTCCCTTTACAACAAAGGAAGGAACAACAAAAGTGGGAACGGTGAGACTCGTGACATCAAAGACATCACTTGCTACAACTGTAATGAGAAGGGTCACTATTCTAGCTCATGCCCAAAGCCCAAGAAAGCAAGCAAACCTTCTGGGAACGATGAGCAGAAAGCTTTCGTTGTTGTGTGGGGCAATAAGGATGACTCAGATGGTGAAGACCCTGAAGCCGGGGGTGGTAAGATGTGTGCAATGGCTCTCAATGACTCTACTACTTCGCCTGAGGATCTCGAGGTAAATCCTGAAACATTTTTGAAATCTCTTGTGAACTATGATAAGAAATCACTGATTGCTCTCATAAGGGAAATGTATGCTAAAAATTTGAAAACACAAGAGGAACTTGCTAATTCTGAAGATGAGTGTAGTAGTTTAAAAGAAAATTTATCTAACACTGCTAGTAGCTCAACTGTTCCTTGTTCTTCATGTGATGCTAATCGTGAGGAACTTCAGAGGTTAAGAAATGAAAAGGTCTCTTTGCTTATGAATGAAGTCTCTAACAATACTGATGCAAGTGGTGTAACTGGATCAACTAAGCTTGAAGAACAGATGTCAGAGATGAAAGCCTATGTTCACAAAATTCACTCTATGCTAGTGGAACAGAAAGCTGAAACTGACAACATTCAGTTTGTCGAAGCAAGGTATGGTATTGGTTACACAGGTTCTAAGCAAAAAGGAAGATGATCCATCTATTATGGAACTTCGTGAAGCAAGAGATAGAGAACTACAAGATGCTAGAAAGAAGAATTGTAATCTTGAGGAACGTGTCAAGGTTCTTGAGAGTGGACTGGATGAGAATCAGTTGTGGTACACTGGACAACCTGCCCACAAGATCTTCCTCAAGCAGTCTCAAGGAAAGCAATCCAACGTTCCCTGTCCAGAACGTGCTAAGCAATGCAAGAGTGTTTTTTTTTATCCAAATGGTAAATTGTATTGATAGTTGGGAATAAGGCCCAACGTTCTATTTACACACACCAATGCATGAAGAAACAAGCAACAACAAAACAACAACAAATCAAATCAACAACAAAAACAGAAACAAAACAAAGCAAGCCATACAAGCCTAAAACAAAAGGCAAAATACAAGCAAGACTAAACCATACTAAGAAAATCAAATCATGATTCTTCTCCTCATGGCTCTCCCTCTTCTTCCTGTAAGCTTCAATTTTTGAAGAATTCTGAACTTACATTCCTCCATAATGCTAGCTGCACATTGCTCAGGAGATACCTTGCCAGCTCTAAAAATGATCTCATTTCTCATCCTCCAGGAGTGGTAGACAATCCCCATGACAGACAACAACTTGCTTCTATAGATATTATTACTTCTTTTTTCACATTGAGCAAACCAAGTCCACCAATCTGTCAGCCTTCTCTTCCTAGTACTTATCCCTTGCCACTACAGAACAAGGTGAGCAACCTTACTAGTAACAGGACAACCAAACCATAAATGTTCTTCATCTTTATCAGCAGCATGGCAAAGGACACAAGTGGCAGAAGGAAGCACACCCCACTTATGAAGCTTGCTTGCAGTAGGAAGTCTTCCAAGAGTAGCCAACCAACACATGAAACTCCATCTTTGAGGCTGAATGCCATCCCATAAGATAGTACACCAGCAATGCAAGAGTGTTGTTCCCAATAGAAAGTATGTTCAAATGGATCAATTCAAGTTGTGTTGGTATTGTGGGGACAACAGACATTTGCAAAGAGATTGTGAAAAGAAAAAGAAGTTATCCGAAAAGCACACAAAGAGAAGGAACAATAAGAGCAATAATGTGAACTTGAATGACTTCTATAATGATTCACATATGCATAATCATAATCATGCTAAATCTAGGAAGAAAGCTGTTGTCATTGATTGGGCTATTCCTAGGGAACAATTGCATTATGTGTCTCGACCAGGTAAGGCTAAGCTTGCATGGGTCGCCAAACCTTAACTTTTTCTGTGCAGGTTAAAGTGAGGGGGAATGAGAAGTGGTACATTGACAGCGCTTGTTCGTGCCACATGATCGGAAAAGTAGATCAACTCACCTCACTTCACAAACACTCTAGAGAGAGTGTTGCTCTTGGAGACAAGAGATGCATAGAAATCATTGGAACAGGCGAAACAAAACTAAACTCCAGCATCACGGTAAGAGAGGTAAGTTTAGTTAATGAACTTGGTTTTAGTTTGTTGAGTGTTGCACAGCTTTGCGACTAAGGGAACAACAAGACGATCTTCACTTCACAAGAATGCTATGTCAAAGATCGTGAAACCAAGAATATCATTCTGAGAGGAGTCAGATTCAAGGATGTGTACATCGTGGATAAGAATTTCAAGCCAAAAGAAGTTCTATGCTTTGCGTCTATAGCTGATGAGACGGAACTGTGGCATAGAAGGCTTGGACATGCGAATCTTCGACTCATTCATAAGCTGTATGCAAAGGAACATGTTCGTGGTCTCCCAAATGTTCGATCAAAGTTCCATGGCGTTTGTGATGCCTGTGTGAAAGGGAAACAGACCCGTTCCTCCTTCAAGTTAAAACTTGATGTAACAACTTCTCAGCCTCTGGAACTGATTCACATGGATCTCTGTGGTCCCATGAGAATAAGAAGTCATGGTGGGAATAGGTATGTTTTCGTAATTGTCGATGATTATTCTAGATTCACTTGGACAATTTTTCTGTCTTCGAAGGATGAAGTATTCTCCGAATTCGAGATGTTCATCAAGAAGGTAGAAACCAGTTTGGGAAAGAAGCTGAAAGCTATAAGGTCCGACCATGGAACGGAGTTTGAAAACTCTATGTTCTTCGACTTCTGTGAAGAAAATGGAGTGTCACATGAGTTCTCCGTGCCTAGGACACCACAACAGAATGGGGTTGTGGAATGAAAGAACATGACTCTAGAAGACATGGCTAGAACTCTCCTCATTGCAAGCAATTTTTCAAGAATCTTCTGGGCAGAAGCTATCACCACTGCTTATTATATACTCAATCGTGCCATGCTTCGTCCCTTATTGAATAAAACTGCTTATGAACTAATAAGGGATTACAAGTCCAATATTTCCCACTTGCGTGCTTTTAGATGCAGGTGTTACATTCACAACAATGGGAAGAATAACTTTGGGAAGTTTGACCCACAAAGTGATGAAGAGATTTTCTTGGGATATGCAAAGGCAAGCAAGGCTTACAGATTGTACAACAAAAGGTTACGCAAAATCGAAGAAAGCATCCACGTTGTCTTTGATGAGAACTCCAAAGGTGCCAGTGGAGAGTTAGAGACAACGTTCCCTGAGGAAAGTTATCCAAGAATGCAACGAGAAGATTCTGATGATGATGACAATGGTCCTTCATCTCGACCTAGTCCAGGTCGTGGGAACAGTGCTCCTAATTCTGATAGTGTCTCCTCATCTTCTCTAGAATCTTCTAGTCTTGATGACTCCCACAAAGAGGATTCTCTAACCGATTCTGCACAAGACGCAGACATTCCCTCTACATCAACTGTTGATTCAATAATAGTTGCGGCCCCAACTAATTCAGAAGCTATTATCACTGTTCCATCTGGAACTTCTGGTGATGATATTGTTGATGATTCTCAGAGTGATGGGGAAGGAACAAACCAATTTGAAGATGCCCAATTGCCCCCATCTTCGACGGACGACTCTGAGACACAATCTGACGATCCATCTCTACTCGTGTCAAAGAGTGTTCGAATTCAAAAGTGTTAGGAAACGGAACTCTGGAACTTCGGTTCCCCTAATAGTTCCTTTCCTCAGTTTCTCTACTTTTGAAGATGACAAATATTTCGATACTAATGTTTTATCTCAAAGATGTGTGTTAAGGAACCACAAGACAATTGTCGAAACCTTGGAAGCCAAACAAGACAAAATAACCAAGCAGCAAGCCAAAGGAACCCAGGTATGCCCAGAAATGCAACACGTGATCTTGTGTTTCCCGAGAAATCTGGGAACACCAAACCTCGGACAAAAGATGGTGAAAGCGACTTGAGCGAAGCTTCCAAAAGCCTGCCACCATCCAAGAGCAAGACTCCAAGATGCCTAGAACGATGAACCTCGGACAAAGGTACTGAAAGCGACAGCTCATGGAGATGTCACCATCCAGAGGACAGTTCCAAAGTGCCGAGCTTGTTGAACCTCGGACAAAAGGAGTTGGACAATGACTTGGCAGACTTGTCCGAAGTAGTTGACCAACCTATGTGGATTCTGAGCTGCCTAGGTTGTTGTTACATGTCAAAGACAGCGTGAATCAAGGATTTCCACACATCCTAGGGCAAGCTTGATCTGTGGGAACCAAGAGAAGATCCAACCTCGAAGAATCCACTATATAAGGAAGATAAGCTCTGCTATTATCTTCAAGCACAAAAACAAGAATCACACTCCATAACAAACATCAAAGTGTGAACTCTCAAACAAGATCATCAACGCAAACTGAGATCAGAAGGAACCAGTCAAGGAACCCGAGAGTTGAGTGCTAGTTCCTGTGACTGTAAGTGAGTTAGTTCCTTGGTGCTAAGGATTGCTTCTTGGATTGATTATAATTTGTGTTAAGTTATCTAGGATTGTCTAACTGTGTGTAAGGCAAAGAAACTGTGTGTTTGTTCCTAGGATAATCTGTAACCAAAGAGATAAGAAATCAAGAAGTAGACCTTGAAATCCTTTCTAAAGAAAGGATAGTGGTTTTTATCCTGGATTGCTAGTTGGCAATCAAAGGTTTCCACTATAAGGAACTCGTTCATTTGTATTTGATTGTTTATTTCCGCTGCGAAGGGAACTGAGAATTGGTATTCTTAGTTCCTTAGTTATTTATCTAACGATCACGATCCTACAATTGGTATCAGAGTAGGAAAAGCTCTAGATCTTTGTTAAGTTTGCAGATCATGTCTCAACCAAGCAAGTTTGAGCTCAAAATCTCCACCAACAAGCCACATCTCCGAAAGAAGGGAGAAGAAACATGGTGAGAAAAGTGAATGGAAAGCCACATAAAGACCAACGACTACCAATGCTGGAGGATAGTCGAAAATGGAGATGGCTATGTCGATCTCAATTAGAAGGAAGAAGACTGGAAACCTGAGCACTATGTCATCATGGAAAAGAATGCCAAGGCTAGACAGTTCATTCTCAATGGACTGGATAGAGAAGGCATGGACAAAGTCATAGGAATCAAGACGGCAAAGGAGATGTGGAGAGCACTCAAAGATATGCATGAAGGAAGTGATGAGCTAAAGCAAAGTAGGAACTTTGCATTGGAAGGAGAATACCACACCTTCAAAATGATGGAAACTGAAACCATCTCAGAATACTACTCTCGATTCAACAGGCTAATGGGAAAGCTAACAGCGACTGGAGTCAACCTCGATGAAGTCTCCAAGTCACTGGTGGTTATCAATGGACTCAACTCTAAGTTCACCCTCATCAAAGGAATCATGAAGAATACTCCAGGCATCCAATCTCTTCCCTTGACTCAAGTCATAGGGAAACTGGAGGTTGAAGAAGGAGAACACAACAAAGCCAATGCCGACAAGAAACTGGAGAAAGGAATTGCCCTCAAGATCTCCAAAGCCTTCTCAAGGCTTGAGATGGAGCAGGAGAACTCAGACCTAGAAGAAGAGGAGGACGGACTTACAGCTCTCTTCACAAAGAATATCAAAAAATTCTTTGTGAATACAAGGTTCTAAAAGGGCAGTTCCTCTCATAATGGACCAATGAGAGATCTCAAAGAAGTCTCCTGTTATGAGTGCAAAGAAAAGGGACACTACGCTAAGAACTGTCCCAAGAAGGAAGACTCCAAAGAAGATGAAAGACCTCAGAGGAAGAAGGCTCTTATGGCCTCATGGGGAGAAGACTCAGATGAGGAACTGGATCTGAGTGGTTTCTCTGGAGGAAGATGTCTCATGGCGAGAGGAGATTCAAGCGACTTAGAAAACCTTGAGGTAACTTCTGATGACTTCCTAAAAACTCTAGTTGATTGTGATAAGAAACAACTTCTAAAGATCATAAAGAAACTAGGAAAGGAAACCAATTCTCTTCAACAAAAACTTGATGATTGTGAAGATTGAATTGCTTGCTTGACTGTTGAGAATTCTGTGTGGAGTAAGAAACTTGATGAAACTGAGAAAGACTTAGCTGAAACCCACTCCAAACTCATTGATATTAGAAATGGGCATGCTAGTCACCGTAAAATCTGCAAATCTTGTGATGAGACTAATACAGACTCTGTTAAAGTTCCTATGTATGATAACCTACCTGGAAGCGATATGCTTCAATCTACAATTGATAGGTTAGACATTCTCACTGACTCTATAAATGAAAAAAATGATCAATCAATCTGTCTTTGTGAGACAACGTCATGGAATTGGATATGTTGATAACAAGGCCAATAATGATGCTGAAGATGAAAAGGCTAGACGAGAACTTGTTGAGATGAATGAGAACCTCAGTACTGCTCTTGCCACCTCTCGAGATAGGAATCAATTCCTATTAGAGAAGATCATGGTTCTTGAGAACAAGGTTGAGGTTGCCAAGCATCTCAATGAAACTTCTCAAAGTCCAAAGAGGGAACCTAAGGGAAAGGAGAAAGCATTTCCTGAAGACAAGTGGTTCACTAATTCCTTTGCTCACAAAAGGTATGTGGACATGGCTTATGGTAAGGTTAGAAACAATGTTGATTTCAACAAAAGAAAAACTGAGAAACCTTGTAGGCCAGGAAAAGGAAAATATGGACATGTTGTTTACAATCGCTTGTGTTATTATTGTGGCAAAAATTGTCATTACAACACTGGTTGTCCTAAGAAAAGAAACTTTGAAAATGAGAAAAGAGCTTATTACCATGAAAGGAACCAGTTCCCTGGTCATTCACAGACTCGCAATGCTAATTCCCCCAGTAAAGCCAAGCTTCACTAGGTTCAAAAGTCTTAGTTCCCTTGTGTGCAGAAAGAAGAGAGGCAACCTCGACTATGATACATTGATAGTGGTTGCTCATGCCATATGACCGGAAGAAGAAATCAAATGACCTCTCTTCAATCCATCCAAGGAGGGAACATCTCCTTTGGAGACAAAAGCAAAGGGACAATCTGTGGAATAGGAACTGTGAATCTCAATGACCACATTAAGGTAAATAAAGTTCACCTTGTTGATAATCTTGGTTTTGATCTAATTAGTGTGTCACAGCTGTGTGATCAAGGAGACAACAAAGTTAGATTCAAGTCAAGTGAATGCACTGTTCTAGACTCCTCGGGGCAAATCATCCTAAAAGGTAAGAGCCTCAACAATGTGTATGTTGTTGACCCATCCTTCGTTCCCAAGGAGAAACTCTGTCTCTCAACTGTGAATGTTCAAACAGACTTGTGGCATCAACGTCTTGGTCATGCTAGCACCAAATTGATCCAAAAGCTACACTCAAAAGAGCTAGTCAGAGGCCTCCAAAGCTAAGTGGCTAATCTAAGGAACCATGCTCAGACTGTGTAAGAGGGAAACAAGCTCGGAGTTCCTTTAAATCCAAAAATATGGTAAGCTCCTCAAGGCCCCTTGAACTCATTCACATGGACCTTTGTGGACCCATGAGAGTTCAAAGCCTAGGATGAAACAAGTATATCTTTGTTCTCGTCGATGACTTCTCTCGTTTTACTTGGACAATATTCATAAAATCTAAAAGTGAAGTCATTGGACGTTTTAAGGATCTGGTTCCCATGTTAGAAAAGTCTCTCGACTGTTCCATCAATTCTATCCGTTCTGACCATGGTACCGAGTTCGAAAATGGAGAATTTCTAACCTTTTGCAGTGAGCATGGCATTGATCACAACTTCTCTACACCATACACTCCTCAACAAAATGGAGTAGTGGAAAGGAAGAACATAACCTTAGAAGACATGGCTCGAACGATGCTCATCTCAAGTGGACTCTCTCAATCATTCTGGGCTGAGGCAATCAACACAGCCTGCTACATCATCAATCGAGCTATGCTTCACCCAATCACAGAGAAGACACCCTATGAACTTCTAAGAGGAAGGGTTCCCAACATTTCACATCTTAGGGTGTTCGGATACAAGTGCTTTGTGCACAACAATGGAAAGGACAATCTTGGCAAATTTAACCCAAGGAGTGATGAAGGGATCTTCATTGGATATGCATCAAGCAGCAAGGACTACAAGATCTTCAACAAAAGGACCAAAAAGGTAGAAGAAAGTGTTCATGTTATTTTTAATGAAAAATCACTTGGTAGAAATGTGCAGAACACCATCAGTTCCTTTGAATATCCATTTCCCAAACCTCCTCAAGAAGATCCAGATGAAGACATCACACCACCCAGTTCCTTCCCTGCTGTACAAAATCCCCCACTTGTTCCTCCACCAGTTCCCATTGATAATCAACAACAATCCATTTCTAGGAACCATGAACATGAAGACAACACCTGTGGAGACATCAATGATTCATCCTCTCATATGTTCTTCAATGGAGAAGGTGATCCCAACACAGAAGCAGAAGCTGAATGTTCAAATCAAAACACCTCCATATCAAATACTCTAGCTCCAAATAGAGAAAGGAGAACCATCAAGCCTCTAGTCAGGTTCGAACATCTAACTTTCTTTGCCTTCAATGCTTTCTTGTCTATTGTGGAACCAAAGAACATAGGTGAAGCACTGAAGGATGTAGACTGGATTCAAGCCATGCAAGAAGAACTCCATTAGTTTGAAAGGAACAAAGTATGGCATCTAGTTCCACGCCCCAAGGATAAGCATATCATAGGAACTAGATGGGTCTTCAGAAACAAGCTCGATGATTCAGGAGCTGTAATAAGGAACAAAGAAAGGCTTGTTGCTCAAGGATACAATCAACAAGAAGGCATCGACTATGATGAAACCTATGCTCCGGTAGCAAGGATTGAAGCAATAAGGTTGTTAATTGCCTTCGCATCACACAAAGGGTTCAAGCTATTCCAAATGGATGTAAATACCGCCTTCCTCAATGGCATTCTTCAAGAGGAAGTCTATGTCAAGCAACCACCTGGTTTTGAAGACATTGATCATCCAGACCATGTCTATTTCTTAGACAAAGCTTTGTATGGTCTCAAGCAAGCCCCTAGAGCTCGGTATGATCGTCTTGCCCAGTTCCTACTCTCAAACGGCTACAGACGTGGAGTTATTGACAAGACACTCTTCATTCTAGAAGAAGAAGGTAACATCTTAGTAGTTCAAATCTATGTTGATGATATCATTTTTGGTTCCACTAACCTGTCCCTTGTAGAGAAGTTCAAAGACTTGATGAGTAGTGAATTCAAAATGAGTCTAATCGGGGAATTCACTTTCTTCCTTGGATTACAAATAACCCAAAAGAAAGATGGCATACAAATTCACCAACAAAAATATGTCAGGGAACTATTGAAAAAGTTCAAAATGGATTCATGCAGGCCTCTCTCCACACCTATCTCTATAATTGCTCATTTGGACAAAGATCACTCAAGTCCTCTTGTGGAAGAAAAAATCTATAGAGGTATGATAGGCTCTCTCATGTATCTAACCGCTAGTCGCCCAGACATTGTATTTGCTGTTGGCTTGTGTGCTAGGTTTCAATCCTGTCCAAGAGAAATACACTTGGCTGCTGTAAAGAGGATACTCTGATATCTCAAGGGAACTGACTCACTCTGCATTTGGTACCCCAAAGAGTGTCCATTTGAGCTGATAGGTTTCACTGATGCTGATTATGCTGGATACCTGGTGGATAGGAAGAGTACTTCTGGAATGGCACAGTTCCTAGGCCCTTGCCTTGTGTCATGGGGCTCAAAGAAACAAATCTCAGTCTACCTCTCCACCACAGAATCTGAGTACATTGCAGCTGTCTCTTGCTGTTCCCAACTCTTATGGCTAAAGCAACAACTCGCGGATTTCGGTATGTCTTATGGTCCCCTCACTATTCTTTGTGATAATACCAGTGCTATCAACATTTATAAGAATCCTGTGCATCATACTAGGACCAAGCATATAGATATAAGGCATCACTTCCTTAGAGATCATATTGAGAAAGGAAACATCATTATGGAATTTTGTAGAACAGAAGATCAAATTGCAGATATATTCACCAAAGCTTTGAATAGAGTTCCTTTCGAGAACCTTAGACTAGAACTGGGAATAATTCCTATAAACTAGTAGTTCCTTTAGTTTAAAGTTACTCTCCAGTTCCCTTAATTGACTAGTTCAGATCCTTTTGCTTATTTGTGTCTTGGAATCATTGTGTTATCTCTTTTGCAATAGACCCTCATATCCATAATGGTTATGTGATACTCCGTAATTTTGTAAGGTTATTTTGAGAATTTTGAGAATTTTCCCGAGTACCCGTTTTGTACGTCGGATTTAATTCAGAGAGTTTATGACATTCTGTAATGTCCTCTGTATCTGTAATATTTTTCTCAGTGAAATAATATACAGACGACGTGCTTTGGATTTTAATACTCGTTCGTGTACGATAATTTTATCCCGGGTTAAAGTTGTTGTCGTTCAAAAGCCAGAATGGGCGCGAAGCCATAGGGGCTGCGACCGCCGCATTTATGGCGGCGCCCGTCGTCGCCAGGCTCGAGGACTGGCGTGGTCGTCTTCCTAGCTGGGTTCCAGGCCTAGTGGCGGTGACCTCCGTGCAGTACGGCGCCCGCCGTAATTCGCCCGCCGTAGGCAATTTGTGAGGCGGCGACCCTTGCTCTCCGCGGCGCCCGCCGTCGTTGTCCGGAGGTCTATGCCAGATGGCCGCCGGCGAGCCTCTGACGCGCCGAAGTAGGCCTGCTCCGCCTCGTCGTAGGGCCATCATTGTGTTCTCGGTGCTTTGGCTATTTAAGGAGGTGCTTGAGGTCGGATTGGAACCGATTCCATAGCCCAAGCTCTCCCAAAATTGTGCCTCGCCGAAGTTCTTGCCTTGCCGGATTCTGGAGCTTTCGCCGGTGTCAGTTTGGTGGTGTTCCAGTGTGCCTTTTATGAAGCTTTTGGTAGCCCTTGGTGGTTAGAAACCTAAAGCAAGTCGAAGGAGGCCGAGTCGCTCGTGTTTTGGGTGAGTTTTCTCGCCGTTTCTGTCGTCGGAGTTCTTCACGGCGACCGCCGTGTTCTTCACGGCGCCCGCCGTGATGAACTGCGGCGACCGCCGCCAGAGCCCAGAATGCCTCTTTGGCTTTTGGCTTTGGTGGTCGTCGTCGAGGCGTTGTTTCTTTCGATTTCTTTCGTCGTTTTTAGATTCGTACTGTGTTTATGTCGGATCTAACTTAGGGTTTCTCTTGTGGGTCGACTCAGAGGTTGTTGTGCTATCGGAGCTATACTTGTGTCGAGCCCGGAATCCCATCGTCGTTAGGCTTTTCTGCGGATTAAGGCAAGTGGCGATTCGCTCTTGCTTAAGCATTCCATGTTTCATTAATCGTCGAGTATTTAACTGTTAATTAAATTGAAGCGAACTGTTGTTCGGTTTGGGAACTAATTTCATAAATGAACGTGATTAAAGTGAGGTTATAATAGGTTGTATATCTGTTAGTACGACGCTATTATATGTGATAATTACCATGATAGTATCGTTGTGGTGTTAATATTAATCATAATGCTTGTGTAGCACGTGTGTTCGTAGGAACGCTGGTCCAAGTAAGGACTAGTCGTTTCTTTATAACTTAATATTCGTAAGAACGTTATCCAAGTAAGGATTGGTCGTTCCTTTAAATCGTAATACTCCTCGAGTTAAGTTCCATAATTGTTTAAGGGTCATGACCTATGCTTCTTATCCACCGTTAAGGATCTGAAGTGTTTTAAGCGCCTTGCAAGCGCCATTGGATGAGCATAATTGCAGTCATGTGTATTAAGCACTTAGCTAGTGCAATTGGGGTGGTCGTACTGTCACCCTGTAAATTAAAGTGTAAGCACTGTGGCAGTGCAATCTGGGTGAACGTAAGATCACCATGTGTAATAATAACTCCGTTGTTCTCGGAATAATGTTAAGTCTCGTGTGTGTGTCTGTGTGTTATGTTAATTTGGGTCGACATTATTGTTACCCTGTGATTTAAGCTTATTGCCGCTCTTAATAACATTAATGTATTTCAGTAACGTGTGTTTTGTAATTAAATAAGATATATGCCCGAGTGCACATGATTAATAAACCCTTGGCGAGTAGTGCAGCTAAGTAATAATGCAGCTAGGAAAACTCGTCTCGACTTTGATCATAGTACGTTCTCTTTCCAATCTGGATTCGCTGTATGCGGTGAGGTTGGTTGTGAACCGAAGCATCTCAGTCAGCTTTTAAATCATTTGTGTGTGATTCTTTAATGTTCCCGAACAATTGTCATAATTTCCCATAAGGCTCATTTCCTTTGGAGTCTTCTCTTCAGTGCATACCTAATTGTTAATATATTCCGTGAAAGTATCGGGTTATATATCGTTCCTTCGGTTATTATTCAAGGGACAATGATAGTAAATGGTTACGATCACTCGAACCACTCTGCTTTGTACCCTTGCTAGTCTATTCAATAGACTAACCCTCGTAATTGTTCTCTGCATGTGGGCTGGTGTCATCCGTTCGATTCGGCACATCAGAAGTCGGTGCCCGAAGTTTAAGTAACATATTGAAGGATAAGAAGCTTGCAATCGAGGATTTAAAAGTCAGTATTTTAAGTTGTTAAGTGTTTTAAGATTGATGTATCCCTATAATTTAGCCATGTTATAAGTTGGCTCTTTTAAAGTCTTCCGCTGTGTAATTTAATGTCTTCCGTTGTTTATTTCTTTCAATTTACGTATATATTTAAGCTTAATTGTTCTGGAAAAGCCTGGGGTGACTTTGGACGGTAAAGTCTGAGATCACTGGCATGTAATATCTCCGGTCTAAATTGGGGGTGTTACAGGTTACTCAAAAGGCTTTGATAAATCTTTCTAGTTTTTCTCCTTGAATGTTCCTTTTTCATTGAAATTCAATCATTGTCCAAGTTTCCTTGTTGGCCCAAAAGTCACAATCTGATCATATCTTAACCCGATGATACAAGTCGAAATGATGATTGTGTACTATGACCCTCCCTTGCCTCATTGCATAATCTAGTTCCCTATGATCCATCTTTCAACCCTCTCTGGGAATTAGAATGTGATGTGATAAATGGCCCTCCCTGATTACTTTTAAGGGAACGTACTTTCATGTGCTGTGTCCAAAATCCCTACACTAGAAGTTCCCATATATCCCTCTAGCACAATGAAGAAATCGCCAAAAAGGAATTGAAAAAGGCAGAACTCCCAAACGGCTAGTAGAAACTCGCTTCGGAATCTGGTTCCCAGGCAAGAGCACGGAGCCTCAGTCCTCATCACGGATGCCATCCTCATGGCAAAGATTCTGTCTGGGGAACAAGTTGATCTGCCTAAGCTGGTGTTAGCCCACATGCAATTTTGTCGTCCCATGACTCCAATGCTTTGCCCTTTCCTCACATAAAAAAAAAAGCAAACCTCAAAGTACCACCTATAGAAAGTTCTTCACCATGGGAACTGTGAAAAGGCTCAAAACCAAAGACCACCTGGTTGCTCCCTCCGATGTAGAAGCGGACTTGCCTAAGGAAAAGGCAAGTTCCCAAGCCACTCCAAGACGGCTACATGCCAAGATGAGGGCACTGAGGAAAAGAATGATGCTGAAGAAGAAGAGGAATGACTTTCCTAGTTCCCAGTGCTGTAACAACACATTATGCTAGTAGTTCCCTAGGATTCTACCTACCACTCCTATCCTTCTTTTGTTTGTTTCAAGTTTCTTGTGATCTTTGTTTGTCTTTCTACTATGCATCTATGAACAATGTGTTGGTTTTAATGATTAATGAACTTTTCCGGGAGTTTGTCTACTACATTTTTGTCTTTGCCTTAAGTTTCTATTATGGTGACTTTCATGGGTTTAAAGCAACTGTTTATTTCACATTGATATCCTACACTTGACAAGTTAATTGATCTTTTCGATGATGCCAAAAGGGGGAAGAATGGATAGGAACCTTGAACTCTTGGAACTACAGGACTTATAGGACCTATGAACCCGTTCTCTTTCTGAGGGGGAACTTGAATAACTTTGTTCATTTGCTTAGGGGGAATTTGCAACTATTGAATGTTCTCTCATTATTTTATAAAGTTGTAAATCTCTTAGCTCAACTGTTCTCATGAATTTCATGTCCTTACTATGTTGCCAGGTTCCTTATATTTGTCATCATCAAAAAGGGGGAAATTGTTAGAAAACGGAACTCTGGAACTTCGGTTCCCCTGAGAGTTCCTTTCCTCAGTTTCTCTACTTTTGAAGATGACAAATATTTCGATACTAATGTTTTATCTCAAAGATGTGTGTTAAGGAACCACAGGACAATTGTCGAAACCTTGGAAGCCAAAAAAGACAAAAGAACCAAGCAGCAAGCCAAAGTAACCCAGGTGTGTCCAGAAATGCAACACGTGATCTTGTGTTTCCCGAGAAATCTGGGAACACCAAACCTCGGACAAAAGATGGTAAAAGCGACTTGAGCGAAGCTTCCAAAAGCCTGCCACCATCCAAGAGCAAGACTCCAAGATGCCTAGAACGATGAACCTCAGACAAAGGTACTGAAAGCGACAGCTCATAGAGATGTCACCATCCAGAGGACAGTTCCAAAGTGCCGAGCTTGTTGAACCTCAGACGAAAGGAGTTGGACAACGACTTGGCAGACTTGTCCGAAGTAGTTGACCAACCTATGTGGATTCTGAGCTGCCTAGGTTGTTGTTACATGTCAAAGACAGCGTGAATCAAAGATTACCACACATCCTAGGGCAAGCTTGATCTGTGGGAACCAAGAGAAGATCCAACCTCGAAGAATCCACTATATAAGGAAGATAAGCTTTGCTATTATCTTCAAGCACAAAAACAAGAATCACACTCCATAGCAAACATCAAAGTGTGAACTCTCAAACAAGATCATCAACGCAAACTGAGATAAGAAGGAACCAGTCAAGGAATCCGAGAGCTGAGTGCTAGTTCCTATGACTGTAAGTGAGTTAGTTCCTTAGTGCTAAGGATTGCTTCTTGGATTGATTATAATTTGTGTTAAGTTATCTAGGATTGTCTAACTGTGTGTAAGGCAAAGAAACTGTGTGTTTTTTCCTAGGATAATCTGTAACCAAAGAGATAAGAAATCAAGAAGTAGACCTTGAAATCCTTTTGAAAGAAAGGTAGTGGTTTTTATCCTGGATTGCTAGTTGGCAATCAAAGGTTTCCACTATAAGGAACTCGTTCATTTGTATTTGATTGTTTATTTCCGCTGCGAAGGGAACTGAGAATTGGTAATCTTAGTTCCTTAGTTATTTATCTAACGATCACGATCCTACAAAAAGGCTCACCCCACTCATAGTCTAGTCACACCTTTTGGTGAAAGAGGTTTGCGTTCCAAATTGAATATGTTCTGAGCTTTCCATGCTTTTATTTCTCTTGTAGAATCCAAGACTATCAAGGAAGCATTGAAGGAACCTGACTGGATCATAGCTATGCAAGAGGAACTACATCAATTCGAAAGGAACAAAGTCTGGCGTCTCGTTCCTTTACCTCGCAACAAGCATGCTATTGATACTCGCTGGGTGTATAGGAACAAGCTCGATGACTCTAGGGTGGTCACAAGGAACAAATCAAGGTTGGTTTCTCAAGGATACAATCAAAAAGAAGGGATTGACTATGATGAGACATATGCTCCAGTGGCTCGCATTGAAGCAATTCGTCTTCTCATTGCCTATGCCGCTCACAAGGGATTCACATTATACCAAATGGATGTCAAGACTGCATTCTTGAATGGATATCTCCAAGAAGAGGTATATGTGAAGCAACCCCCTGGTTTTGAGGATGCCAATTTCCCCTCGCATATGTATGCTTTGGATAAGGCACTGTATGGTCTTAAGCAAGCACCTTGTGCTTGGTATGATAGACTCGCACAGTTCCTTCTCTCTAACGGCTATCATCGAGGAACGATTAACAAAACTCTATTCCTTCTGGAACAAGAAGGTAAAATTCTGGTGGTTCAAGTCTATGTTGATGATATTATTTTTGGTTCCACTAACCCTGCTCTTGTAGAGAAGTTCCAAAATCTTATGAGTAGTGAGTTTGTGATGAACATGATTGGGGAACTGTCCTTTTTCCTCGGATTACAAGTTACTCAGACTAAGGAAAGAACGAAGATTCATCAACAAAAATACA
Source organism: Rheum nobile (assembly GCA_027886185.1). NCBI lineage: Eukaryota > Viridiplantae > Streptophyta > Magnoliopsida > Caryophyllales > Polygonaceae > Rheum > Rheum nobile. Next base: position 3,923,051 of record WOAB01000208.1, on the reverse strand, counting down.
TCAAGGAGTTGTTGAAGAAGTATGGTATAGATTCTGCAAAACCCATCGTTACCCCTATTTCTCCTAACACTCGCTTGGATGCAGATTTGAATGGAACATCTATTGATCCCACCATGTATAGAGAAATGATTGGTTCTCTCCTCTATCTCACGGCCAGTCGGCCAGATATATTGTTTAGTGTGTGTCTCTGTGCTAGATTTCAGGCCAACCCCAAGGACTCACACTTGAAGGAAGTAAAGTGAATCTTTCGATACCTCAAAGGAATGGACCATCTATGTCTATGGTATCCCAAGAACTGTGATTTCAATCTTGTTGGATTCACAAACGCTGACTTTGCTGGGCACGTTGTGGATCGCAAAAGCACCTCTGGAACGGCACAGTTCCTTGGTCCCTGTCTTGTCTCATGGGGTTCCAAGAAGCAAAACTCTGTGGCCCTTTCCACTGCAGAAGCTGAGTACGTCGCCGCAACAAGTTGTTGTGCTCAAGTATTGTGGCTCAAACAACAACTGGAAGACTTTGGTATGTCTCTTGGCACCGTTCCTATTATGTGTGATAATACTAGTGCCATTAACATTTCGAAAAATCCAACTCATCATTCACGTACTAAGCACATTGACATTCGTCATCATTTTCTACGTGATAATGTTGACATGGGCTTCATTAGAATGGAACATTGCAGGACTGAAAATCAGGTAGCCGACATCTTCACCAAAGCACTAGACAAAGGTCCATTCCAGTATCTTCGATTACTCCTTGGCATGATCTCTATGAATTGAGGACCTTCACACCCATTATTCCCTCAATGCTTGGCTAATTTATTTCACAGATATCATGAAGTATCTTGCTTACATTGTCTTTCTTAAACTTGCTATTTCATGATTTTTGTATGCTTGAATTGCTTAGTCTTAGGGTCTAGCCTCTTTGTCTTTTGATTTGTGTTAAATTACTTGATTGCATGCTAACATCTTATTTGAGACCCAAAACAACCGATTTGATGATTGAACCCTCATAACAAGCCCACATGATAATCGTTTGTACAACCTACCATTGCCTTGATTCAGGTAAACGTTCCCTATGATCCTTGTTTGATAAACCTTTTTACTAGGAATAATTATATGAGTTTTTTTTTCTCCCTACCATATGTTTGGATATACTACACTTTGTGTGAACCCAACATTGAAATATCAAGACAAGCCTCGCAAACACTCTTGGTCTCAGGGGGAACGACGACTGTTGCTCAGATTAAGGGGGAACATATGTGAATGGAACGCGGAATTTGAATCAGTGGCTGGTATTTATTGGGGTGCAGGTGAACGTTGGAACGGCTCTCTGCGAGATTTTACTACTTTGTGGCAGGAGCAATGACGTAGTAAACGAAGTGAAAAAGTGGCCGTTATTAGAAGAGAGAGAAACGATCTCATGATGGATTTTTGGCAAGTCGGTTGAGATTATTTGGAAAGATTTTATCTTCTAAAATATTTTATCTTTCCTATAAATACTTGCCATTCTATTCCAAGTCCTCCACCGCCATTCTCTCTTGCTCTCTGCTCTCTCAAATATCTTAAAACTTATTGTCCTCCATGGATTCTCCAAGTAAGATGTTCACCACCGACAAGATGTCTGAGGCCGAGATGGACGCTTATATCCTCCAACTCCAATAGGCCAAGGTCGCTCGTGCTACACCGACAACCACCGGCGTGCCGACGTCTGTTCTGGAGGTTGTACATGCCGCCGTCCAACAAGCCGTCGACCCCTCTGCTTCTACATCGACACCAACACCGACGCCATCCCCTTCTGCTCCATCCCCATTAAAGGCCCAGTACCTCAATCCTGTGCTAGCAGTGGTTTCTATGGAGGAACAACCACGTCCTCAACCCATCGAGGAAGTGGAAGTCTCTTTCCCTTCAAAGGACAAAGTCAAAGAGGAGGAACAGTTGATGCAATCTCTGGAGAAGGAACTTGGAGTCAAGACTGCTCCTTTGGCGCCGCCTCCACCTCGCAAGCGCAAACTCGCCGATCTTCCTGCTACTGCTCATGACAAGGAGGAAGTACAGTTTTTCGAGCATCGAATGGCTCCAACGGCACAGTCAACACCGTCAAAGTCTAGTGGTGATGAAACTACTCCCAGACCCCTGAAGGCACGGCTTCGTTCCGATGTGCAAACTAAGAAGAAAAAGGCCAAAACTATTGGCAAGGCAAAATTGGAGCTTTCCGTCTCCACCACCACTGTTCCTGACTTGTCTAAAGATAAATAGATTCTTCCACCGCTTCTGATTCGAGAGAGTTTCTTTGCTGAACACAACGTGTAAGAGATTTTGGAGCTTCTGCGTTTCCAAGGATGGGAATGACTCTGTTCTAACAGGACGACAGTAAATGAAGTGCAGATGCATGAATTTTACCACTACTTCCATCTCTCCAAGGCTGATGCTCTGTGTGGATCTACCAAGATCAGTGGTGAAGACATGTCCTTCACGCCCAAGGTAATCTCCTCACTCCTCTCTGTTCCTTTGGGTGGCTTCTTTGAGGTTCCAGCGTGTGAAGTCAATGATGAGAAACTGGCGTGTATGGAACGGTTGTTTGGTTCAACCACTGGGGAGTTGCACACTAAAAGGCTGACATTAGCTCAACGAGTGGCTTTCCACATTATTTCCAGGGTTGTGGCACCTCGCCAAGAGAAGCGCAACACTATCACCCTCTGTGACTTGTTTTTTATCGACCATTTTCTAAGAAGGGAGAAGATTGACCTCCCTCGAGTGATTTTATGCCACATGGAACGGTGCAAAGCAAAGTCCCACTCTTTGGCCTATCCAGGCTTAGTGAAGATGTTGTTGCTCCGAGATGAAGCTTATCTCGAGGAAAATGAAGTGTCTCTGGGAAGTGAGTTGGATTCTGCTATTGTGGAGAAGATGAAATTTAAGGGTGACTCAAAGGGAACGGGCACTGTGACTGCAAAGAAAGCAGCTGGTGAAGGAACGTCTAAGGGTGGCTCAATTCAGCATCAGATTCTGACTGAGCTCAAACAGCTAAACATCACCTTGAACCTGCTCTTAGATCACTTTCTGAGCAAAGATGAAGATGTTGCTGAAGGCCCTGAGACTTGAGTGTTCCCTGTCACTATCCATCCCGTCTGACCCTCTGTTCTTGTTTTTCTATGTTTTTATGTCTTTTGTGTGATTGTTCCTTGTCTTTTGATGATAGTTGTCTAGGTTCCTTAGCTTTGTACTTATTTCTACTTAATGAATGAAATATTTTGATCATGATTTGCATGCGAGTCAAGACTTTGTGATTTCTGTGATCTTTTGATGATGCCAAAAGGCGAAAGTATGGAAATTGTGAAACCCAAGGAAGGGTTGATAGCAGAAGCTAGTGCTAAGGAGAATGACGACGCTGCTTGAAGGTAAATCCTTCTATGAACTTTCGGAGGGGGAACAATGTCAAAATCTTGATCGTGGTATATGTTTGATTACATGTGATTGACTTCTTACTTGACTGTTTTGAACGTGCACATTTTGAAGGAGTTTGTCATCACCAAAAAAGGGGAAATTGTTGGAACGATGATGTTCCCTCTAGTTTTGATGATGATAAACTCAATGGCATTTGATGATTTTTAGTGTGACTATGAGTTTCAGGAAACAAGTGAATTAAAGGAACGATGAAAACCATATGATGAATCAAAACAGAGAATGAAAGCAACAAAGAAGTCAACAATGAGGAACAACGCGCTGGAACAAACGAGAAACAAAGACACGCATTAATGAACAGGAAAGGAAAGGGAACAACGCCAAGGAATGCAGAGATGCGCGCTGTCGCCCTTGCAATTGCCGAATCTCTATTTATGGAAAGAGATCTTGAAGAAACAACTTGGGCCGCAAGAGATAAAGTTGTTGAAGATCTTCTTGTTAGGAAAGATTAGAAAACATTGTATAGGATTATTTTATCTTATTTTCCTTAAGTAAAACTAGGGTAAATTAGATAGAATTCCTAGACTATAAGAAAGGAAGTCGTCCACTTCATTTCAACAAGCAATTACGGCATTTCCACAGAACTTAGAGCATTCAGAGAAGAAGAAGAACTTACAAGGATGAGACTTTGGTGAGTTGAGTACTTGTTAGGGTTTTGATTGTCTTAGGTGTTGTTAGGAATATTACAATAAGAGGTCTAGATATCTAGGAGTAAACTAGATTGAGATAAGACTTGCTTGATTATAATTCCAGAATTAATGAAAGAAGTAGACTTTTGAAATCCTACTAGGGAAACCTAGAGGTAGAGGTTTTTCTTAGTCAACTAGTTGGTTGATTAAGTTTTCCTCTCTAAGGAACTTTGTCTGTTACACTGTTATTCTGTTATGATATTCCGCTGCCCAAGGAACAGTTATACCGTTCCTTGTACTAACACACTCGATTATACAAATAGACTATGATGAGACATATGCTACAGTAGCTCCCATCGAAGCCATTGACTTCTCATCGCCTACGCTGCCTTTAAAGGTTTCACATTTTACCAAATGGATGTTAAAAATAGCCTTTCTTAATGGCTACCTTCAAGAAGAAGTTTATGTGAAACAACCCTCCTGGCTTTGAAGATTGACAGGTGCTAAATGTCGTGATGCCCAATCAAAGTAAATCCTTAAAAACCTAACTTAGTAGAATAGGCAAGCAAGGGTCGAATCCCACAGGGAGGAGTTATCTTTCTTTATGCAAGTAGTATGTCAAAGGTAACAAAAGGGGGGTTTGTTGGTTGTTTGCAAGTAAACAAATTGAACAAAAACAAAGGTTGTAATGAATTGGGAAAAAGTACTTAGCCCGACAAATATCCACCATTCATTTGATTGATTGGTCCTAGATTATCTCTATTCCTTCCTAATTATTCCTGTCCCTATTCTGAAATAGTTACCAGTCCAACTAGTCTTGGCAACCCTAACTATCGAACGCACGAGAAACTATCAAGATTTAGAACAATAGCAGCAGGAAGCATAGGAATTAACCAGGATACATGCAACACCACAACTCGCAGTATTTAACACATAATCAATTCTCTTTCACAATAAACTAGTCCTAGAATATCATGGTTGCTACACAAGATAAGGGATTTCAACTCAAAATATCCAAACTCTAGCAATAGACAATTACTAATATCAACTAGGTGATCAATCCAGTCAAATCAATAAGAATCAATAGGAATAAGCTCAAGAGAAAAGATATAATCAAAAGGAATATGAATAGAATTATAATCTCACAACCATATATCAAATAAAGGCTTCAATCGTCGGACTAAGCAAAGGGTGCTTAGTTCTTCATAGTCTTGAAACGAAAACTCAAAGGGAAAAACAATACTGAATAAAATGATTCTCAGAAAAAACGATAATAGTGGCTGCTAGGAACTAGGTTTAAATAACCTAGCTAAACCTAAAAACTAAAGATAACAAACATAGTCTAAAAGGAAATAAAATAATCTAATCGGAATAAAGAAATAAAATAAAAAGAAATAAAGTAAAACAAGATCTTCGGACGAAAACACGGCGCGCTGATAATGGGATTTCCGCGACCGCGGAAAATACAATTTCGATCTTCGTTGCTCTCGACTTTTCCGTGACCGCGGCCGCAGATTCTCGGGTTTTGATCTTCTCCGTCTCGTGATGTTCCGCGACCGCGGCGGTGAATTTTGCGACCGCGGAAGACTTCCTGTAAAGGCTTTCCAACTCTTTCTTCATCTATTCCTTGGACTTCTCTTGTGGTTTTCTTCTCATCTTCGTAATGTCTTCTTTTAAGCTCCTCCAAACCACCAAATCTACACTTCTTCACCTCAACTCCAATCTCTACAATTGTGCTCTAAACATCTCCAAATGGTACCCAAAACACCGATAACAACTCCTAGTTAAACCCTACAAAGTAGCGCTGATCAAAGATGTAGATCGTCCTGACCATGTGTATGCACTAGACAAGGCACTGTATGGACTTAAGCAAGCACCTCGTGCTTGGTATGAGAGGCTAGCACAATTCCTCCTCTCCAATGGATATAGATGTGGTGCGATCGACAAGACACTATTTTACTTGGAACACAAAGGTGAGATTCTCGTAGTTCAAGTCTATGTTGATGATATTATTTTTGGTTCGACTAACCCTGCACTTGTAGAAAAGTTCAAAAATCTCATGAGGAGTGAATTTGAGATGAGTATGATCGGGGAATTGTCCTTTTTCCTTGGATTACAAGTCTCTCAATCCTCTGAGGGAACAAGAGTGCATCAACAAAAATACATCAAGGAACTGTTAAAGAAGTATGGTATGGATAAATCGAAACCTATTGATACCCCTATTTCTCCTATCACTCGCCTTGATGCAGACTTGAATGGAAAAGATGTGGATGCTACGATGTATAGAGGAATGATTAGCTCATTACTCTATCTAACGGCAAGTAGGCGATATATTATGTTTAGTGTGTGTCTTTGTGCTAGATTTCATGCAAATATTATGGAGTCACACCTAACTGAAGTCAAACGGATTATGCAGTACTTGAAAGGGAATGATCATCTCTGCCTTTGGTATCCAAGGAACAGTAGGTTTGAATTCGTGGGCTTCATTGATGCTGATTTTGGGAACTCGCCCACACGAAGTTGTCCCCCCAAGCAAGAAGTGCAAACACATAATTGGTTCCGATGACATAGAAGAGGATTCGGACGTCCAATGCACTAGGGAACAACGCGCTACTACTGAGTTCTCCACCCGTACCAAGTCAAATGCCGGTGAGACAACTCTTGGAACCTTGAAGCAGAGACTGTGATCGGCAAAGAAAGCCGAGCTGAGGAAGAAGGCAAAGATTGAGGAACAGTCTGTTGTTCCCACCTTCACTGACGGGAAGAAGATCCTCCCACAGTTGCTGATCCTAGAGAACTTCCTCTCTGAGAATGGTTTCAAGGAAGTCATGGAGAGACTCAAATTTCAAGGGTGGGAACATCTCTTCTCCAACCGCGTCTTGGTCAACCCCGATCAGATACGTGAGTTTTACCATTATTTCTGTCTCAATTCTTCTTCGACTATGCTGGGAACACCGTTTGTGTCTGGGGAAGATATGTCTTTCACTATTTCCAAGCTTGTGCATCTACTGGGTGTTACTGCTGAAGGTTTCTATGACATTCTGGGTGACAAGGTCACTAATGCTCAAAAAAAGGCCAAGGAGGCCAGTGCTCAAAGGCTCTTCAAGACTAAATCTAGAGCCACTCATGTGTCCACTCTTACTCTGCCTCAGCGAATAGAGCATCAAATCATCATGAAGGTTGTCGTTACTAGGCAAGAGAAGAGGAATGCTATCACCAATACCGACCTTCTACTGTTGGACAAGTTTTGGCACAAAGAGAAGATTGACCTTCCTAGGGTCATCCTGCAACACATGGCGAAGTGCACTGCCAAGACTTACTCCCTACCCTAGCCCAATGTGATGAAGTTGATTTTGCAGAATGAAAAGGTTTACAGAGCAGAAGGTGAGGTCCCCATGGTCACTGAGTTAGACATGGTGAACATCAACAAGATGAAGTATTAGGGTGATGATAAGGGAACTCTGCCCGCGTCCGAGATCACCAAGCACGAAGCTGGTGAGGGAACATCGAGGAGCAGCTCTGTGCAAGGCCAGATGTTGGCTGAGCTGCGTGAGATCAATAATATATTATCGCTGCTTATTGAGCACTTCCTCAACAAGGGCAAGGACCAGAAGGAGGATTCTGAGTCTTGAGTGGACCATTTTCTATCCTAGCCCGTTATTCCCTCTTCTATTGACTTTACTATGTTATTTTGTTAGGTTGTTTGCTCTTTGATCCTTTTGTGTTGTTTGTCAAGTTGCTTTTGATGTTTTGTAATTAATTCCCTGCTAGTTTAATGAACTTATATTTTGCTAGTAATTTGTTGTCTTAGCTCTTATTGTTCCAGTGGTTACTTTTGATGATGCCAAAAGTGGGAAAGTGTGGAAAATTATGCGATGAAATCAGTAAAGAGAGGTAACAATCTTATTGTTCCTAATTATTTATGAATTTTTGAGCGATGCTAGTGCTGAGGGGGGACGATGATGCAACTTGAAGGTATGACCTGCAAATATTCTTTTAATATAAAATTTTGCTTAACACTTGATCTTAGATGCAATGTAATTTATATTGACTTGTTTTTTACTCTCTATTTTGATCGAACAATTTTTTGAATGGGTTTGTCATCACCAAAAAGGGTGAAATTGTGGAACATTGACGTTCCATCTGGTTTTGATGATGATAAACACCATTAGGTTTTATGGTTTTTGTTGTTCCTATGAGTTTCAGGTTTTATGAAAGAATTAGGGAACAATGGAAATCATATGAATAAGAGAAAGTATAGGAATGCAACAAAGCGTTGTGGAAACAAGGAACGGTTACGCGGAAGTAAATTGGAAATATGAAGAGCGCGTAGATTTCATAGAAGAAAACTTTTATACATGGAAATAGCGTTTAAGGAACAATGCGTGACCGTAGGAGTTTCCAGCTGTTACTAGTGAAGATCGCTACACAAGGAAATGAGATTTGAAGATTTACTTGGAGAGAGAAGTGATAGATAGCGAGTCTTAGGAAAGTTTTTATAAGGAAACTATGAGATTACAAGCGGAATTGTTTAGTTGGAAATAAAATCTTACACTGTTACCTTGTATGACGATTGATAGATTGTTTGGATATTTGGTAAGGTGATCTTGTCCGACACTATAAATAGATGAGTTTGCCTTAGGGAAAGGTATCTCAGCCACAACCATCGAAGCATACCAAGGAGCTACTGTAAGTTGAGATCGAAGATTCAAAGGCAAGGTACGAGCTAGTGTTGTGAGTACTTGCTTAGAGTCTTGTTGTGTTCTTGTGTCATTGTCAGTTGATTACACTCAAAGTCTAGAAGCCTAGGATCTGTGTGAGAATAGGTGGAGAGAAGACTTGTGATATTGTACAACTTATTAATAATACAAGTATACAAGGTTTGAAATCCTCATAGGGTAACACCTATAGGTTTTTTTTCTTTTCAACTAGTTGGTTGATAGAGTTTCCTCTATAAAGAACTGTCTTGATTGTTACTCTTGAATCTATATTATTTCCACTGCCCATGAAACAATCACATCATTCCTTGTCTAACACACTACGATTCAACACCCTATTTCTCCTAATACTCGCCTTGATGTAGACTTGAATGGCAAAGATGTGGATGCTACAATGTTTAGAGGAATGATTGGATCATTACTCTATCTAACGGAAAGTAGGCCATATATCATGTTTAGTGTGTGCCTTTGTGCTAGATTTCAGGCAAATCCTAAGGAGTCACACTGAACTAAAGTCAAACGTATCCTGCGGTACCTAAAAGGGAACTATCATTTGTGCCTTTAATATCCAAGGAACAGTGGGTTTGAACTGGTGGGCTTCACTGACGCTGACTTTGCGGGACACCTGGTGGATTGCAAAAGCACTTCAGGGATGGCACAGGTCCTTGACCCATGCCTTGTCTCCTAGGGATCAAAGAAGCAAGACTCTATTGCCCTTTCCACCGCTGAAGTTGAGTACGTAGTTGCTGCATCGTGTTGTGCCCAGGTATTGTGGCTCAAACAAAAATTGGAGGATTTTGGTATGTCTGTTGGCATCGTTCCCATTATGTGTGATAATACTAGTGCTATCAACATTTCCAAAAATCTTGTTCATCACTCACGTACGAAGCATATCGATATTCGTCATCATTTTCTACGTGATAATGTTGAGAAAAAATTCATTAGAATGTATTATTGCAGGACAGAAGATCACGTTGTTGATATCTTCACCAAAGCACTAGATAAAAACCCTTTGAGCACTTGCGAATGCTCCTTGGGATGATCTCTCTAAATTGAGGAATTTCCTGTCTACTATTCCCTCGATGATTGGCTAGATTGATCAATCTTAATCAGGAACATCTTCTATGCAACTTGTTAATTGCAAAATTTTTGTTTGTTAAATCTTGCTATGTGCTTTGTGTTACATGATTTCATAATCTCTTACAACTTCTATTCTTGATCATATGTGCTTCAATACATGATAACATTTTATTTCTTGCCAATGCAACCAATTTGATTGTCTTGAGCCATGATCCACGTAAATGTTCTCTATGAACCTTTCTTTGTTTTCAAATTTTTACTGGGTGTAATAATCTGGATCATCTTTGTTCCCTATATTATTTTTGTTTGGATATATCTTTGAATTTTTGTGTGGACCCAATTAAATATCAAAACTAGCCTTTTATATCCACTCAAGAATTTCAGAATCGTCTTGATGGAGCTTTGCCTAAGGGGGAATAGAGACAAGAACATCATTGATGGGAACAATTTGAGTAACGTTGGAGAATTGCAAGTGAACGTTGCATCAATGAGAAGTATTGCATTGAATGTTGATTTGACTGGTTTGCAAAGAGAAATGGCTAGTTCACTGGAAAATAGAGAAAAAGACCATTGAGGCCGCATTTGCTCCCAAATCTACAGTAACATCATTCTCTTGCTCCCAAATCTCTCTCGCTCTCAATGTTCTCAAAGCTTCCCTTTGCTCTCTGCCACCACAAACCCTAATCATCTCCATCTCTCCCACTCTCAAACACAACCCAATGGCCGCCTCAAGCTCAACCTCTGTCCCCGCCATTGATGTCTCTAAATTGTCCGAAGTAGAGTTGGATGCTCTCAAGAAGACCATTGAGGCACAACAGGCTGCTCTCACTCCATCCTTCAAGCAGGCCACCACAATTACTACCGCCGTGGTGGAAATTGCAAAAGAAGCCTCCCCTTTCGTTGCCGGATTACAGGAGGAAAAGCCGCGGGAGGAACAACCTCAGGGAACGGCGAATGCACCGTCCAAAAAAATCTCCAGTGTCGTCTCAGGAACTGGTTGTTACCACTGATCAAGAGGTCAACTCTCTTCCCAAGGACAAAGCTACCGACGAGGATGAAGCCATGGCCAAAGTGGAAAAAGAGTTGGGAACTTGTCCACTCGAAGTTGTTCAACCAAGCAAGAAGCGCAAACACACCATCGGCTTCGACGATATTGATGAGGATTCGGATGTACAAATCACTAGGGAATAGCGTATGTCTATAGAGTTCTCCACCCCTACCAAGTCTGATGTCGTCGAGACAACTCCTGGCACCTTAAAAACGAGACTGCGATCGGCAAAGAGAATTGAGCCAAAGAAGGAAAAGATTATGGAACAGTACACTGTTCCCGGTTTTACTGAGGGGAATAAGATCCTTCCATAACTGCTGATCCCAAAGACCTTTCTCACTGCGAATGGCTTTGAGGAAGTCCTGGACAAGATTAAGTTCCAAGGTTGGGAACATCTTTTCTCCAACCGTGTCTTAGTCAACCCTGATCAGGTTCCTGAGTTTTATCACTTCTTTTAACTCAACTCTTCTTCAACTATGGTGGGAACATCTTCAGTATCTAGGGAAGATTTGTCCTTCACTATGTCAAAAGTCCCTCGTATGTTGGGTGTTACTGCCGAGGGGTGTTGTGACATTCTTGGCGACAAGATCACTGATGCTTAGAAAAAAGCCAAGGAGGCCAATGCTCAAAGGCTGTTCAAAGCTAAATCAGGTATAACTCATGTGTCCACCCTTATGCCTCAGAGAATAGTGCATCAAATCATCATGAAGGATGTCGTTCCTAGAGAAGAGAAAAGGAATGCAATCACTACCACCGATCTGCTGTTGTTGGATAGGTTTTGGCATAAAGAAAAGATTGACCTTCCAAGGGTCATCCTACAACACATGACGAAGTGCACTGTCAAGAATCACTTCTTAGCCTACCCGAATGTGATTAAGCTCATACTGTAGAAAAATGAGTTTATGAGCAGAAGGTGAAGTTCTCTTGTCCACTAAGTTGGACATGGTGAATATTCACAAGATGAAGTATCAAGGTGTTGATAAGGGAACTCTATCCACGTCCGAGATCATCAAGCGAGAAACTGGTGAGGGAACATCGAGAGACAGTTATGTGCAAAGCCAAATGCTGGCTGAGTTGCATGAGATCAAAAACATTTTGTCGCTGCTTCTTGAACACTTCCTCAACAAGGACAAGGACCAGAAGGAGGATTCTGAGTCTTGAGTGGACTCTTTATTTATCCTAGCCCGTTATTCTCTCTTCTCATTGAATTTTCTATGTTATTTTGCTTAGTTGTCTGCTCTTTGATCTTTTTGTGTTGCTTGTCAAGTTGCTTATAATGTTTTGTAATCATCTCCTTGCTAGGTTAATGAACTCTTATTTTGTTATTAATTTGCTGCATTAGTACTGTTGTTCCACTGATTACTTTTGATCTTTTGATGATGCCAAAAGGAGGAAGTGTGGAAAATTGTGCAATGAACTCAGTAAAGAGAGGTAACAGTCTTATTATTCCTAATTCTTTATGATTTTTTAAGTGAGGCTAGTTCTGAGGGGGAACAATGATGCAACTTGAAGGAATGAACTATAATTTGTCATTTGATATAAAATTTTGCTTAACACTTGATCTTAGATGCATGATGATTTATATTGACTTACTTATTACTCTCTGGTTTTGATCGAACAATTTTTGAATGGGTTTGTCATCACCAAAAATGGGGAAATTGTTGGAACCTTAACGTTCCCTCTGGTTTTGATGATGATAAACACCAGTAGGTTTTATGGTTTATATTGTTACTATAAGTTGCAGGTTTCATGAAAGAATTAGGGAACAATGGAAATCAAATAAAGAAGAGAAAACAAAAAAATGCAAAGGAACGTTGTGTAAACAAGGAACTGTTATGCGGAAACAAATTGAAGATGTGAAGCGCGTGTAGAGTTTATACAAGGAAACAGTTATACATGGAAACAACAGATAAGGAACAATGCGGGAAAGCAGGATTGCTTAGCTGTTACTAGGTGAAGACCGCTACATATGGAAACAATATTTGAAGATCTACTTGAAGGAAGACGTCTTAGCTAGCGTGTCTTAGGAAACTTTTTGTATGTAAAGTTTGGCTTTACGAGCTGGAATGTTTAGTTTAGAAAGAAATCTGTCACCGCTACCTTGTATAGTGGATTGATAGCTATTTCGGTATTTGGTAAGGAGATCTTATCTATCACTATAAATAGATGAGCATACCTTAGGGAAATGTATATCAGCTACTACAACCGAAGCATACTGAAGAGCTACTGCAAGTTGAGATCGAAGATTCAAAGGCAATGTACGAACTAGTGTTGTGAGTACTTGCATAGGGTTTTCTTGTGTTCTTGTTTTATTGTGAGTTGATTACACTTAAGGTCTAGAAACCTAGGATCTGTGTGAGAATAGGTGGAGAGAAAGCTTGTAAGATTGTACAACTTATGAATAATACAAGTATACTGTTTGAAATCCTACTAGGGTGATGCGTTCTTGGGTCGGAACGTCTCTTCTACGTCGGATCTAGATCGAGATGTTCACCGAAACGTCACGGGATAGGACGAAGATTGCTTGAGCAAGTCGTGGGTTGTGTTTGGGAAAGGGTTTGGAGAGATAGAATGGAGTTTAATGCAACTACCAAAACGGATTCAAAATCAAGGGTGACGTCGAAGCAAAGGAAGGAGGGATTAACACTCTGACTTAAGCTTTGCTCATATTCAACGTGCTTGAAATGAACTACAATGAGGGCTTTAAATAGCCAAGAGGCTCGGCCAAGAACCCTAATGGGCTTGGGCCGAGTAACAAGCTAATGGGCTAGCCCACTATGCAATAGTGGAGCAACGCCCGAAATATAAACTACTATAAATAGAAACTGCTAAACATAGTAAGTCCTAAAATAGAAAGTGCCAAATATGGAAACTTACTAAACATAGTAAGTTTCAAAAATAGCAATGCTAAAAATAGAAAGCTGCTAAAACCGGAAAGTTGCTAAATTATGAAATATAAAGCTAAACTAGATTAAGTCTTGAACCAAGGAGGACGCCAGGGTCTTGGGCGCCTTGGGCCTGTCGGAGCCCGGCTTGGGTGAGGGCTGGGACGCATCATTCTCTCCCCCTTAGATTCGAAGCGTCCCTCACTTCGAGCTTGGTGGGGCTAGGGAGAAGTGGCGCTCGGTCGGCAGCAAAAGGACAACGGGCGTGGGCCCGACTCGAGGAACCTCAGATGTGATCAAGTGGAGCTCGGGTCCAAGAGCGGGCACGGCATCGGGTGCAGGCGCGGACTTGGGTGCAACGGGCACCATCATGGACGCGTCGAGGATTGGTGGAGCCGCTGCAGTGGGCACGATAGTGGGCGCACTTCGAGTCGAGGAAGACGTGGCAGCGGGCACCGGTGTGGGTTCGCTGAAGGCCGGCAATGGCACGGTAATGGGAACGCCAGTGGGCGCGTTGTGTGGCTCCGGCATCTCGGCAATGGGCATGCTAGTGGGTGCGGTCGCGGCCAACTCAGCTTGGAGTAGGGCGACTTGTCGCCGTAGGGCCCGGATCTCACGTTGCACGGGTGTGAGCTCGGGGGTAGCGGGTCGTCGGTTCGGCGCGCGGGATTGTGGTTGGAGCCGAGGAGGGCCGACCAATCCGGTGCAATGTCGCGGTATATCCGCCGACGCGGGGGCTCGGGTGCATGGAGGCGAGGCGGCGGGATCCAACCCGGGTCCCCGTCGGCACGAAGGTCATTGTAGTATTCAGACCATCCGTCAAAGTCGTGGCCTTCGTAGTCCCAGCGGTGGTGGTGCCGATAGGCCATGGGACGGGTTCGGGTGCGGGTCTGGTTAGGCCTCCGTCATGGGCGCGGGAATGGGCTAAGGCACGACTAGGTCATGGGCTAGGGTGCGGGTGCAGCCGAGGGGGTTGGTTGGGGAAGGGAATCGGGAAGATCTCGGGAGATTTGATTTCCCTAGGTCTATGGGGTTGGTTGGGAGGATAGGATAAGACGAGATCTTTCGGTTAAGGAAAGATCTCGCGGGGGATATTTGTGGGGATAAGGTCGAATATTTGTGGAGGATTTTGGGGGATTTGGGATCTCGGATTGGGGCAAGGCAGCGGAGTGGGTTAGGGTTTGGAGCGGCCGCGGCGGAACTAGGGTTTCTGCAGCGCAACCTTCGTATTTTGCCCTTTTGGAGGGGCAAACGAACTCGGATTTGGACGACTTTTATATGGATGAACTCGTCTTTCAAAGCTCTACAGGAATACGAAAAAAATCTCAGAAAAGAGAAAAATTTTCTGGGCGGAATCTGGGCAGAAGTCGACGGCGTTTCTGGCGTTGGTGTAGACGTCATCGGTGGCTCGATCAACTGGCGCTCTGATACCAGTTGATGCGTTACTGGGTCGGAACGTCTCTTCTACGCCGGATCTAGATCGAGATGTTCACCGAAATGTCGCGGGATAGGACAAAGCTTGCTTGAGCAAGTCGTGGTGTTGGATCGTTAGAGTTACGTCTGAGGGAACAAAAGCTTTGTTCCCACAGAAGATGCAGCGGATGAAGAACATCAAGAAAGATAACGAACGAACTCACGATGTATAGTGGAAACCCTGATTAGCAAAACTAGCTTCTCAAGGAAAAACCACTACCTTCAAGCTTCCGCTTGAGAGGATTTTGAAGCGTGTACTTGTCTTATTGATTTCTTGTTCGATTACACTTGTATCCTGGACTTCGACCTCTAAACAACCAGCTAGACTCGAAGACTCTTCTACAACGATGAATCTAACTCAACCCTCAAAGACTTACACACACCTCACTTCTTTTCTTTCTCTTTTTTCGTTCTCTCTATTTTCCGTCGTCGTGGTTACTTAGAAATGAATCCATACTTCTAATAAATACAACACGGCAAAACCCTAATTGTAACAAGATAAGATCTTTCCAAATAAGCTTATAAGAAGATAGGATTTGCTGGAGGAATAATATCCCAACCGTCTATATTAATCAAGGAAGGAATTCCCGAAATTAATATAATCGGATGAGATATGATTCTTCTCTCTCCAATTCACTTATCTAAGGAAAGATTCCCTAAGATAAGGAATCGGGCTTCTCTCTCCAAATCTTCTCCAACGGCTAGATCCTTCCAGCCGAAGTCTTCAATCCTTGACCGCGTGATTCTTCTTTGATTTGTTTCCATAATTGTCACGCTGGATTTCTTCTCACTTCAGTTCCTTGCTGGGTAACAAAGCACATGAACAGAGCTTTGTTCCTCCCCGCGATCCTTTGCTGCAATGGTTCCCTGAGACAACTGTCTTTGTTCCTGAAATACTTAGTATCCAGATTAGTTGAATGTTTGTCACTTATCAAAACCTAAGGAATTCAACAAATTCCCCCTTTTTGATGGTGACAAACATCCTTGTCAATAAAGAATACACAAACCAGATAAAGACAGTTGTATGGGGAAAGGTTCTCCACACAAGACCATAATAGTTCCCCCTCAACACAGCAACATATGAAATCATGTACTGTTCCCCCTTAACCAAAGCTACCTGTCATTTTTCCCCTTTTGGCATCATCAAAAACATAGGTAAGGAGATAGAGAGAAAATGACCACATCAAGATGAGCAACACCCCCTTTTGCATTAGATTGAAACGCACAAACATAGGCTGCATGTAAAGACAACTACAAAATAAGCAAAGATAACACATATGATCAACATGCCAGTCAATGGAAACACATGAGCCAGAGACAAGGAAAATCAAGCAGTAAGGGATAAATGTGCTAGGGAACAAAAGAGGGATTGGTTAGCCAGAGTGTTGGAATGGAACTCTTTGGAACATCAGTTCCCTTCCTCTGTTTCTGTTGTTTTGACGATGACAAACACTTGAACATAACTGGTTATTCTAGTGTCTTATATACAGCTGAAAAGATAAAGGAACCGAGTCCATTATGAGCGAAGATCAAGATCGAGGGAACTGGATGGAACTGCTTCTGTACTTTCCCAACGTTATCCACAAAATCTTTGAAGAAGATTTTCTCACCAAATCCGGAAGTCAACAACTGAAGATCTTTGGCGGTTTTACACATAGAGTATCTTTATATGATTGTGTAAATTAGGATTCGGTTGAGTGCATATTTTATTTCTTATTCTAGGTAAGAGATAAAATATTTCTTCACTGATTTATGGGATATGTTCGTTCAAGTAATATCTCTTCCGAGATCTTTCCTTGGCAAACAGATCGTATAAATACGTGATGATGCTGGAGTATTTAAAATATGCATTTCCACGAGATTTAGAGTGCATCAGAAAGTAGAAGAAGAAGAAGAAGAAGAAAAAGAAGAAGTGTTCGAGTCGAAAGAGTCGAAGTAAGTCTATTGTGTGTTAATCTGTGATTTCTAGGGAACTAGGTTTAGTCTGAGTGTGTTAGACTGAAACGTGTGAGTTCGGAAGTTGTAATCGCATATTAATATACAAGTAGACTGTTTCAAATCCTCGAAAGAGGGGTGGTTTTTATCCTAGATAACTAGTTGGTTATCAAAGGTTTCCACCTTAAGTGATTGTTCTTGATAACTTGCTTAATTGTTATTCCGCTGCCCATAGGAACTGAACACATTAGTGTCTCAGTTCCCTTGATACTAACGCAGAGATCCTACAATTGGTATCAGAGCTAGCGCTCTAGATTGTGTGTTTACTAAGCAGGTTTTTAAGATGTCTCGCAACAACGAACCTGAACTCAGTGTCTCCATCAACAAACCATACATTCTTAAGAATGGACAAATCAACTGGTGGGCTCAATAACTTACTGGCTTTATGCAAACCAACGACATGCAATGCTGGTATGTCTTGGAGAATGGGAACTACCCTAAGCCAGTTGATATAAAGGATCCCACCAAGTTTATGCCTATCTCTGAATGGACTCAAGAGCACTTTGGTCAACAAGAAAGGAATGCAAAGGCACGTCAATATATTCTGAATGCCTTGACCAAAACTGATCAAGACAAAGTCATTAGCATCGATAATGCTAAAGAGATGCTGAAAGCTCTGAGGGAATTCAACCTGGGAAGTGAAGACCTTCAGAACAACAGGAAGTTTGATCTACAAGGAGAATATCACAGATTCAAAATGCTTGAGACTGAAAATGTCTCATCTTATCACTCTCGTTTTAAGATTCTATGCAATGAACTCACAGCTTGTGGTGCAGCACCTGAAGAGTGGTCAAAATCCATGGTGATTATCAACGGACTTAACTCCAAGTTCGAAATGACACACAGCATCATGCTTCAAACTCCTTCCATCAGAGTTCTCCCTATTCAGGAACTCATTGGTCAACTCTAGCGACAAGAAAACACGGCTAAGGGAACTGAGCAAGTGAAAACTGATCAAAGCATTGCCTTGATGCTGACCAAAGTCATGGAAAGGCTGAAGACCGATGAACACTCCGACGAAGAAAATGATGATGAGATCACAACTCTTCTAACTCGCACTGTTAGGAACTTTCAGAAGGGAAAGTTCCCGAGGAAAGACTTCAAGAGGGAACACAAGGAATTCAGATGCTATCAATGCAACCAGGTTGGGCATCTTGCTAAGAATTGCCCAAACAAGAAGGAGGATGTTGAACCTCAACAGAAAAAGGCGTTGGTTGCTACATCCACTTGGGGTGACAATGATGAAGAATCTGAAGGGGAACCAGATGACTTATCCTCTGGACAGTGCCTGATCACTGAAACATCCTCTGCAAGGGAACTCAACTTAAGTTCCCTTGATCTCTGTCTCATGGCAACTGCTGACTCAAGTACTGACTCAGACCCCACCAAACCCGAGGTATCTTCTATTGAACTCACTGAAACTCTCTCTAAGTATGATAAAAAGCACTTGATTAAACTGATTATCAAACTTAGCGATGAAAACAACTCCTTGCAAGAAAAGATTACTGAAAATGAAGAAGAAATTTCTTGCTTAACTGAGAAAAATGTTGTTTGGTGTAAGAAAGTTGAGGATGCTTCTAAATCTAGCAATACTTCGCATGCTGTCTGTCCTACTTGTGATTTGCATGATAAACTGAATCTTGGCGATAGTTCCCCCGCAAGTTCTTCTCCTGTCAATGATCTGCTGATGTCTATTATTGATAAACTTGACTCTCTATCTGTTTGCATTCATGAAAAGACTGTTACTCAAACTGTTTTTGTGAGACCTAGGGCTGGATTAGGCTATCTTCCTAATGACTCTTCCGATACTCCTTGTCATGCTCATAGTGACTTACATAAAGTTTCTAGTGAGATTCAGGCTAGAAATGAAAGACTTGATTTAGCTCTTCAAACTTCTAACTGCAAAAATGAATACTTGCAAGAAAGAATTAAGGTTCTTGAAAATGTTTCTAAGGACAATCTTTCGTGTGCTCCTAATGATTCTAAGATACATGAGATGTATAAGGGTATTGGGCACAATGCTCCCAGGAAGAAGGTTGATCTAAAGGAGAGAAAGATATCCAACTCAGTTCCCTTTCGTCAAAAGGGTAAGTACCTCTGGATTCCCAACAATCGTGTTTGCTGGTACTGTGGGAACCAAGGTCATAACATTGACGAATGCAACAAGAAGATCAAGGACGAAGAAAAAGCCTCTAAAAGGAGGAACTATATGAGGAAGGATAATAGGAAAAGAACCGAAATTTCTGACTTAAATGATCCCTATTATTATTCTTCTCCTTCTCAGGGAACTGACCATGCTAATCAGCCTAGGAACTCTCCTCCTAACAACCCCGGGAACGGTAAGCCGACCTGGGTTCGTAAGAAATGATGTTTAATTCTGCAGGCTGAAGTGAGCAAAGAAGAAAAATGGTACATAGACAGTGGAGCTTCATGTCATATGACTGGAAACAGGAAGAAACTGTACTCACTTCAGAAATACAACGGAGGAAAAATTTCCTTCGGTGATAAAAGAAAAGGAGCAATTTGTGGCGTTGGATGCGTGGATTTAACTGACAAAGTTCAGGTAAGTGATGTTCACCTTGTTGACAATTTAGGTTTTGATCTAATGAGTGTGTCACAGCTATGCGATCAAGGGGAGAACCACGTCTTATTCACTCCCAAAGAATGCTTCGTGCTGAATCCTGAGACTCACAAAACTCTATTGAAAGGGAAACGCTACAACAATGTCTATATCGTTGACACAAGTTTCATCCCTGAAGAAAATCTTTGCTTGTCTTCTATTGCTGATAGAACGACCATATGGCATCAAAGACTTGGCCATGCTAGCCCTCAGCTTATTCATAAGCTTCACAAGAAGGAACTGGTGAGAGGACTTCCCTCTGTTCAAATTGATAAAGACAACATTTGCTCAGACTGTGTAAGGGGGAAACATGTACGTAGTTCCTTTAAGTCAAAATATGAGATCAGTTCCTCTCATCAGTTCCTTCTTGTGAAGCTTATGAATAAGCTGAGGGCTAGCATGGCCAAGTCTTTGATGCCATATGGTCGTTCTATCAGCAATAGAACGACCATATGGCATCAAAGAATCCTGTCTTTCATTCCAAGTCTAAGCATATTGACATACGACACCACTTTTTGAGAGATAATGTGGAAAAAGGGATCATTATTATGGAACATTGTCGTACTGAGGAACAAATTGCTGATATATTCACAAAAGCCCTTAATCGAGAACCATATGAGTACTTTAGACTCCTTCTTGGAATGATTTCCATAGCTTAGCGGTTCTGAGTTCCCTTGCCTATTTCCCTGGTATTGACTAGTTATGTGACTTATTATTTTCTTTGGTAACTAGTTGGGAACTGTGTTTACAACTTTTCTTGTCCATCTCTGCCTTCATGTGTTTATTGTTATGATATTAGTTGGACATTCTTCTCGCCTTCATGCGTTGTGTGAATATCTTGGTTGCTTTTCTTTCAACAATATATAATCAATATGATCTCTGAACCCACATTATAAGCCGAAAGGATGATTGATTATAAGTTGTCCCTAACCTGGCTTCCCTAGTAGTTCCCTATGAACCTTTTTCTGATTAGTCCACAACTGGGAACTTACTAGTTTAGCGTCAAAATTGCCTTCCTGATATTTATATGCTTTTGGATGTGTACTTTTCATGATTTGAATACCCACTACATATATGCATCCAAAGCCTTCCCTAGCCAGGTACTTCTAAGGAACTAAGGGGGAACTGAAAAGGTCGCTGCTTGTGTGCTCTCTCCGCTGCCGCCTCGGATATTGTGCATCCTTCATTTCCTGTGCTCAGAGATATTAATGGCAAACCCTGCAAATTCTGCCCGTTTGAGATCTTTGTGGATGTGATGTGAAAAAAAAAAAAAAAAAATTGTGCTGCTGGACCTCCCTAAGATCATCATCCTTCATATGCCAGCTTGCCACTCTCATCCCTCACACTCTCTGCCTTACCCCTCAATCATCAAAGCCTTGCTGACAACACTTGATGTGTACTCGGAGTCCCCCTCTGAGATCATGTTTCAGCACCTAATGGATATGGCTTACATCTACCGTCCTAAGGCTAATGAGGAAAAGGTGGTTAAGACTAAGAGGCCTCGTGCTGCTCCTGAACAATCTCAGCATGAGACCTCCGATCTCTCCAAAGTGACTGTTGCCATCTCTGCTGAGCTCAAGGACCTCACCGCTATTGTGAAGGAACTGTCTGCTGCCTTCAACTCGCCTGCGACTGCTTTGATTGCCAAGTTACCTCCCAATTCCTCCCAAATTCCCCATGTTGTCTCTGGCTTAGTCTCCCTAGGAACTCCCTTGCACACTAGCTACCCTGCTTTGTTGGTTTCTCTCTCTTCGTGATCTTGATTGTTTGATCTTCGTATGTTTGCTAGCTGCTTTGTGCATCTTTTGTTAAAATTAATGAATATCTGTTTGCTCAGTTGCGACTTGCCATTTGCTTTGAACTTGTTCCTTTCTGGTTTCCCATTTGAAACTAATCTATCTTTTCGATGATGTCAAAAGGGGGAATAGTCTTTGGAATTTTGGAACCAATAGGACTAGTGTCTTTCTAAGGGGGAACTAAGTACTGTGTTCAAAAATTAAGGGGGAACTATAAAGCATTTATCCCAGTATCTCTGCTTCCTTAAATATGTCACTTATCTTGTCTATTGGTTATATGCTTATTACTGGTATTAGTTTGTCATCATCAAAAAGGGGGAAATTGTTGGAATGGAACTCTTTGGAACGTCAGTTCCCATGGAGTTCCCTTCCTCTGTTTCTCTTGTTTTGACGATGACAAATACTTGAACATAACTGGTTATTCTAGTGTCTTATATACAGCTGAAAAGATAAAGGAACCGAGTCCATTATGAGCGAAGATCAAGATCGAGGGAACTGGATGGGAACGGCTTCTGTACTTTCCCAGCGTTATCCACAGAATCTTTGAAGAAGATTTTCTCACCAAATCCGGAAGTCAACAACTGAAGATCTTTGGCGGTTTTACACATAGAGTATCTTTATATGATTGTGTAAATTAGGATTCGGTTGAGTGCATATTTTATTTCTTATTCTAGGTAAGAGATAAAATATTTCGTCACTGATTTATGGGATATGTTCGTTCAAGTAATATCTCTTCCGAGATCTTTCCTTGGCAAACAGATCGTATAAATACGTGATGATGCTGGAGTATTTAAAATATGCATTTCCACGAGATTTAGAGTGCATCAGAAAGAAGAAGAAGAAGAAGAAGAAGAATAAGAAGAAGAAGAAGAAGAAGAAGAAGAAGAAGAAGAAGAAGAAGAAGAAGAAGAAGAAGAAGAAGAAGAAGAAGAAGAAGAAGAAGAAGAAGAAGAAGAAGAAGAAGAAGAAGAAGAAGAAGAAGAAGAAGAAGAAGTGTTCGAGTCGAAAGAGTCGAAGTAAGTCTATTGTGTGTTAATCTGTGATTTCTAGGGAACTAGGTTTAGTCTGAGTGTGTTAGACTGAAACGTGTGAGTTCGGAAGTTGTAATCGCATATTAATATACAAGTAGATTGTTTCAAATCCTCGAAAGAGGGGTGGTTTTTATCCTAGATAACTAGTTGGTTATCAAAGGTTTCCACCTTAAGTGATTGTTCTTGATAACTTGCTTAATTGTTATTCCGCTGCCCATAGGAACTGAACACATTAGTGTCTCAGTTCCCTTGATACTAACACACATATCCTACACAGAGAACGACGAATCAAGTACCACTAGTGCCTGTAGAGGGATCCGGAGTATGAGTAGCCGTTAGAGCACGCACATCCTCCATAAGTCGCCTTTGTTGTTCTGCCAATCAACGATATTGCGCGAGACAAACTCTTCACGACCCTTCGCAGATTTGTTCCCCTTCAGACCCAACCAGCACCTCTTTGCAACGCAAACTGCTTCTTGTGTAGCTTACTAGCATCCAACCGCCGGTAGAAGAAAGATTCAATTGTCCCCTCTTTGTGTTCCCTGTGGTGTTCCATTTTTTTTTTTTTTTTTTTGAAACAGCACACGGGAGTAACATGACAACTTTACAGAGAACGCCATAGATAGGAGGGGAGAAAACACAAGAATCCTTTTTCATATCTTTTCAAGTATTAAGGATAATGATCCCAATCTTCTTCTTTCCTTATTTTACCAAAGATCACAGCCAAAAAGATATTTTCCAAAAATAAATCTTGTAAAAGATTCTGTCCAAAACCATCAAAGCCCACAAAATCTCAAGCGCAACAACATCACGCAACCACCACATCACCTTTTATGCACGAACACTTCTCAAGCAGTTACAAGCCATCATTACACAGCATACCTGTCAAATCCCAGCCACAGACCACAGAGGCGACAATTCGTATTCTCGACTTTCCGAGAAAGTAGAGGAGTGTGATGCGGGGGTAATGTTACCAGAGAGGGTGAAAAGAACATCACACATAAATATATACGAGAATTTTTAATAATGTTTAATCATGAATGAGAGGATCCCAGATGTGGATGATAAGAAAGGCTCATAGGAAGCATCAAGCATGATGGCTAGGGTAGGCTATAGAGTCAACAATCATTTGGGCTTATAATGAGGGATCAATGCATCAAGTTGACTCTTTTGGGCTGAAAGAAGGCTGAATCATGTATAGCCAAGATAGCATGGATGATCATGCATGAAAATTTGCACATAAGTGAAGTATTAGCATGAGTCTAAACAAGGTGTCCAACTAATGAGCAAGAAAATGGATGCAGATCAGGACATGATGATTAACCTTGCACACTTTATCAAGTAAGTTAGCCAATCATCGAGGGAACAGAACAAATAGACATTTAGTTTAGAGAGATCATACCTAGTTTCATACGGAACTGTTCGAAGGGTTCCTTGTTTAGAGCCTTGGTGAAGATGTCAGCAATTTGATCCTTAGTTCCACAGAAGTCCATTGTCACCAATCCTTTCTCCACACAGTCACGTAAGAAGTGGTGTCTTATCTCGATGTGCTTGGTACGTGAGTGTTGCACCGAATTCTTGGAGATATTTATGGTACTGGTATTGTCACAGAGAATGGGAATAGAGTTAAGAAGAATACCGTAGTCGCTGAGTTGTTGTTTAAGCCATAGGAGTTGTGTGCAACAAGCAGCGGCGGCTATGTATTCAGCTTCTGCAGTGGATAGAGCGACGGAGTTCTGCTTCTTTGACCCTCAGGAAACTAAACACGGCCCAAGGAACTGAGCCATTCCTGATGTTGATTTTCTATCCACTTTGTTCCCTGCGAAGTCAGCATTTGTGTATCCGACTAGATCAAGGCTTCCTCCCCTTGGATACCACAAATATAGATCATCTGTTCCCTTCAAGTATTTCAGAATCCTTTTCACTGCTTTGAGATGTGTTTCTTTGGGATCGGCCTGAAAACGAGCACAAAGACATACACTGTATATAATATTAGGTCTACTAGCAGTGAGATAGAGAAGCGAACCTATGATTCCTCGGTAGAGAGATGGATCAATTCCCTGTTCATGTTCGTCTTTTCCCATTGGGTTGTTTGGAGAGATGGGAGTGGTGAAGGGTTTTGCGTCAGACGTTCCAAACTTTTTGACACATTCCCTTAGATACTTCTGTTAATGCACTTTGGTTCCCTCATCCCCCTGAGAGACTTGAAGACCTAAGAAGAACTTGAGTTCTCCAACCATGCTCATCTCGAATTCACTGGCCATTACCTTAGAGAATTTCTGAACCAGTTTATCATCTGTAGAGCCAAAGATGATATCATCCACGTAGACTTGTACCACCAGAATATGCTTCCCTTCCTTCAGAAGGAACAATGTCTTGTCGACCTTTCCACGAACGTATCCGTGCGTCGGAAGGAACTGTGAGAGCCTTTCATACCAGGCCCTCGGGGCTTGCTTGAGATCGTACAAAGCTTTGTCTAGAATATAGACATGGTCGGGTTGGGTGGTGTCCTCAAAGCCGGGATTTTGCTCCACATAGACTTCCTCCTTGAGAACTCCATTCAAGAAGGCGATCTTGACATCCATCTGTTGCAACTTGAATCCATGAAAAGAGGAAGAGGCAATTAGGAGTCTTATTGCTTCTAACCTGGCAACTGGAGCAAAGGTCTCATCATAGTCGATGCCTTCCTGCTGGTTGTAACCTTTCACCACCAGCCTTGCTTTGTTCCTTGTGACTTGACCTTGATCATCCAGCTTGTTCCTGAACACCCATTTGGTTCCTATCACTGTTCTGTTCCTTGGACGAGGGACTAACCACCAAACCTTGTTCCTTTCGAACTGATGAAGTTCTTCTTGCATGGCGTTTATCCAGTCAGGATCCTTCAATGTTTCTCCTACGATTTTAGGTTCTTGTAAAGAGAGAAAAGCATTGAAAGCACAAAAGTTATGTAGGGAAGAGCGAGTGCTTTGAGGTGCTCCCTTTCTATAGTCTGTGACGATTAGTTTGACTGGATGAGCCCACTTTTGCTGGTAGTTTGGAACTTGAGGATTGTTGATGTCGAACTTCTCTGAATTAGCGTTGCCAGCGTTTGAGCTTTCACCAACAGTTTCATCAATATTAGAACTGACATCTCCAGTTCTGTCAGTAGTAGAGCTTTCCTCAGAGGGCTCTGTTGTGCCGTGACTTGGGCTCTGTTCCCCTTGAGGTGCCTGAGGTGTTTCTGGTGGGTGAGCATTTTCTTCATTTCCATCTGAGTTGGCGGAGTTGGGAGTTCTCGGTGTTGAAGGATCATTCTGATTTTCTTGATCTTGAGAGGTCCCATCACCGAAATTGCTTTCTACAAGCTGAAAGAAATTATCTTCGGATAGCTCGGTATTCGAGGAAACACTGCCTGATTGTTCCTGCACATTGTTACCAGCCATAACTGATTCATCAAACACTACATGAATGCTTTCCTCTACCTTTCTGGTTCTCTTGTTGAATACTTTGTAATCCTTGCTTTGCTGAGAGTATCCTATAAAAGTTCCTTCATCACTCCTGGGATCGAACTTCCCAAGAGAATCTTTCCCGTTGTTGTAGACGAAGCACTTGCAACCAAATGTGCGTAAATGAGACACATTAGGTTTCCTTCCCTTAAGAAGCTCATAGGCAGTTTTGTTCAGGAGAGGACGAATGGTTGTTCTATTCAGAACGTAACAAGCGTCATTCAGAGCTTCGGCCCAGAAACTCCTAGGAAGACCACTTGAGATGAGGAGGGTACGTGTCATGTCTTCCAGAGTCCTGTTCTTCCTTTCCACAACCCCGTTTTGCTGTGGGGTCTTGGGAGCAGAGAAGTTGTGGTTAATACCTCTGCTCCTACAGAGGGATAGGAACTGAGAGTTCTCGAATTCTGTTCCATGATCAGTGCGAATAGACCCCAAGGAATGTCCAGTGCTCCTTTCGGCTGCCTTAAGCCAGGACTCAAACTCAGCGAACACTTCATCCTTTGATGAGATAAATAGAGTCCATGTGTACCTGGAATAGTCATCAACAATAACAAAGACATATGCATTTCCCCCATGGCTCTTCGTGCGCATTGGCCCACAAAGATCCATGTGGACTAATTCCAGAGGATGAGTAGTACTTACATCCCTTTTTTACTTGAAAGAGGATCTGACTTGTTTTCCTTTGATGCATGCATCACACACATAATTTCTCATAGCTTCAACCTTAGGGAGACCGTTCACCAGCTCTTGTCTGTGAAGTTTGGAAAGGAGTTGAAGGCTAGCATGTCCAAAGCGTTTGTGCCACAAGTCTGTTGTCCCAGCAATAGACGACAGACAAAGGTCCTTGTCAGGGATGAAAGCAGGGTCGACCTTGTAAACGTTGTTGTCGCAGATCCCTTTGAGTAAGATTTTCCCTGTACTTAGACACTCAACATGACAATCATCGGTGGTAAAGACTACTCTATTTTTTCTGTTTTGGCATAGTTGAGCCACACTAAACAGGTCAAATTTGAGATTATTCACTAGATTTATGTTATTCACAGTGATGTGTTTAGATAGTCTTACTTTACCGATACCACAAACCTCACCCTTACTTTTGTTTCCAAAAGTTATCGATGCCCCTGAGGTTGGCTGAAGAGAGGTGAACCACTCACTGTTCCCTGTCATGTGACTTGAGCACGCACTGTCAAGGTGCCAAGAGCCTTTCCTTACTTCCTCCTCGGATTTATGAGCACCATCTTCTGATATGTTGTGATCTTTTGAGCTCATCAAACAGATATCCTTTGAGAGAGGAGATGCTTCATCATCTGAGTTGTAGTCACCCCACTTCGCACCCTTTGCTTGTTCCTCTTTCCGGGTCTGAGGAGAACCTGCCACTTTGTTGAGGCAGTTTTTGGCGAAGTGTTCGTTGTCATAACAGTGGAAGCAGACAACCTCCTTCATGTCATTGTGAACCATGACCGAACCCTTAATGCCTTTGTTTCGAGACCATATCTTCTTCATGGCTTGAGTGATGAGAACCACATCTACGTCACCTTCTCGAGAGTCTCCATCCAAGGCATTTCCTGATGACATCTTTCCTGCAAAATCTGTAACTAAAAACAAACAATCTAGAGCACCAGGCTCTGATACCAATTGTTGGATCGTTAGAGTTACGTCTGAGGGAACAAAAGCTTTGTTCCCACAGAAGATGCAACGGATTAAGAACAACAAGAAAGATAACGAACGAACTCACGATGTATAGTGGAAACCCTGATTAGCAAAACTAGCTTCTCAAGGAAAAACCACTACCTTCAAACTTCCGCTTGAGAGAATTTTGAAGCGTGTACTTGTCTTATTGATTTCTTGTTCGATTACACTTGTATCCTGGACTTCGACCTCTAAACAACCAGCTAGACTCGAAGACTCTTCTACAACGATGAATCGAACTCAACCCTCAAAGACTTACACACACCTCACTTCTTTTCTTTCTCTTTCTCGTTCTCTCTGTTTTACGTCGTTGTGGTTACTTAGAAATGAATCCATACTTCTAATAAATACAACACGGCAAAACCCTAATTGTAACAAGATAAGATCTTTCCAAATAAGGTTATAAGAAGATAGGATTTGCTGAAGGAATAATATCCCAACCGTCTAAATTAATCAAGGAAGGAATTCCCGAAATTAATATAATCGGATGAGATATGATTCTTCTCTCTCCAATTCACTTATCTAAGGAAAGATTCCCTAAGATAAGGAATCGGGCTTCTCTCTCCAAATCTTCTCCAACGGCTAGATCCTTCCAGCCGAAGTCTTCTGATGAGTGCTATTTTGTAGCTCATATCTAAGGGTTATTACCAGGTTTGAGGCGCCATTTGGTTGGATTTTATGCACACTCGTGGATTATGGAGTTAGAGTGGAGAAGTGAAGAAATCATGGGATTTATAGAGGTTTGAAGTGTATTGAAGAGTAGAAGAACAATGTTCTGAATTCAAATGGTTCGTTCTCTCTACTAAGATGTCCAAATGAAGTTATTCCAATTCGAGGAGTTATATCTTGAAGTCTACTGCACGTCCGCAAAATATGAGCGCAATCTGAGTTGGGAATCAAACGTTATGCCGTTTTTACTAAAGTGTCGCAGAAGCTGAAAAGCCACCGCCCCGCGCCAGAAGCCACCGCGACCCGGCGGTGGGTCTCAGATAAAGATGCCGCGCCGCGTGAATTGAAAGCGGGAAAGTGTGCTGAAGAATGGGAAGATGATGCCGCCATGACATCAGCGGAGCATGTGATGGAGTTGGGCCGATCAGCTGGAATTGGAGATGGGCAGACGAGAGGCTTGCACGAGAATTACGGGATTAATTCCCTATTTCGTTAGTTTATTTTGTGTTATTATTTTATTATTATTATTTCCTTTTATTATTTTTATCACTTTTAGATTTAGGTTAAATACCCTTTTGTTAACCTAGTTGCCACAAGACACAATTCTCCTTCGGGAGACTTAGTTCGTTCTTTCATTCCCAACTCCAGGGTTTCCAACCCATGGAGAGCTAAACACCTTTGTTCTGCTAGACGTTTGAAGCAATATAGTTGATGTGTTTGTGAGATTTCTATTCCTTGTTCTTATCCTTATAAATGTTGGTTTGATTCTCTTGGTTATATTGAATATTGATTTCTTGTTGTTCTTCTTAGCCTGATCAACTAGGTTGAATGCTTTTTATCAATTGCTAGGATTGCATATAGGGGTTCCGAGTGCATATCTAGTGGCAAACACGATTGTGCGTATAGGGGTTCCGAGCGTACAATCGTGAGTGAGACTCAGTTGCATGCGAGTATTAGTACGTCCTTCTATTTACATGTATCCTATATCCTTGTGTGCATTGCTATTGCTGTGTTGGTGGTAAAGTATACTGACAACTGTGAGAATCAGTGGTATTTTATCATTGGCATAGTAATAAGTCTATTGACAACTGTGAGAATCAATAGTACTTAAGATCAGGGTGGGAACAACTATAAGGATAGTGAAAGAACTTGGATTGAATAGATTTCAGTGATCAATTTATATCTCTGTATTGTGGATCTCGTTCTAGTGGAACTACTTTCCCTATCATACTTATTCTTTCTCTAAAGCCTGCATACTTGTCACTTTGCTGAACAACCAAAACCCCCCCTTTCTTGTTACTTTGCATGCTGATAAACATATAGATTGTTTACTTCCTCCCTGTGGGATCGACCCTTACTTGCCTCTACTACTTGTTTAGGTTTGTTAGGATTATTTTGATTAGGTGTCACGACAACGCCTTATCAAATTGGCGCCGTTACCGGGGAGGCAAGATTTGATCTTTCTTTGTGTTTGTTCTTGTGCGTGTTACTTTGGTGTGGACCTATCTTACGGTCCACACCCGTGCTACTGATTTTTGTTTTTCTCTTTTTGCTTTTGATACAGATATGAAGTTCGGGGGAGAACCGCACGAAAGACCATGCCTCTACTCATTCTCGCCAGAGAGGGGATACGACCCAACTCCCAGTGCTGCAAGGCCAGCTAGTGCCTGCAGAATCTGCCGCGATGCGCTGCACACCATTGACGATTGTCCAGGACTTCCCGCATTCAGAGCAGCAGTAAATGCATGTAAAGGTCTAAACTCGTAGGGACCGAAACAGGAGCCATATCCGGACACTTACAACTTAGGGTGGAGGGAGCACTATAACCCAGTTCCATATGGAAATCAATCACAGTGCTCGCCTGCACCCAATGCTGATGTACTCAGCACTCTGATGCAAAGTATAGCAACTGTGGCCCAGAACGTGATCTCAATGCATACAACCATGGCCCAGAATGTGTCCTCACTGTAAGCAACCATGGCTCAGAGTGTCCAACAACAACAAGAGGCGATTTCCAGTCTCCAAAGCCAAGTTAACCAGCTGAGTAAAGCGTTGCTTGAGTCGAAGTCAGCACAACCACAAGTCCCTGCAGCAGAAAATACACAAGAGGCTGAGATTGGGACCAGTAAGGTCATGAAGAAGGAGGTCCAGGAGAGTATAGAGGTATCCCACGAAGAGAAGGTGATCAAGGGCGAAATCGACACTGATAAAGTTGAAATTGAAGATGGGAGACTCCTACCGCCCCGCAGTGCTTCCCACCGCGACCCGGCGGTGAACCTCAGTAACCCCACCGCGACCTCGCCGCCCCGCGGTGA
This sequence comes from Rheum nobile, assembly GCA_027886185.1. Classification (NCBI taxonomy): domain Eukaryota; kingdom Viridiplantae; phylum Streptophyta; class Magnoliopsida; order Caryophyllales; family Polygonaceae; genus Rheum; species Rheum nobile. The sequence continues at coordinate 3,892,157 of WOAB01000208.1, read as the reverse complement.
GTCCAGCGCCCCGCGGTGATGACTACCGCCCCGCGGTGGACGGAGTGCCTCCTAGTGATATCTCACCGCGACCCGACGTCCAAAATTCTATTTTTGCTGATGAGGTTTGGGTTGATCCTTATCATCGTCCAGAGTGGCTGACTGAGGAGGAGAACTTCTTTGGAGATGAGGAGTGGAGCGACGATGAGGAGGAGTGTCATGATCGCGAAAATACGCCAGAGACTACCATTCCTCTCGAAGATGCCCCGACAGTCCCCGATCCTCTGGAGGCTGCCTATGATGAGTTTGTGCGTCTCAACTCCTTCCCGCTCGTCGCGCTGAAACCCGCTACACCCTTCCCTGAAGCTATGAAGGACACCCAAAAGGTGGGGAGCGACAAAGGCTTATTTGACACCTTCAGTAGATGCAAGGCAACCACTCCTTTGGTCCATCTGGTAGACAGTACCCCTCACTACAAGGAAATGTTAAAGGTGCTGGGCGCGATCAAGAAGAAGCCGAAGGGGAAGCACAAGAAGGAAGCCTTGATACAAGTGGCTGATTTTTATATGCTGGATACGGGGCAAGATACACATGAAGCCCCTGAGATGCTTGGTAGACCATTTCTAAAGATGACAAGTGCATTCATAGATATGAACAGCGGTCCAACCATCATGAAGTGCACAAGCGTGGGGGAAAGGCTCAACATGGAGTATACAAAGAGGCATCCCCCTGATATAGATCCCAGGTGTTTAGTTGCTATGAGCAACCCAAGTTGAAGTTGGAGTAGTATGTCAAGCCATGACAATAACTAAGGCGCTGTCCGGGAGGCAACCCGAGGTATGTTTTACTTTCTTTGTTTTTCTTTCTTTATTTCTTGCATTAGTTTTGCTTTGTTTTTGTTTTGGTTTTTGTTTCCGACTAAGCTGCGGGGAAGAGACTCATGCCTATTGAAGAAGGTGTTTCCACACCAATGTAAGTCTCTTCCTTCCCTGCACTAAGTCACCCCCCGAAAAAACCTTAAACGGGGGGCAAAAAAAAAAAAGAGGTACCCAAGGCCAGCTGTCCAGAGTTCCCCATGGAGACGGTGCGCATCATGTTGTCAAGGAGGATACACTTACCCCACACATTATTTGACAACGATGATGGCCCTACAATTGACAGCTGAGGAGGAGGAACACTAGAGCCCCCACCATGATTACATCTGGGCTCCACCATGTGTTCCTAGAAGGCCGTGCAACCCTACTATCATTGTTTTATCACTACTCACCAAAGTGGTTCCCTTTTGATTGCACGGTAGGAGAAGATTATAGAGTTGATGAAGACACCCGCCCAACACCAGAGACCTGGGCATTTATTGAGAAGACCGCCAGTGACAACTTCAGTGTCCAAGCAGCTTGGCGACGTTTGTGAGTTATTGTTTGCTTTTCCTTGTGCTTCTATTCTTTTGTCTTTCATTATATTGAGGACAATGCAATATTTAAGCATGGGGGAGGGTTCTATACTTGCTACGTCGTTGAGGAGAAAATTTAAAAAATGAAAAAAGCCAAAAAATTGAAAATAGGCATACATTAAAAATCCTGGGATAGGTCGAAAACCCGAAAGGGCGGCCTAGGTAATAAGCAGGTGGCTTGGACCAACATTAGGCTGGGGTAATATGTGGTCAAGAGTGACGTGAGCTTATGTGAGTACATCTATTGAAAAATGAAATGAGTGGCTTGGTGAAAACCCGAAAGGGCGCCTTGACAAAATGAGCGAAAAAGAAGAAGAGTGATTTTAGGATTTCTCATTATTCTTGACGAGGCGACATAAGAAGAGGAGTTATAAGGATGATTCAGGTAGGTCACTCTGGAGGGATAAGAAGATAGATGGGAGACTAGGATTAGAATTTTTTTCACTCTATGGTGTTTGGGATAAGCTTGGGGAAAGTACTCTGCTTTCCTTTTGGCTTGATTGTGTGGGGTGTTGAGATTATTGATTTGATGTTGTAGTTTATTGTGCTGGACTTATTTTGTATGGTTGCCTGGAGTTTATTGTTTGGTATGACTCTTGGAGATTGAGTTTTCTATGCTTCCTGAAGCCTTGGGGATTGATTGAAGGAGTAGGTTTACTTTAGCTTACTCGAGGACGAGCAAGGTTTAAGCATGGGGGATTTGATGAGTGCTATTTTGTAGCACATATCTAAGGGTTATTACCAGGTTTGAGGCGCCATTTGGTTGGATTTTATGCACAATCGTGGATTATGGAGTTAGAGTGGAGAAGTGAAGAAAATCATGGGATTTATAGAGGTTTGAAGTGTATTGAAGAGTAGAAGAACAATGTGCTGAATTCAAATGGTTCGTTCTCTCTACTCAAATGTCCAAATGAAGTGATTCCAATTCGAGGAGTTAGATCTTGAAGTCTACTGCATGTCCACAAAATATGAGCACAATCCGAGTTGGGAATCAAACGTTATGGCGTTTTTACTAAAGTGTCGCAGAAGCTGAAAAGTTACCGCCCCGCGTCAGAAGCCACCGCGACCCGGCGGTGGGTCTCAGATAAAGATGTCGCGCCGCGTGAATTGAAAGCGGGAAAGTGTTCTGAAGAATGCGAAGATGATGTCGCCATGACATCAGCGGAGCATGTGATGGAGTTGGGCCGATCAGCTGGAATTGGAGATGGGCAGACGAGAGGCTTGCACGAGAATTACGGGATTAATTCCCTATTTCGTTAGTTTATTTTGTGTTATTATTTTATTATTATTATTATTTCCTTTTATTATTTTTATCACTTTTAGATTTAGGTTAAATACCCTTTTGTTAACCTAGTTGCCACAAGACACAATTCTCCTTCGGGAGACTTAGTTCGTTCTTTCATTCCCAACTCCAGGGTTTCCAACCAATGGAGAGCTAAACACCTTTGTTCTGCTAGACGTTTGAAGCAGTACAGTTGATGTGTTTGTGAGATTTCTATTCCTTGTTCTTATCCTTATAAATGTTGGTTTGATTCTCTTGGTTATATTGAATATTGATTTCTTGTTGTTCTTCTTAGCCTGATCAACTAGGTTGAATGCTTTTTATCAATTGCTAGGATTGCATATAGGGGTTCCGAGTGCATATCTAGTGGCAAACACGATTGTGCGTATAGGGGTTCCGAGCGTACAATCGTGAGTGAGAATCAGTTGCATGCGAGTATTAGTACGTCCTTCTATTTGCATGTATCCTATATCCTTGTGTGCATTGCTATTGCTGTGTTGGTGGTAAATTATACTGACAACTATGAGAATCAGTGGTATTTTATCATTGGCATAGTAATAAGTCTATTGACAACTGTGAGAATCAATAGTACTTAAGATCAGGGTAGGAACAACTATAAGGATAGTGAAAGAACTTGGATTGAATAGATTTCAGTGATCAATTTATATCTCTGTATTGTGGATCTCGTTCTAGTGGAACTACTTTCCCTATCACACTTATTCTTTCTCTAAAGCCTGCATACTTGTCACTTTGCTGAACAACCAAAACCCCTCCTTTCTTGTTACTTTGCATGCTGGTAAACAGATAGATTGATTACTTCCTCCCTGTGGGATCGACCCTTGCTTGCCTCTACTACTTGTTTAGGTTTGTTAGGATTATTTTGATTAGGTATCACGACAACGCCTTATCATCTTCAATCCTTGACCGCGTGATTCTTCTTTGATTTGTTTCCATAATTGTCACGCTGGATTTCTTCTCGCTTCAGTTCCTTGCTGGGTAACAAAGCACATGAACAGAGCTTTGTTCCTCCCCGCGATCCTTTGCTGCAATGGTTCCCTGAGACAACTGTCTTTGTTCCTGAAACACTTAGTACCTAGATTAGTTGAATGTTTGTCACTTATCAAAACCTAAGGAATTCAACACGTGGGTTGTGTTTGGGAAAGGGTTTGGAGAGATAGAATGGAGTTTAATGCAACTACCAAAACGGATTCAAAATCAAGGGTGACGTCGAAGCAAAGGAAGGAGGGATTAACACTCTGACTTAAGCTTTTCTCATATTCAACGTGCTTGAAACGAACTACAATGAGGGCTTTAAATAGCCAAGAGGCTCGGCCAAGAACCCTAATAGGCTTGGGCCGAGTAACAAGCTAATGGGCTAGCCCACTATGCAATAGTGGAGCAACGCCCGAAATAGAAACTGCTATAAATAGAAACTGCTAAACTTAGTAAGTCCTAAAATAGAAAGTGCCAAATATGGAAACTTACTAAACATAATAAGTTCCAAAAATAGCAATGCTAAAAATAAAAAGCTGCTAAAACTGGAAAGTTGCTAAATTAAGAAATATAAAGCTAAACTAGATTAAGTCTTGAACCAAGGAGGACGCCAAGGTCTTGGGCGCCTTGGGCCTGTCGGAGCCCGGCTTGGGTGAGGGCTGGGATGCATCATAGGGTAACACCTAGATGTAGATGTTTTTCTCTTTTCAACTAGTTGGTTGATAAAGTTTCCTATATAAAGAACTGTCTTGCTGTAACTTTTGAATCTTTACTATTTCCGCTGTCCAGAGAACAATAACATTGTTCCCTATCTAACACACTATGGCAGGGGCCATAATCAAAATTCTCGATCCAAAGGTTTGTGGTACCGGGACCTACGGATACACAATCGACACCGGTGGAAACCTTGGTGTTAAGGATGGTGACTCCCGTGGACTCTTTCACGTGGATGCCATCAGTGTTTGGGCTTTGGCCAGAAGCCGACATTGTGACGCCTTGTAACTTCACGTTCTTGCAGCCGTTGAACACAATGTGGTACAATTGGTTGTTAAGTGATTTTAGTCCGTTTATCACTATCTTTTGTGAGTTTGTAAACCCCAAAGTTTGTCCAAGGTATGTTCACGCTTTTTTTTTTTTTTTTTTTGATAAAGTAAGAATTCGAAGTGAAACTTCGAGAGGCCAGAAAACTGGCAACCGGCCTAACCGGTAATACAACAACAACTAAAAGGAACAAAACAAAAAACAACAAGCGAAACAAACTAAACATGATAAAGCAAAAAAGCCCAGAAATGAGGTGAGTAAAGCACAAACAAGACGCTGCACCGCCGGAAGGATGTCATCCTCTATCAACCCGGAACTACAACTCGATTCATCAACAAGGCAAACTTCATCATCCAAAGTGATGTGAATCAAGGATCGGGAATGATGCGGTGCAAGGGAAGGCTCGAAAGATCTTCAAGCAATCGTCAACCCAAAGCCCAGAAAAACAGGTCTGACTTCAACTGGCTCGTTCTCTCTCGTCGGAGATCGGAATGAAGTGATTCCAAATCCCAGAGTTAGATCTTGAAGTCTAGTTTATTACCTCAAAATTGTAGAATTTTATGGGTAGGTAATAAAAAGATACGCCGGTTCTACTGAGAGGCTATCGAAAGTTTCGGGAAGGAAATCTGCGATGGTGCGAGTGGAGTTTGGGATGGCTCGTAATGGTGATGGATTTGAGGATGGATGAGATGGATGATGGAGGCACCTTTGGTAGGCGTTCTTGGTGTGGGATGTTGGCTCACGAATAGTTCTTCAAGGGGAGGGAAGACTCGACGCAGACTTGGTTGAGAAAGAAGTTGTTGGAGAGATATACACACTCGGCAACAAGGGAATTTGACGCAAGAATGTTAGAGCAAGGGAAGAGAGAGTTTGATAGACTTTTTTATTCAATTCAAGCGTGCCTTACAAATGAAGTAAAAACCAACTAAATAGCCAACAAAACCAACGGCCACAATGCAATAAATTGCAAGCCATTATTCTAGTCAAATAAACCGCCAATTTAAGAAGAAAATTAAGACAATTGTTTGTAACATTTTTAGCAATTAAGGGCTGCCAATTAATGGTCTTCAAGGCAGCAAATCAAGGTCTTCAATGCAGCAAATCAGCTCCTTGCGCCCCTTGGCCTCCCTTGCATTGAATGTGAACTCTTGGGCTCTTCTGCTGAACTGTCGTAAAGCCAATGATTTATGGGTTTCTTTGCCGGGAATTTGAGGAAGACCTTGACATGATAGTTGTAGATATTTTCCTTACCTTTCCAATGACTATTCATGGGCCTCCATTGGACTTTCGTAGCTCCGGATATGGCCAGAATAATGAGTAGGTGTCGACGAGACAGATTGTTCGGTTTTGACACCTTCCAAGTTTCGAACCATTTCTTCGGGACAAGTTTTTGACCTTCTTCAAAAATGATGGTTCCCATAGTCACATCACAAAGAGTGTCTCCCAACAACTGGAAACAAAATAGAAAAAAAAAACAAAAGCAAAGAGACAAGCAAGCGAGCTCGAAGAACTCAAGGGAGAGGGCGGAGGAGGAAGGGGGTCAGAAGGCGAGGGGGGCGGGGTAGGTGGCGAAGGAGATGGCAGATCTGGAGGCTAAAGAGGGGGAGCCTCTCGGCGGGGATGACTGGGTGGGAGAAGAAGAGGTCCGGCGGATCTGGAGGAGGAAGGGGGTGGGAAGCGACGGAGACCGGCTGCGGGATCGCCGACTGAGGATTCGAAGCTTCCTTCCCGGTCGTCTTCTTCGACGACGACTCTTTCACAGGGCCTCTCCGAGGAGAGTGGGGAAGGAGTGATGGGAGATTTGGTCATGGGAGTAGGGAGCAGGGAGCCCATTAAAACGCTTCACCGTCGGTACCTCCCTCCTGCGCCAACACTTCACCGGCGGCAGCGTCGGGGTTCGGTCGGAGCGGAAAACTCAGAGCAGAACCGAGCTCGGTCGGAGCGGGTGGGAAAGGGTCGGACGACGGAGGATCTGGGCTTGGAGCAGCTCGGACCATCCTTGTCCTTGGCGGCGGAGGCGGAGGCTCGGTCGGAGCGGCGAGGTTAAGGCTTGGTCGGAGCGGCGAGGTTAGAGCTCGGTCGGAGCTGCGGGGATTAGGGCTCGGTCGGAGCGACAGGGAAGGGGAAGGGCAACCACAGTCAGCCCAGCCAAAAGCTAGGGCCGGCTGGGCTCCCTGCGTATGTTCACGCATTTTAAACATACACAATTCAGAAAAGATAATAAACCTTGGGATATATATTTATTCATTTCGTATATCACCTCCGATTTATAATATAAATCATTTTAGCTTTTCACATAATTCTTAAGAAAAATGTTTTTTTAGCGGTTTAAGAAAAATGTTAGAATAACAATAATTAAGATAATAATGTGATTCTAAATCATAGCGCTTAATAAATGTACAACCCCTTTTGAATCGATAATTAGAAAAAATTGTCAGAAAAATAAAATTTCAATAGCAATTCTCTAACTCGAAGTTTATTTATTGTCTATAAAATATAAAGAATCTTATATTTTAGATCAAAATATAATTATATTTCGGATGGGAGGGAGTATATGTTCACCGTGACTCCATCGGGCCGGAGCCTTGGCCGTCGAGAGTGCCACATGAGATGGAGACTCCATCAACATTCTCGAAGGATAGCTAGGTGGAGGCAGAATTGAGCACCCGGTAGTCCGACGGGGCCACCGGGATGCCGTCGATGTGGAAGGTGATGCCGACGCTCTTACACGAGCTGCCTCCACGGAAGACAATGGGAGACACCACCAGGAATCTCCCTGAGGGCACGTGGATTGTAGAGGAGCCTGCCGAGGAACAGGCAGCCGCCCACAACTTCCGTAGAGCGGCCGAGGAGTCGGTTTTGGACCCAGCCTTCGCACCGTAGTCAACGAGGTTGTAGTAGCTGCCAACCAAAGCTAAGCACGGCCAGATGACTACAAGGAAGAATAGCTGGATAACCGCGATTGACGTCATGGCTTATTATTGTTAATTAACCTAGCTACGTTTTTTGGTTACTACAGAGACAAGTTTTGAGTTTGCTGATGAGAGTGGTACGAGTAGGAAGAGGATGCAAGAAAGGGGTATTTATAGGAGTGCCTTGGTTAAGATTGGATGTATAGGCGTTTAAGGGCTGAAACATGAATAACTTCTTTTGTTTTTCAAAAGGGTCCATCATCATTTATTAGGACTTTAACTGAATTACTTACGTATCTCAGACTTGTTTTATACGTACTTCTTGGCATGTAATTAATATCTCCAAACAATTTATACATCTACGGAGTAATATCTATTCGAGTGATGTTTTTTCACACCGCGGCCGCCATATAACTTTTTTATACACATCTCTGGACTAACTTGGTTGGGTTATGGAGCTTGAAGCCTTGAAGGACTGTACATCGAAATCCCAACTTTCAGTGATTCAACTAGGGTTTCGCTAATTAAGTTAAATATCCGCTTGATTATTGTAATCATTATCACAAAATAGTGGAAAAAACTCTGGCTTGGCAGCGCCCCCAAACGTAGTCAATTTCTTGACGATTTGGGTTCACAATTGTTGTGTTCTTTGTTTCAATTTCTCTCATTACTGCGTTTGAATCCTTACAACTGGTATCAGAGCGCTGGTTCTAGCAGTCACGATGGGAGACGGAAAATCACCGGTGGAGAAGTTCGACCGGATGAATTTCGGGTTCTGGAAGATGCAAATCGAGGATTACCTGTACGATAAAAATCTATACTTGCCTCTAGGCGAGAAACCGAAGGACATGAAGGATAACGAGTGGAAGTTGCTGGACAGGAAAGCGTGATCCGCCTGTCGTTGTCCGGAAATGTGGCGCATCACACGTTCATGGCAGAGACGACGAAGGGAATGTTGGAAATACTATTTATGATGTATGAGAAACCATCTGCAGTGAACAAGGTCCACCTGATACGGCGGTTGTTTAACTTGCGGATGACGGAGAATACATTAGTAGCCAATCACTTGAACAAGCTCAATATGACAATTGCACAATTGAGCTCGGTTGAGATCGATTTGATGATGAGGTACACGCCCTAATTTTGTTATCCTCTTACCAGAGAGTTAGAGCGGGACAGTTACTACTGTTAGTGCTTCAGCGGGGAAGGCAAAGCTTAAGTTTGATGAAGTCAGAGATCTGATTATTAGCGAAGAAATTCGCAGGAAGGCGTCAGGTATTGCTTCAGGAACAGCCTTGAGTACGGGAAAGAGGGGCATGTCAGATTCTAAGGCGAGATCGAATCATTGTAGGTCGAAGTCAAGAAGGAAGGATAAACCCATAGACAAGTGCAGAATCAAGTGCTGGAATTGTGATGAGAATGGTCATTACAAGAGTGAATGTAAGCCACCGTCAAAGGACAAATCAGTGAGTTCAACCACAGAAGACATTGCAGATGCATTGATCCTGAGCGATTCAACCACTAAAAACATTGCAGACGCATTGATCCTGAGCGCGAGCAACCCATTAGAGTCTTGGGTGTTAGACTCTGGAGCTTCGTTTCACTCATGGAGCAGTGCTGACATAATGGATCGATATACTCCTAGAGATTTCGGAAACGTCTATCTTGCTGATGATGAGGCCTTATAAATCATGGGGAAAAGAGATGTTTGAATCAAGGTACCGAATGGAATAGTGTTACAGTTGTATGGAGTCAGGCATATTCCTGGTTTGAAAAGAAACCTGCTTTCAGTTGGGCAGTTGGACGACGAGGGTTATGTTGAAACCTTCGGCTGCAAGAGCTGGAAGATAACCAAAGGAGATATGGTAGTTGCTCGATGATGACATGTTTTAGTCGTATTATTAGGAAATGGAACTCTGGAACTTCGGTTCCCCTGAGAGTTCCTTTCCTCGTTTTCTCTACTTTTGACGATGACAAATATTTTGATACTAATGTTTTATCTCAAATATGTGTTTAGAGGAACCACAGGACAGTTGTTGGAACCATGGAAGCCAAACAAGATAAAGAAACCAAACAAGCAAGCCAAAGGAACCCAGGTATGCCCAGAAATCCAACACGTGATGTTGTTTTTCCCGAGAAATCCGGGAACACCAAACCTCGGACAAAAAGAGGTAAAAGCGACATGAGCGAAGCTTCCAAAGTCTGTCACCATCCAAAGCAAAGCTCCAAGATGTCCAGAATACACAACCTCGGACAGAGAAAGGTGAAAGCGACGTGTCACAAAAGCTGTCACCATCCAGAAGACAGTTCCAAAGTATCGAGGCTGTTGAACCTCGGAAGAAAGAAGCTGGAGAACAACTTGGCAAACTTGGCTGCAGTAGTTGACCAACCAAAGTGGATTCTGAGCTGCCTAGGTTGTTGGTACATGTCAAGGACAGCGTGAATCAAGGATTACCACACATCCTAGGGCAAGCTTGATCTGAGGGAACCAAAAGAAGATCCAACCTCGAGAATCCACTATATAAGGAAGATAAGCTCTGATGTTATCTTCAAGCACAACTACAAGAATCACACTCCATAGCAAATATAATAGTGTGAAGCTCTCAACAAGATCATCAAATCAGAACAAGATCAAGAGGAACCAGTCAAGGAATCAAAGAGTTGTGTGCTAGTTCCTCTGACTGTAAGTGAGTTAGTTCCTTAGTGCTTAGGACTGCTTCTTGGATTGATTATACTTTCTGTTAAGTTATCTAGGATTGTCTAACTGTGTGTAAGACAAAGAAACTGTGTGTTTGTTCCTAGGATAAGCTGTAACCGAAGTGATAAGAAATCAAGAAGTAGACCTTGAAATCCTTTCGGAAGAAAGGTAGTGGTTTTTATCCTAGATTGCTAGTTGGCAATCGAAGGTTTCCACTATAAGGAACTTGTTCATTTGGTTGATTGTTTATTTCCGCTACGAAGGGAACTGTAAACTGTATTCTTAGTTCCCTGATTACTAATCTAACAATCATGATCCTACAATTGGTATCAGAGCAGGAAAAGCTCTAGATCTTTGTTAAGTTTGCAGATCATGTCTTAGCCAAGCAAGTTTGAGCTCGAAATATCCACCAACAAGCCATATCTCCGAAAGAAAGGAGAAGAAACATGGTGGGAAAAGTACATGGAAAGCCACATCAAGACCAACGACTACCAATGCTGGAGGATAGTCGAAAATGGAGATGGCTATGTCGATCTCACCCAGAAGGAAGAAGACTGGAAACTTGAGCACTATGTCATCATGGAAAAGAATGCCAAGGCCAGACAGTTCATTCTCAATGGACTGGACAAAGAAGACATGGACAAAGTCATAGGCATCAAGACGGCGAAGGAAATGTAGAAGGCACTCAAGGATATGCATGAAGGAAGTGACGAACTGAAGAAAAGCAGAAAGTTTGCTTTGGAAGGAGAATACCACACCTTCAAAATGATGGAAACTGAAACCATATCAGAATATTACTCTCGGTTCAACATGCTGATTGGAAAGCTAACAGCGGCTGGAGTCAACCTCGATGAAGTCTCCAAGTCACTGGTGGTTATCAATGGACTCAACTCTAAGTTCTCCCTCATCAAGGGAATCATGAAGAATACTCCAGGTCATAGGGAAACTGGAGGTAGAAGAAGGAGAACACATCAAAGCCAATGCCGACAAGAAACCGGAGAAGAGAATTGCCCTCAAGATCTCCAAAGCCTTCTCAAGACTTGAGATGGAGCAGGAGAACTCAGACCTAGAAGAAGAGGATGACGAACTTACAGCTCTCTTCACAAAGAATATCAAAAAATTCTTCGTGAAGGGAAGGTTCCAAAAGGGCAGTTCCTCTCACAATGGACCAAGGAGAGATCTCAAAGAAGTCTCCTGTTATGAGTGCAAAGAAAAGGGACACTATGCTAAGAACTGTCCCAACAAGGAAGACTCCAAAGAAGATGAAAGACCTTAGAGGAAGAAGGCTCTTGTGGTCTCATGAGGAGAAGACTCAAATGAGGAACTGGATCTGAGTGGTTTCTCTGGAGGAAGATGTCTCATGGCGAGAGGAGATTCAAGCGACTCAGAAGACCTTGAGGTAACTTCTGACGACTTCCTAAAAACTCAAGTTGATTGTGATAAGAAACAACTTCTAAAGATCATAAAGAAACTAGGAAAGGAAACCAGTTCTCTTCAACAAAAACTTGATGATTGTGAAGATGAAATTGCTTGCTTGACTGTTGAGAATTCTGTGTGGAGTAAGAAACTTGATGAAACTGAGAAAGACCTAGATGAAACCCACTCCAAACTCATTGACATTAGAAATGTGCATGCTAGTCACCATAAAATCTGCAAATCTTGCGATGAAACTAGTATAGACTCTGTTAAAGTTCCTATGCATGATAACCTACCTGGAAACGATATGCTTTAATCTATAATTGATAGGTTAGACATTCTCACTGACTCTATAAATGAAAAAATGATCAATCAAACTGTCTTTGTGAGACAACGTCATGGAATTGGATATGTTGATAACAAGGCCAATAATGATGCTGAAGATGAAAAGGCTAGACGAGAACTTGTTGAGATGAATGAGAACCTCAGTACTGCTCTTGCCACCTCTCGAGATAGGAATCAATTCCTATTAGAGAAGATCATGGTTCTTGAGAACAAGGCTGAGGTTGCCAAGCATCTCAATGAAAGTTCTCAAAGTCCAAAGAGGGGACCTAAGGGAAAGGAGAAAGCATTTCCTGAAGACAAGTGGTTCACTAATTCCTTTGCTCACAAAATGTATGTGGACATGGCTCATGGTAAGGTTAGAAACAATGTTGATTTCAACAAAAGAAAAATTGAGAAACCTTTTAGGCCAGGAAAAGGAAAATATGGACATGTTGTTTACAATCGCTTGTGTTATTATTGTGGCAAAAATGGTCATTACAACACTGATTGTCCTAAGAAAAGAAACTTTGAAAATGAGAAAAGAGCTTATTACCATGAAAGGAACCAGTTCCCTGGTCATTCACAGACTCGCAATGTTAATTCCCCCAGTAAAGCAAAGCTTCACTGGGTTCAAAAGTCTTAGTTCCCTTGTGTGCAGAAAGAAGAGAGGCAACCTCGACTATGGTACATTGATAGTGGTTGCTCATGTCATATGACCGGAAGAAGAAATCAAATGACTTCTCTTCAACCCATCCAAGGAGGGAACATCTCCTTTGGAGACAAAAGCAAAGGGAAAATCTGTGGAATAGGAACTGTGAATCTCAATGACCACATTAAGGTAAACAAAGTCCACCTTGTTGATAATCTTACTTTTGATCTAATTAGTGTGTCACAGCTGTGCGATCAAGGAGACAATGAAGTTAGATTCAAATAAAATGAATGCACTGTCCTTGACTCCTCGGGACAAATTATCCTAAAAGGTAAGAGGCTCAACAATGTGTATGTTGTTGACCCATCCTTCGTTCCCAAGGAGAAACTATGTCTCTCAACTGTGAATGATCAAACGGCCTTGTGGCATCAACGTCTTGGTCATGCTAGCACCAAATTGATCCAAAAGCTACACTCAAAGGAGCTAGTCAGAGGCCTTCCAAAGCTAAGTGGCAAATCTGAGAAACCATGCTCAGACTGTGTAAGAGGGAAACAAGCTCGGAGTTCCTTCAAATCCAAGAATGTGGTAAGTTTCTCAAGGCCTCTTGAACTCATTCACATGGACCTTTGTGGACCTATGAGAGTTCAAAGCCTAGGAGGAAACAGGTACATCTTTGTTCTCGTCGATGATTTCTCTCGTTTTACTTGGACAATATTCATAAAATCTAAAAGTGAAGTCATTGGACGTTTTAAGGATCTGGTTCCCATGTTAGAAAAGTCTCTCGACTGTTCCATTAATTCTATCTGTTCTGACCATGGTACCGAGTTCGAAAATGGAGAATTTCTAAACTTTTGCAGTGAGCACGGCATTGATCACAACTTCTCTGCACCATACACTCCTCAATAAAATGGAGTAGTGGAAAGAAAGAACAGAACCTTAGAAGACATGGCTCAAACTATGCTCATCTCGAGTGGTCTCTCTCAATCATTCTGGGCTGAGGCAATCAACACATCCTGCTACATCATCAATCGAGCTATGCTTTGCCCAATCACAGAGAAGACACCCTATGAACTTCTAAGAGGAACGGTTCCCAACATTTCACATCTTAGGGTGTTCGGATGCAAGTGCTTTGTGCACAATAATGGAAAGGATAATCTTGGCAAATTTGACCCAAGGAGTGATGAAGGGATCTTCATTGGATATGCATCAAGCAGCAAGGCTTACAAGATCTTCAACAAAAGGACCAAAAAGGTAGAAGAAAGTGTTCATGTTATTTTTAATGAAAAATCACTTGGTAGAAATGTGCAGAACACCATCAGTTCCTTTGAAGATCCATTTCCCAAACCTCCTCAAAAAGATCCAGATGAAGACATCACACCACCCAGTTCCTTCCCTGCTGCACAAAATCTCCCACTTGTTCCTCCACCAGTTCCCATGGATAATCAACAACAATCCATTTCCGGGAACCATGAAGGTGATCCCAACCATGAAGGTGATCCCAACAACAATCCATTTCTGTGGAGACATCAATGATTCATCTTCTCACATGATCTTTAATGGAGAATGTGATCCCAACCAAGAAGCTGAAGCTGAATGCTCAAATCAAAATGTCTCCACATCAAATGTTCTAGCTCCCAATAGAGAAAGAAGAACCATCAAGCCTCCAGTCAGGTTCGAACATCTAACCTTCTTTGCATTCAATGCCTTCTTGTCTGTTGTGGAACCAAAGAATATAGGTGATGCACTGAAGGATGTAGACTGGATCCAAGCCATGCAAGAAGAACTTCATCAGTTTGAAAGAAACAAAGTGTGGTATCTAGTTCCCCGCCCCAAGGATAAGCATATCATAGGAACTAGATGGGTTTTCAGAAACAAGCTCGATGATTCAGGAGCTGTAATTAGGAACAAAGCAAGGCTTGTTGCTCAGGGATACAATCAACAAGAAGGAATCGACTATGATGAAACCTATGCACCAGTGGCAAGGATTGAAGCAATAAGGTTGTTGATTGCCTTCGCATCACACAAGGGTTTCAAACTATTCCAAATGGATGTAAAGACCGCCTTCCTCAATGGCATTCTTGAAGAGGAAGTCTATGTCAAACAACCACCTGGTTTTGAAGACAGTGATCATCCAGACCATGTCTATTTCCTAGACAAAGCCTTGTATGGTCTCAAGCAAGCCCCTAAAGCTTGGTATGATCATCTTGCCCAGTTCCTACTCTCCAATGGTTACAAGCGTGGCATCATTGACAAGACTCTCTTCATTCTAGAAGAAGAAGGTAACATCTTAGTGGTTCAAATCTATGTTGATGATATCATTTTTTGTTCCACTAACCTGTCCCTTGTAGATGAGTTCAAAGACTTGATGAGCAGTGAATTTGAAATGAGTCTAATAGGGGAACTCACCTTCTTCCTCGGATTGCAAATATCCCAAAAGAAAGATGGCATACAAATTCACCAACAAAAGTATGTCAGGGAACTGTTGAAAAAGTTCAAAATGGAGTCCTGTAAGCCTCTCTCCACTCCTATCTCCACCATTGCTCATTTGGACAAGGATCATTCGAGTCCTCTTGTGGAAGAGAAACTCTATAGAGGTATGATAGGTTCTCTCATGTATCTAACCGCTAGTCGCCCAGACATTGTGTTTGCTGTTGGCTTGTGTGCTAGGTTTCAATCCTGTCCAAGAGAAACACACTTAGCTGCTGTGAAGAGGATACTCCGGTATCTCAAGGGAACTGATTCACTCTGCATTTGGTACCCCAAAGAGTGTCCCTTTGAGCTGATAGGTTTCACCGATGCTGATTATGCTGGATACTTGATGGATAGGAAGAGTACCTCTGGAATGGAACAGTTCCTAGGCCCTTGTCTTGTATCATGGGGCTCAAAGAAACAAGTCTCAGTCTCCCTCTCCATGACAGAATCTGAGTACATTGCAGCCGCCTCTTGCTGTTCCCAACTCTTATGGCTAAAGCAACAACTTGCGGATTTTGGTATGTCTTATGGTCCTCTTACTATTCTTTGTGATAACACCAGTGCTATAAACATTTCTAAGAATCATGTGCATCATACTAGGACCAAGCATATAGATATCATGCATCATTTTCTTAGAGATCATGTTGAGAAAGGGAACATCATTATGAAATTTTGTAGAACTGAAGATCAGGTTGCAGATATATTCACCAAAGCCTTGAATATAGTTCCCTTCGAGAACCTTAGATTAGAACTGAGAATGATTCCTATAACCTAGCAGTGACTTTAGTTTAAAAGTTTCTTTCCAGTTTCCTTGATTGACTAGTTTAGATCTTTTACATTTTCAGTCTTGGAATCTCTGTGTTATATCTTTTGCAATAGACCCTCATCTCCATAATGGTTACTCAAAAGGCTTTGATAAATTTTTCTATTTCGTGTCCTTGAGTCTTCATTGTTCATTATAACTAAATCATTGTTCGAGTTTCTTTGTTGGCCCAAAAGTCACAATCTAATCACATTCTAACCCGACAATACAAGCCGAAATGATGATTGTGTACTATGACCCTCCCTTGCCTCATTGAACAATCTAATTCCCTATGATCCTTCTCTTAACCCTCTCTGGGAATTAGTGTGTGATGCGATAAATGGCCCTCCCTGATTTAGTTTATGGGAACGTACTTTCTTGTTCCGTGTCTAAAATCCCTACACTAGAAGTTCCCATATATCCCTCTAGCACAATGAAGAAATCGCCAGAAAGGAACTAGGAAAGGCAGAACTCCCCAACGGCTAGTAGAAACTCGCCTCTTCCCGAGACAACATTTAATGCACAGACAGCGTCAGATTGTGACTTTTGGGCCAACAAAGAAACTAGTAGAAACTCACCTCTTCCCGAGACAACATTTAATACATTGGTGTGGTAAACACCGTCTTCTTTATGGTTCGGGCCTCCTCCATGTAGGTTAGTTCGAAGCAAAAACAAAAACAAAAGCAAAACACACTAAAACAAATGCAAAAACAAGGAATGAAAAGACAAGAAAAAGAAGTACATACCTCGGGTTGCCTCCCGAACATCGCCTTAGTTATTGTCGTGGCTCGACATACTACTCGACCTCCTCAACTTGGTTCGCTCACCTCCATTGAGCACTCGGGGTTCCCATCTGGAGGGTGTCTCTTGGAATCGTCTATGTTGAATCCGACCATCTCCCCGTCGAATCTTTTTTCCTGCCGTATATTGTGGAATCGTCCATTTGTGAGCGAACCGCTGCTCACATCGATCTTTGTTCCTGCCGTATTCATAAACGGCCTCCCTAGCATCACTGGCGCTGCATCCTTGTCCTGCCCTGTGTCCATCACAAAGAAGTCTGCAGGGAACACCAACTTGCCTACTTCGACTAGCACGTCCTACACCACTCCCTTGGGGTAGACGTAGGAATTATCCGCTAGTTGGATGACAATCCCCGTCTTCTCTAATGGGCCCAACTCCAAGGACTCAAATGTGAGAGAGGCAGCACATTGATGGAGGCACCCAAATCAAGTAAAACCTTGTCGAACAAGGTACCCCCAATCTTACAGGGAATGGTGAACATCCTTGGATCGCTTGCCCTCTTAGGTATCCGCTTTTGCAGCATAGCGGAAACATTCCCACTGACTACCACCTTCTTCTTCTCCTTCACAACCCTCTTCCTCTTAAGCATGCAGAGCTCCTTCAAAAATTTAGCATAGCGAGGAATACTATTAATCAACTTAAGTAACGGAATGTTTACCTCGCAGTTGCTAAACGTTTCGAACAACTCCTTATCATTAGTTGGCCTCCTTGTGTCCGCCAGAGCTTCTAGGAAAGGTGCGGGAGGCTTTTCGGATCCGAGGGGAGGGAAATAGGGGAGCACGTAGTTGTCATAAGGAGAGCATCGGAGCGAAGGGGTGCTTCTGAAGTATTTCCGCGGTCGCGGATTGGCTGCCGCGGTCGCAGAGTATTGTCGACATGCTCGTTGTCTTCGGCCCTTTTTCCGCGGTCGCGGATTTCCTGCCGCGGTCGCAAAAGTTCACCGATTTCTACCTTCTTGCCAGTAGTCACGCCGCAGTCGCGGCCCTCTTCTCCGCGGTCGTAGATTTCTCTTTCTCTGGCTCGACTGGCTTCTACCTCAGCCCCGCTCCTTAGCGTCATGGCGCATACATTCTCCTTCGGGTTGACTACCGTTTGAGATGGTAGCTTCCCCGATTCCCGCACTTCCAACCTGCTCACAACTAAAGAGATCTGCCCCATTTGTTTCTCTAGGTTCTGAATAATGGACTTTGTCTCTTGCTGATTTTGGGCCACAATGTTTGCCAGTGCGTTTACATTGCTAGCCATGGTTGTCATGCCCTGGACAAGGGCATTGATCTTATCCTCACTGGATGCGAGGGTGCTGGAACTCTGGCCTTGGGGTCTTTGGTCATAAGGAGCTCTAAATGGTTGTTGACCCCCAGGCTATTGGTATTGTTGTGGGCGGGGGAGAAAATGTGGCGGCCTCTATTGGTAATCTTGTTTCTCCTGGCCATGATGAGTGTTCTGTTGGTTCCCGTACCTCAAATTGGGGTGATCTCTCCACCCTGGATTGTAGGTGCTGGAGTACGGGTCATATCTTGGCCTTTGAGGGCCATATCCACCAATTGCGTTCACTTCAGCAGTGGGCTCCTACAGCGTGGGACATGCATCAGTTGGATGCATCGTATCTTGGCATATCCCATATGATTTGACCTGCTGCTGGCCACCCTTTATCATGCGTCGCCTCATCATCTCTTTCATCTCAGCCATCTCAGCAAGAAGAGTGGGATTGGGCTGAGACTCTACAGCTCTCACGGATTGGGCGTCCTCCCTCTTGCTGAACTGTCTTGAGCCCTCAAATAGCTCAAAGAAAACCTCATAGGCCTGGTCTGGAGTCTTATTCAGGATGTTTCCTCCACAGGTAGCGTTCACAATCCGACGCTCGTCATCAAGTAAACCCGATGTGATTATTCCCATCAAGTACCACCTACAAGCAAGGCCTCCACAGTTCCCTGCACGACAAGGCTTCCGAGTTCCCCAGACAGTTCCCTGCCCAGTAAAGACTCCATGCTTTTGCATGACTCTTTGAGTTCCCAAGACAGTTCCCTGCCCAGCAAGGACTCCACACTTTTGTCTGACTCTCCGAGTTCCCCAGACAGTTCCCTGCACAACAAGGCCTCCGAGTTCCCCAGACAATTCCCTACTTAGCAAGGCCTCTACACTTTTCTCTAACTCTTCGAGTTCCACAGACAATTCCCTGCCCAACAAGGACTCTACACTTTTGTCTGACTCTCCGAGTTCCCCAAACAGTTCCATGCACAACAAGGTCTCCCCAGTTCCCTCTGATCGTCCTCCTATCACCACGCCTCCTGAGCTACCACCAAGGACCATCACACGAGCTCGAGCCAAGGAGCTTCAAGCCAAGCTCAAGAGAGGTCTCCTAAACTTTGGAGCGACGAGCCAAGACTTTGTGGGATCGATGACATTGTTTGTGACCCACAGTTCCCTCGAAGGAACTCCACCGTCGGTTCCCTAGTGCACAAGACCTTCTAGAAGGAATTCCATCCGGCCTCTTTAATATTTTCAATTTATTTTGAGAGTTAAAAGACTACTTTTATTGTGGGATTTACTTGGGGAGGGGGAGAGTCTAGGAGTTAAGTTTTGTTGGCTATATGAAAGGGTAGCCATGAACTCCTAGGAAGCCTATAAAAGACTGAGTTCTCTTCCTTGTAAATCACCTCAAAATTAATCAAAAACCTCTCAAAGAGTTCAGTTTTCCCATGGAAAATTCCAGCAACAACCTTAGTTCGTGAGTTGTATCGAACTACCTATCGATCTTCTTCTTAGGGTGAGTTATATCCCTTAGGCGTCGATCACCCTTGTTCTTCTTAAGTGGTGCGTCATATCCACTCAAGAAGATCACCTATCCCCATCACTATCCCAGCCAAACCCAGTTCTCATCCTCTCTAACTTCCATTCACCAACTCAGTTCCCTATTCCATTATAAATAAGTTCTTCCTCCCATCAGACGTGGCATCCCCTTGGAGATTGACTTCCTTGGCGTTTCCTTGAACCGAGGCTGAAGAGAACGTGGATCCTATCATGTGGTATCAGAGCCACGCAAGGTAACGCTCGAAATCTTGTTCTAAAAGTCAAACTTGGTTCCTCTTGCAAGCCCTCTCAATTTCGTGCCATTTCTGGAGTTGTGTGACTGCAAATTCTTTGATAAATTCGTGGGTTTTGCAAGGAAGAAGACAACATTTGAGTGACTCTAAACTCCCGTGAGTTAATACTTGCATTTAACTCAACTCACTTCATTAATTCCACCAAAATTCACTTGAGTTTCCTGCATTTAATGAGCCGTTTTACTGAATTTTCTTTTCTTCTTTTTGCTATATTAAACCTTGATTGAATTTGTGTGAATTATGATTCAATTGGACTGATCAAGGGGCTGAGAATAGCGGAACCAACCTGAGAAAACTCAAACCAACTGAACACATTCAAGGTCTAAACTTTTCTTTAACAACTCTTATGTGCTCACATCAGCCCAAGGCTATTGAACTCAGTTTGTTCCCTCTTGTGCAATTCTAAAAGTTGTAATTCAAATAAAACTCGAGAAAGAAAGGCTTGTGGCTAGAAAAAGTCGAGTAAAAAGTCAAAGGTTTGAGAAAGAAAGGCTAAGGGCCAGAAAAAAGCGAACACAAGTTGAATTTGAGGCCCTTGTTGTAGTACCTTTTCTGAGTTCCCTGACTTGGTCCTTTTTGGCTGCATAAAACACCAAGTTTGAAAAAAGTTTTGTGGCTTTCTTGTTTGCAAAACGACCCCAACTAAGCCTTGTTTTGAGAGCTTGCAATTCTGAACTTTGTGACAACTTCTACAACAAAATTTTGGGAACTTGCTGGTTCAGTTCCCTTGGTTGAATTGCTTTCTCTTTAGTTCCTGTGTTTGGGTATTGCCTTGGTTGTTAACTTGCAAGGAAGGTGCCATGGATCCAAATAACAAACAAAAAGGACTCAGCACCCAAGAATCACCACCACCAATCACAATGGAAACGCTCTTGAAAGCCTTCCAAACGAGCAAGGAAGAACAACAAGAATATTAGAGGCAACAAATCCAAGAAATAAGGAGGGAAAATGCCACCTTCATACAAAGGATGGAAGTCAAAATTAAGAACTCACTCAACTGGATAAGGCCAAGTGGCCAACGAGAAGAAGGTGGTTCCCTACACTCTCCACGGCAAGAAGGAAACCAATTTCGAGTCATGCCAACTGCCTTTTCTAAGATGGCCTTCAATGAGGAGGTTACCATGTCTCAAGCTCCTCATATTGCCTCCATCCGCCAAGATCAAGGGTTTGGTGAGGATCACTTGTCTCTTGTAAATTCTTACCTTTGCATTCGGACTAACCATGAAGGGATTAGCACAAGAAATGCTCCACCTCGACCCTTCTCAAGGCCAGTTCCCTTGCAAAGAAGGAATGCACCAAGGAACCTCCCTCCTAGAGACCATACTAGGGAGAGAATGGGTCAGTTTCAAAGGGAACTACGCCAAGATTCTCGGGGGTACTTTGAAGAAGAGTCCCTTAAGGGTCATGATGCCGAGGAAGACAATTTAGTGGTTCAAAAAGAGGCTAAAGATGAGGATGCTCTTGCTACTGAATCACCATGGTCTATGGACAATGGAAAAGAGCTTGAACCAATGGAAAAAGAGGAGGAAATCTTGGAGCCATCTCCAACTCCTCCAAGACGCCAGTGTTGGCCTACAATCAAACGTAGCTCCTTAGCATCATTAGCTACTCCATGGTCCCACTTGACACACATGGTTCCCTCAAGCTTGCCATTTCTTCTACAAGACGAGGTTGATGCAAAAGATGCCAAGTTGGCTGAAGATTCTGATTCTGACCTTGCGAAGAAGGAAGTCCACTCTAAGACTCATTCTAGGGAAGTACCACATGCCCTTACCTTGCTTTCTACTCTATCATTCCCTTCATTTGATAATGAATGTCTTTCAAAGAGTAGAGGATTCCATGTGCTTAAATCAGTTTTTTAATGTAGAACTAGGTACTCATGCATGCACCCAAGTTCCCTTGCTCAATACATGTCATGTGGGATGCATCTAGTTCATGCTATTATTTTGTACACACATGCGTGTTATGTTGTTAGTTTGTTTCCTAAACTTGAATGTAGGACTAGGAAGAAGAGTGGAATAGTTTGTGCATCCATCTTCGCATTTCATATAGAACTTGGAATTTGCATGACTACATTCTCAAATTTTCTTGGTGGAGTTCAAGAGCCTTATTTTTCTGATTTTCATATAGGGCACTTGGATTCGAGGTCGAATCCTTTCCAAGGAGGGGAGGATGATGTGATTATTCCCATCAAGTACCACCTACAAGCAAGGCCTCCACAGTTCCCTGCAAGACAAGGCTTCCGAGTTCCCCAGACAGTTCCCTGCCCAGCAAAGACTCCACGCTTTTTCCTGACTCTTCGAGTTACCAAGACAGTTCCCTGCCCAGCAAGGACTCCACACTTTTGTCTGACTCTCCGAGTTCCCCAGACAGTTCCCTGCACAACAAGGCCTCCGAGTTCCCCAGACAATTCCCTGCTTAGCAAGGCCTCCACACTTTTCTCTAACTCTTCGAGTTCCACACACAATTCCCTGTCCAACAAGGACTCTACACTTTTGTCTGACTCTCCAAGTTCCCCAGACAGTTCCATGCACAACAAGGTCTCCCCAGTTCCCTCTGATCGTCCTCCTATCACCACGCCTCCTGAGCTACCACCAATGACCATCACACGAGCTCGTGCCAAGGAGCTTCAAGCCAAGCTCAAGAGAGGTCTCCTAAACTTTGGAGCGACGAGCCAAGACTTTGTGGGATCGATGACATTGTTTGTGACCCATAGTTCCCTCGAAGGAACTCCACCGCCGGTTCCCTAGTGCACAAGACCTTCTAGAAGGAATTCCATCCGACCTCTTTAATATTTTCAATTTATTTTGAGAGTTAAAAGACTACTTTTATTGTGGGATTTACTTGGGGAGGGGGAGAGTCTAGGAGTTAAGTTTTGTTGGCTATATGAAAGGGTAGCCATGAACTCCTAGGAAGCCTATAAAAGACTGAGTTCTCTTCCTTGTAAATCACCTCAAAATTAATCAAAAACCTCTCAAAGAGTTCAGTTTTCCCATGGAAAATTCCAGCAACAACCTTAGTTCGTGAGTTGTATCGAACTACCTATCGATCTTCTTCTTAGGGTGAGTTATATCCCTTAGGCGTCGATCACCCTTGTTCTTCCTAAGTGGTGCGTCATATCCACTCAAGAAGATCACCTATCCCCATCATTATCCCAGCCAAACCCAGTTCCCATCCTCTCCAACTTCCATTCACCAACTCAGTTCCTTATTCCATCGTAAAGAAGTTCTTCCTCCCATCAGACGTGGCATCCCCTTGGAGGTTGACTTCCTTGGCGTTTCCTTGCACCGAGGCTGAAGAGAACGTGGATCCTATCATGTTTTTGATGAGGTTTGAGCCCACCTTGGACCGCCTTCACTTGGTCTGCCTCAAGTCGGCGATCTGACCCAGCGGCCCAGCCCACGGTCTGCCTTGAGTCGGCGATCGGACCGCTGGCGCTCAACCCTCCCCAGGTCTGCAGACCGTACACCCCAACCCGTCTCCTGGTAAGCACGAGGCTACACCAGGTGGGTTGCTGTCGGGGGGGATCGAACCCCAGACCTTTGATACAAGGGCACATGGAATGCACCTTGTATCACCAATTGAGCTGCAACCCAATTGGTGATACAAGGTGCATTCCACATGCCCTTGTATCAAAGGTCGGGGGTTCGATCCCCCCCGATAGCAATCGACCTGGTGTAGCCTCGCGCTTACCAGGAGACGGGTTGGAGTGTAGGGTCTGCAGACCTGGGGAGGGTTGAGCGCCAGCGGTCCGATCGCCGACTCGAGGTAGACCGTGGGCTGGGCCACTGGGTCAGATCGCCGACTTGAGGCAGACCAAGTGAAGGCGGTCCCAGGTGGGCTCAAACCTCATCAAAAAAGTGCAGCCCAATTGGTGATACAAGGTGCATTCCACATGCCCTTGTATCAAAGGTCGGGGGTTCGATCCCCCCCCGACAGCAACCCACCTGGTGTAGCCTCGCGCTTACCAGGAGACGGGTTAGGGTGTACGGTCTGCAGACCTGGGGAGGGTTGAGCGCCAGCGGTCCGATCGCCGACTCGAGGCAGACCGTGGGCTGGGCCACTGGGTCAGATCGCAGACTTGAGGCAGACCAAGTGAAGGCGGTCCCAGGTGGGCTCAAACCTCATAAAAAAAGTGCACTTTTATGATGTGATCCGAGCCCACCTGGGTCCGCCTTCCCATGGTCTGCCTCGTTCGGCGTTCTGACCCAGCGGCCCAGCCCACGGTCTGCCTCGATCGACGATCTGACCGCTGGCACCCTAATCACAGAACAGGGTTGCAGCCCCTGCACCCCAACCTGGAGGGAGGCTTGCGCCTGTTAATCCCCCAGGATGTTGGAGGGGGGAATCGAACTCCCGACCCTTTGATATGAGGGCAGTGGAATACCCATCATATCACCAATTGGGTTATAGCTCAATTGGTGATATGATGGGTATTCCACTGCCCTCATATCAAAGGATCGGGGGTTCGATTCCCCCCTCCAACATCCTGGGGGATTAACAAGCACAAGCCTCCCTCCAGGTTGGGGTGCAGGGGCTGCAGCCCTGCTCTGTGATTAGGGCGCCAGCGGTCAGATCGCGGATCGAGGCAGACCATGGGCTGGGCTGCTGGGTCAGAACGCCGAACGAGGCAGACCATGGGAAGGCGGACCCAAGTGGGCTCGGATCACATCAAAACCTCCATACAAATAAAGTACGAGGTCCTGGTCGGAGTAGCCATGATATGGGCAACTAGAAATCAACTTCTTGAAGCACTCGTAGTACTCGTAGAGTGACTCAGCAGCCTGCTGTTCGATGTTGCTAATACTCCTCTTCAGGCTGTTCAGCTTTGTCGCTGGGAAGTACTTCTCCAGGAAGGCCTTTTTCATCTTGGCCCACGTGTCTATGCTCCCTGGAGTCAGGTAATAGAACCAGTCATTGGCCGCATCCTTCAAGGAGAAAGGAAAGGCCCTCAACTTGATCTGGTCTTCCGTCACGCCCTTCGGCTTCATGCTCGTGCAGACTGCAGGGAACTCTGACAGATGCTTGTTAGGGTCTTCACCACTCATCCCATGGAAGTGAGGGAGTAAGTGGATCAACCCAGACTTGCGCTTGAAGTTGACTCCGTCAGCAAGCTCAGGAAATCGCAAATCCAGCGGTTGCTGTTGCAGATTAGGGGCAATCAGCTGCCTCAGCGTTTGTTGGTCGTCAGCCATCTCAAAATTGGGGTTGTCAAATATCAAAGATCGGCTTTTCAGATCCGAGCGGAGGGAAATTAGGGCGCACATAGTCGTCATAAGGAGCATCGGAGGGAAGGGGTGCTTTTGAAGTATTTCCACGGTCGCGGATTGGCTGCCGCGGTCGCGGAATATTGTCGACCTGCTCGTTGTCTTCGGCCCTTTTTCCGCGGTCGCGGATGTCCTGCCGCGGTCGCGGAAAATTCTCCACCTGGTGCTCTTGTTCCTCCGTGCTTTTTCCGCGGTCGCGGATTTCCTATCGCGGTCGCGGAATTTCTCCGATTTCTACCTTCTTGCCAGTAGTCACACCGCGGTCGCAGCCCTCTTCTCCGCGGTCGCAGATTTCTCTTTCCCTGGCTCGACTGGCTTCCACCTCAGCCCCGCTCCTTAGCATCATGGCACATACATTCTCCTTCGGGTTGACTACCGTTTGAGATTATAGCTTCCCTGATTCCCGCGCTTCCAACCTGCTCACAACTAAAGAGATTTGCCCCATTTGTTTCTCCAGGTTCTGAATATTGGAATTCGTCTCTTGCTGATTTTGGGCCATAATGTTTGCCAGTGCGTTCACATTGCTAGCCATGGTTGTCATGCCCTGGACAAGGGCATTGATCTTATCCTCACTGGATGCGGGGGCGCTGGAACTCTGGCCTTGGGGTCTCTGGTCATAAGGAGCTCTAAATGGTCATTGACCCCCAGGCTGTTGGTACTGTTATGGGAGGGGGAGAAACTGTGGAGGCCTCTGTTGGTAATTTTGGTTCTCCTGGCCATGATGAGTGTTCTACTGGTTCCCGTACCTCAAATTGGGGTGATCTCTCCACCCTGGATTGTAGGTGCTGGAGTACGGGTCATATCTTGGCCTTTGAGGGCCATATCCACCAATTGTGTTCACTTCAGTAGTGGGCTCCTGCAGCGTGGGACATGCATCAGTTGGATGCATTGTATCTTGGCATATCCCACATGATTTGACCTGCTGCTGGCCACCCTTCATCATGCATCGCCTCATCATCTCTTTCATCTCTGCCATCTCAGCAAGAAGAGTGGGATTGGGCTGAGACTCTACAGCTCTCACGGATTAAGCGTCCGCCCTCTTGCTGAACTGTCTTGACCCCTCAGATAGCTCAAAGAAAACCTCAAACGCCTGGTCTGGAGTCTTATTCAGGATGTTTCCTCCACAGGTAGCGTTCACAATCCGACGCTCGTCATCAAGTAAACCTCCTTACAAATAAAGTACGAGGTCCTGGTCGGAGTAGCCATGATAGGGGCAACTAGAAATCAGCTTCTTGAAGCGCTCATAGTACTCGTAGAGTGACTCAGCAGCCTGTTGTTCGATGTTGCTAATACTCCTCTTCAGGCTGTTCAGCTTTGTCGCTGGGAAGTACTTCTCCAGGAAGGCCTTTTTCATCTTGGCCCATGTTCTATGCTCCCTGGAGTCAAGTAATAGAACCAGTCATTGGCCGCATCCTTCAAGGAGAAAGGAAAGGCCCTCAGCTTGATCTGGTCTTCCGTCATGCCCTTCGGCTTCATGCTCGTGCAGACTGCAGGGAACTCTAACAGATGCTTGTTAGGGTCTTCACCACTCATCCCATGGAAGTGAGGGAGTAAGTGGATCAACCCAGAGTTGCGCTCGAAGTTGACTCCGTTAGGAAGCTCAGGAAACCGCACATCCAGCGGTTGTTGTTGCCGATTAGGGGCAGTCAGCTGCCTCAGCGTTTGTTGGTCGTCTGCCATCTCAAAAGTGGGGTTGTCAACTATCAAAGATTGGCTTTTCGGATCCGAGTGGAGGGAAATAGGGGCGCACGTAGTTGTCATAAGGCGCATCGGAGCGAAGGGGTTCTTCTGAAGTATTTCCGCGGTCGCGGATTGGCTGCCGCGGTCGCGGAATATTGTCGACCTGCTCGTTGTCTTCGGCCCTTTTTCCGCGGTCGCAGATGTCCTGCCGCGGTCGCGGAAAATTCTCGACCTGGTGCTCTTGTTCCTCCGTGCTTTTTCTGCGGTCGCGGAAGTTCGCCGATTTCTACCTTCTTGCCAGTAGTCACGCCGCGGTCGCGGCCCTCTTCTCCGCGGTCGCATTTTTCTCTTTCTCTGGCACGACTGACTTCCACCTCAGCCCCGCTCCTTAGCGTCATGGCGCATACATTCTCCTTCGGGTTGACTACCATTTGAGATGGTATCTTCCCCGATTTCCGCGCTTCCAACCTGCTCACAGCTAAAGAGATCTGCCCCTTTTGTTTCTCCAGGTTCTGAATACTGGACTTCGTCTCTTGCTGATTTTGGGCCACAATGTTTGCCATCGCGTTCACATTGCTAGCCATGGTTGTCATACCCTGGACAAGGGCATTGATCTTATCCTCACTGGATGCGGGGGCGCTGGAACTCTGGCCTTGGGGTCTCTGGTCATAAGGAGCTCTAAATGGTTGTTGACCCCTTGGCTGTTGGTACTGTTGTGGGCGGGGGAGAAACTGTGGCTGCCTCTGTTGGTAATCTTGGTTCTCCTGGCCATGATGAGTGTTTTGCTGGTTCCCGTACCTCAAATTGGGGTGATCTCTCCACCCTGGATTATAGGTGTTGGAGTACGGGTTATATCTTGGCCTTTGAGGGCCATATCCACCAATTGCGTTCACTTCAGTAGTGGGCTCCTGCAGCGTGGGACATGCATTAGTTGGATGCATCGTATCTTGGCATATCCCACATGATTTGACCTGTTGCTGGCCACCCTTCATCATGCATCGCCTCATCATCTCTTTCATCTCAGCTATCTCAGCAAGAAGAGTGGGATTGGGCTGAGACTCTACAGCTCTCACGGATTAGGCGCCCGCCCTCTTGCTGAACTGTCTTGAGCCCTCAGATAGCTCAAAGAAAACCTCATAGGCCTGGTCTGGAGTCTTATTCAGGTTGTTTCCTCCACAGGTAGCGTTCATAATCCGACGCTCGTCATCAAGTAAACCTTCGTATAAATAAGGTACGAGGTCCTGGTCGGAGTAGCCATGATAGGGGCAACTAGAAATCAGCTTCTTAAAGCGCTCGTAGTACTCGTAGAGTGACTCAGCAGCCTGCTGTTCGATGTTGCTAATACTCCTGTTTAGGCTGTTCAGCTTTGTCGCTGGGAAGTACTTCTCCAGGAAGGCCTTTTTCATCTTGGCCCACGTGTCTATGCTCCCTGGAGTCAGGTAATAGAACCAGTCATTGGCCGCATCCTTCAAGGAGAAAGGAAAGGCCCTCAACTTGATCTGGTCTTCCGTCACGCCCTTCGGCTTCATGCTCGTGCAGACTGCAGGGAACTCTAACAGATACTTGTTAGGGTCTTCACCACTCATCCCATGGAAGTGAGGGAGTAAGTGGATCAACCCAGACTTGCGCTCAAAGTTGACTCGGTTAGCAAGCTCAGGAAACCGCACATCCAGCGGTTGTTGTTGCCGATTAGGGGCAGTCAGCTGCCTCAGCGTTTGTTGGTCGTCTGCCATCTCAAAAGTGGGGTTGTCAAATATCAAAGATTGGCTTTTCGGATCCGAGTGGAGGGAAATAGGGGCGCACGTAGTTGTCATAAGGCGCATCGGAGCGAAGGGGTTCTTCTGAAGTATTTTCGCGGTTGTGGATTGGCTGCCGTGGTCGCGGAATATTGTCGACCTGCTCGTTGTCTTCGGCCCTTTTTCCGCAGTCGCGGATGTCCTACCGCGGTCGCGGAAAATTCTCGACCTGGTTCTCTTGTTCCTCCGTGCTTTTTCCGCGGTCGCGGAAGTTCGCCGATTTCTACCTTCTTGCCAGTAGTCACGCCGCGGTCACGACCCTCTTCTCCGCGGTCGCATATTTCTCTTTCTCTGGCACGACTGACTTCCACCTCAGCCCCGCTCCTTAGCGTCATGGCGCATACATTCTCCTTCGGGTTGACTACCGTTTGAGATGGTATCTTCCCCGATTCCCGCGCTTTCAACCTGCTCACAGCTAAAGAGATCTGCCCCATTTGTTTCTCCAGGTTCTGAATACTGGACTTCGTCTCTTGCTGATTTTGGGCCACAATGTTTTCCATTGCGTTCACATTGCTAGCCATGGTTGTCATGCCCTGGACAAGGGCATTGATCTTATCCTCACTGGATGCGGGGGCGCTGGAACTCTGGCCTTGGGGTCTCTGGTCATAAGGAGCTCTAAATGGTTATTGACCCCTTGGATGTTCGTACTGTTGTGGGCGGGGGAGAAACTGTGGCTGCCTCTGTTGGTAATCTTGGTTCTCCTGGCCATGATGAGTGTTCTGCTGGTTCCCGTACCTCAAATTGGGGTGATCTCTCCATCCTGGATTATAGGTGTTGGAGTACGGGTTATATCTTGGCCTTTGAGGGCCATATCCACCAATTGTGTTCACTTCAGCAGTGGGCTCCTGCAGCGTGGGACATGCATCAGTTGGATGCATCGTATCTTGGCATATCCTACATGATTTGACCTGCTGCTGGCCACCCTTCATCATGCATCGCCTCATCATCTCTTTCATTTCAGCTATCTCAGCAAGAAGAGTGGGATTGGGCTGAGACTCTACAGCTCTCACGGATTAGGCGCTCGCCCTCTTGCTGAATTGTCTTGAGCCCTCAGATAGCTCAAAGAAAACCTCATAGGCCTGGTCTGAAGTCTTATTCAGGATGTTTCCTCCACAGGTAGCGTTCATAATCCGACGCTCGTCATCAAGTAAACCTTTGTACAAATAAAGTACGAGGTCCTGGTCGGAGTAGCCATGATAGGGGCAACTAGAAATCAGCTTTTTAAAGCGCTCGTAGTACTCGTAGAGTGACTCAACAGCCTGCTGTTCGATGTTGCTAATACTCCTCTTTAGGCTGTTCAGCTTTGTCGCTGGGAAGTACTTCTCCAGGAAGGCCTTTTTCATCTTGGCCCACGTGTCTATGCTCCCTGGAGTCAGGTAATAGAACCAGTCATTGGCCGCATCCTTCAAGGAGAAAGGAAAGGCCCTCAACTTGATCTGGTCTTCCGTCACGCCCTTCGGCTTCATGCTTGTGCAGACTGCAGGGAACTCTGTTAGATGCTTGTTAGGGTCTTCACCACTCATCCCATGGAAGTGAGGGAGTAAGTGGATCAACCCAGACTTGCGCTCGAAGTTGAATCCGTCAGCAAGCTCAGGAAACCGCACATCCAGCGGTTGCTATTGCAGATTAGGGGCAGTCAGCTACCTCAGCGTTTGTTGGTCGTCTGTCATCTCAAAAGTGGGGTTGTCAAATATCAAAGATCGGTTTACTCTGCAGCTCTGGGAGAGAGTCCTCTCAATTTCTGAATCCAAAGCTAAAATTGGGGAATTAGTAGCACGAGTATGAACCATAAGATAGGTCCACACAATAGTAACAAGCACACAAACACACAGAAAAAAAAATTACGTGCCTCCCTGGCAACGGCGCCAATTTGATGACAGGTTTTAGTCGTATCACCTGATCAAAATAATCCTAAACTAGTAGTTTGGGCAAGCAAGGGTCGAATCCCATAGGAAGGAGTTGTCTTTCTTTATGTAAGTTCGCATGCAATGGTAACAAAGGGGGGTTTTGAGGTTGATTGGTTGTAAACAAAGCAAACAAGGGAAATAAAAGCAAAGAGTTTGTAATCAATTTAGGGAAAAACACTTAGCCAAACAAATATCCACCATTCATATGATTGATTGGTCCTAGGTTATCTCTATTCCTTCCTTTGATTATTCATGTCCCTATTCTGAATTAGTTACCAGTCCTACGAGTCCAGGCAACCCTAACTATTAAACAATCCTTACCAACCTTCAAGATTTAATTCAATAGCAGCAAGAAGCATAGGAATTAACCAGGATACATGCAACACCATGACCCGTAGTATTTAACATATAATCAAATCTCTTTCATAATAAACTAGTCCTACCAGTCCTAGAATATCATGGATGCTACAACGGATAAGGAATCTCAACCCGAAATATCCAAACCCTAGCAATAGACAATTACTAATATCAACTAGGTGATCAATCCAGTCAAATCAGTAATAATCAATAGGAATATGCTCAAGAGAAAATATATAATCCAAAGGAACAAGGAATAGAGTTGTAACCTCACAATCAAATCATACGAAAAGCTTCAATTGTCGGACTAAGCAAAGGTGCTTAACTCCTCATAGTCTTCAAAAGAAAACAATACTGAATGGAAAATTGAATTGTAACGTGATTGCGAATGTCGATGATACCAAGATGACTGAATGGAGGCTATGAAATTTAGGTTAAATAGACTTAACCTAAAGCCCAAGATCACAAACCTCATCTAAAAGGAAATAAAACTAAAGTATCGAAATATAAAAGATTAAAAACCGAAAAATGTAAAAAGAAAGAATGTTTCGGAAATCTTCGCGGGCCGCCTGCCATGTGATTCCGCGGTCGCGGAAATTAAATCGAAGCTCTCGACCTACTCGATGATGGAATTTTCCGCGGTCGCGGCAGGTAATCCGCGGTCGCGGAAAATTGACTTCTGCTCTCGACTTGTTCAACACTGGAATTTTCCCCGGTCGCGGAAATGGCATATCTCTGGCTCCGCGTTTCGCCTTCGTCGCAGCCTCTTTCCTTCTTCGCCGTTGGTCACAGAAGCTCACGGTTCACCTTCTTTTCTCCTTTGTGTGGATTCTTCTTCGTCTTCCTTGGTCTCCTCAAGTGGTCGACTCCTCGTGTTCTAGATATCTTCATTTACGCTTCTCCAAACCACCATATCCACACTTCTTCACTTCAACTCCATACTCCACAGTTGTGCTCTAAACCACTACAAATGGCGCCCTAAACACCGGTAACAATTCCTAGATAAGCACTATAAAGTAGAGCTGATCACTCGAGGTAAGAAGGAGGAGACATTGTACATGATGAGTAATGTTCGTGATAGCATTGTTGTTACAGGAGCGAACGGTGATGCATATTTGTTGCATTGTTGTCTTGGCCACATGAGTGATAAAGGGATAAAAGTGATGTGTTCGAAGGGTTTTCTACCAGGTCTCAAGTCTGTTGAATTCGAATTGTGTGAGAACAGCGTTCTCGGGAAACAGAAAAGGGTGAGTTTTTTGTAGGGTGGCAGAACTTTGAAGAAGCAAAAGTTGGAGCTGGTCCACAGTGATCTGTGGGGTCCAACTCTTGTGATATCTCTTGATGGAGCATCATATTACATGACCTTCATTGACGACTCCACAAGAGAGGTATGGGTCTATTTTCTAAAACAAAAATCTGATGCCTTCGATTCTTTCAGAAAGTGGAAGGCCCTAATAGAGAATGAGACATGTCTTAAAGTGAAGTGTTTAAGATCTGATAATGGTGGGGAGTATGAGCTTCACGAGTTGAAGGAGTTTTATGTTGAGAATGTCATTCGCATGGAGAAAACCTTGAAAGGAACTCCTCAAGGAGAACGGCGTGGCAGAATGTATGAATAGGACCTTGAATGAATATGCTAGGAGCATGAGGCTGAAGTGTGGGCTTCCGAAGATGTTCAGGGTGGATGTTGTTAACACTATTGCATTCTTGATTAACCGAGCACCATCAACTCCCTTGGACAATGGCATTCCAGAGGAGGCTTGGAGTGGTAAAGAGGTAAATCTGTCCTTTTTTTTGGATATTTGGGTGCATTTCATATGTTCATGTAGCTTCTATTGAGAGAAGTAAATTGGATGCTAAGTCTATCAAATGCATGTTTAATGGATATGGTGGTGATGATTTCGGATACCGGTTTTGGGATGAACAGTACAGGAAGGTTATTCATAGTTGAGATGTTGTGTTTAAAGAGCATGTGTTGTATAAGGATAGGTTGGGTGCATCAGAAATTGCTAGTTCAGAACCTGAGGTTGTGGAGTTAGATATCTCAAACTCGGGTGGGAGCAAGGTGGTTCAAAATGACCAGAAAGTTGTTGAGGAAGAACTGCACACCCCAGTAGTTCCACTGCGGAGGTCCACTAGAGTGCGTGGATCGCGTGATAGATTTTTGCCTTCCAACTACTATATGTTGTTGACTGATGGTGGTGAGCTAGAGTGTTATGCAGAGGCATCTCGTGGAGAGCATGTGAGCAAGTGGAAGCTTGCAATGGATGATGAGATGGATTCGTTGATGACAAACGAAACTTGGGAACTAGTTGAGCTTCCAAAGAGTAAGAACGCATTGCATAACAAGTGGGTTTACAGAATCAAGGAGGCTGATGGAAGCAAGCGTTACAAGGCAAGGCTGGTTGTGAAAGGATTTCAGCAGAAATACGGTATTGACTATACTGACGTTTTTACTCTTGTGGTGAAACTGCCTACCATACATTTAGTGCTTAGTATGGTGGCTGCAGAAAACTTAGAATTACAGCAGCTGGATGTAAAAACGGCTTTTCTTCATGGTGATTTAGATGAAGACATATGAAGCAACCGGAAGGCTACGTGTCAGAGGGTAACGTGGAGCCTGTGTGCAAATTGAATAAGAGCTTGTATGATATGAAACAATCTCTGAGACAGTGGTACAAGAAGTTTGATGGATTCATGCATGAAATTGAGTTCGTGAGGAGTGAAGTTGATCATTGTTGCTACTTCAAGAAGTCTAACAATGGCTACATCATATTGCTGTTATATGTTGATGACATGCTGATAGTCGACTCTAGTGCTCGAGAAGTGAGCAAGCTGAAGAAGCAGTTGTCTGAACGGTTTGCTATGAAGGATCTTGGATAGGCTAAGCACATTCTGGGTATGTGGATTGATCGAGATAGGGAGTGATGTGAATCCTTCCCATCAAGTCAAGTCCTCCGAGCCAAGGCGTTCACCAAGGCTAGCCAACCATGAAGAGCCTAGCCGAGAAGAGCCATCAAGCCAAGATAAGGGCGCACCCATGAGGCTCACACGAGCCAAGGCTAGGGAGCTACAAGCCAAGCTCAACCTTGGACTCGCCACACTACGGCCTACAACAAGCCGTTTAGGAGACTTCTTCTCCTTGATGACACTCTCGGCGCCAAACGAGACCTAAGGCACATTTCAAGGGCCTATTTGAGGCATTGATTGAATGACATTATGAGACTTTGGGATTGCATTTTATGCATGTTTTTAAGTTGTAATTTTCTACAAACAAACGCCTAAGGGCCGGCTCACTAGGGTTATATAGCCGCCCCCTTTCATTTGTTTCTTTTAGCTTCAACTTGAATAAAAAACACTCTCAAGAGAGAATTCTCCTTTAAGCTCATGCAATTTAGTCTTCTTTGTGAGTCATATCAAAGCAGCCTAAATCGCTCCTTGAATCCCCTTGGTGTGTCACATCCAAGCTAGGTTCAAGAATCCTTACACTACGTGGTGAGTCATATCCATATAGTGTAGGCTATCCCTTGGCTCCGCCACCTTTCCGCCGCCACCACTTCCACCCCTCAAAGTACTCCCCTTACGCCAACCAACCACCACCAAGTGCCACCTCCATCGCTGCAACGCCTCCCATAAACTGAAACCCTAATCAACCTCCATCGCTCGGTTCCCCGCTGCGACCACCGTCCTTCCACCATCCATAACTCAAGGCGCACGCCGGCGCCACCAGGCACCCCCCCTGCGCCTCCACTCCTAACACCCTCCGCCACCTCAGGAGATCAAGTGTGCCGCCAACCACCTCCAGCGCCTCCCTACAGCCCGTTTCAAAGTCTGCCTCCCCGGTTGCCGAAGGTGTTGTCGTCCGGCCATTCTCTTGCACCGAAGCTCGCCCCAACTCGATCCTTGTCAAGTGGTATCAGAGCCATGTGAGGTTTGGACATCTAATCTCTCTTTTAAGTGCAAATTGTTCATTTGAAGTGCAAGCTTAGGTTGCCTAGTCATTCACTTCCGATTTTGGCCTTTGTGTTGTGTTGTCTCCATTGTTGTCTTGTACTCCTTGGATTGCTCCGACTTCTGAATTTTTCTGAGGTTGAAGAAGACCCTTTGCATGCCAAAAACCAGTTACAAGACATAAATACCGTTACACACTTCGGCCATAACTAGCTAGTGAATTACTTTCCATAATTGGGTTTTATTTCCATAATTGCTAGCATTCATTGACTCCTTTTGCAGCCTATCCTTAGCCCCGTTTTTTTTACCTCATATTTGGTGTATATTCTTGCTTACCTAGTTGCTGCATAAATCAAGTAGTGGACTTAGGTTAAGGGAATTTCATTTACACACATCTAGCGGCTAAGACAACACCGAAATTGTGCAAAAAAAAAAAAGATTGTTGGCGTGAATTGTTCTCGAATTTTGTGAGACTTTGCTAGCTACTTTAGCATTGTATTAAGTTTCAAATCTTGTAAACTTTGCTCAAAAAAAAATTACAAAAAAAAAAATTAAGAAGAAGGTGCTCAAGAAAAACCCGGCCTAAATAGGAGAGGCCATAGAAAAAGTGAGCCAAAGAGCAAATTCAGTTTTCTTTTCTTTCTTTTTGTTTTACGTGAGGTATTAGCTTGATTGTGCTTGCTTGGTTGTGTAAGTGGTCGGTACCTTCCTTGCTATTGCTTGTGGCTCCGACTCGGTAGTGAAAATATACACCAATTTTTGTCTTCCCCACAAACCCTAGCTCGTAACCTCACTTGAGCTTGTCATTTCTTGTGGATAATTTGAGCTTAGAAATTTCAGATTGTGAGGACCCTTGTGTGTGCTCAAGGGACCATTTGCTTTGATTATCTTATGGTTGTGCTATAAGTGTTTTTGCTAGGTCTATCATGGGAGACAACTCCAAGGAATCCGGTGGGGGCAAAACCGCCTTGACCATCAACGAGCCACCCACCTTACAATCCCTAGTGGAGGCCCTAAAGGGGATAGAAAGCCGCATTGTTGGGCACTTGATGGAAATCCAACAAGAAAACCAAGCGAGCCTAAGAAGGCTAGAGGCTAGGATGGAGGCCTCCGAGCACAAGTTGGAGGACATGTCTAGGATATGTGTGAGCATTCTTCCCTCACAAGTGGAGGCTCAATCTTCACACAACAAGCCCGGCGACATGGCCATGCCACTCTTGCCCGGCGCCTCCTCCAACCAAGCGCCGGCCATCCCTTCCTCTAGTGGCTTCCAAGGTATGACTCTCCCTATTTCCGCGCCTATAACTTCTATGTTTCCAGCCATGGCCACTAATTTTTCAGGCCAAGATGTGAGAAGGCTCCATGATAGGTGTCATTTCATGCACCTTTACTAGCAATTATTAGCATCATTTGGAGGAGTTTAGGATGAGATTTGAGGCTAAGTATGTGATCCAGAAGTTGTGGAGAAAAGTGAAGATATCCAGGGATTTACAGCTTAGATGGAGATGGAGATGATGAAGATGGATGAGGTTCTGCTAGAGTTTATTGGAGAAGGCTACCAACACTTGGTTGTAGTGAGGAGCAGAAGAGAAGCTGAAGAAGGAGTGGGCGATTTCACCGCCCCGTGTCAGTTGCCACCGCGACCCGGCGGTGGGTCTCAGAGAAGAGCTGGTCGCGCCAGAAGAAGCCACCGCCCCGCGGTGGGCACGTCACGCCTCGCGGCCAGCAGAAGATTTTATTTCCTTTGTTTCATTTCGGATTTCCTTATTTCTTTTATTTTATTTCCTTTGTTATTTTGCATTAGGTTAATTTATTTTCCAAAACCTATTTAAGACCTTTTTCTAGGTCTTGAGTGGGCAGCCAGACATCAGAATTTTACATTACGCAATTTAACTTTTCTATTAGGGTTTCATTCACCTTTGATGGAGCACTAATTTCCCTTTGTTCTACTAGACGTTTGAAGCAATACAGTTGATGTGTTTGTGAGATTTATATTCCTTGTTCTTATTCTTATAAGTGTTGGTTTGATTCTCTTGGTTATATTGAATATTGATTTATTGTTATTCCTCATAGCCTGATCAACTAGGTTGAATACTATTTATCAATTGCTAGGATTTGCATATACCGAAATATGAGTGCATATCTAGTAGCATACACGATTGTTGCATATAGTGGAATACGAGTGCGCAATCATGTGTGAGAATCATTTGCATGTTAAGTAGTAAGGTTTTCTTCTATTTGCATGTATCCTATATCCTTGTGTGAATTGCTATTGCTTTATTGGTGGTAAGGTTTTCTTCCATTGATATTGTGATAAGTCTATCAACAACTGTGAGAATTGGTAGTACTTAAGATCAGGGTGGGAACAACCATAAGAATAGTGAAAGAACTTGGATTGAATAGATTTCAGTGATTAAATTATATCTCTGTATTGTGGATCTCGTTCTAGTGGAACTTTTTTCCCCAATCATATTCTCAACTCAATCAAACTTGTTTGCTTTATTCTCCTTGATAACTAAAACCCCCCTTCCTTGTCACTTGTCAATCATAATTGCATACTTCATCAGATCTTCCCTGTGGGTTCGACCCTTACTTGCTTACTATACATCCATTTAGTAGGTCTGTTAGGACATTTACTTTGACTAGGCCATTCAACGATATTTGCATTGCATATTTCGGCCGCGTCACTCCATGAAGAGGTGAATGCCACTTATGAGCCACAAGGGAGCCAAGCTAGGCTCACGGCGCCTCTCACCCAACCCCTAAGAAATGTCCACGGCCGTAGGCAAGGCCAAGGATTGGGGCGTGCAGCTGGACAAGGCGCAAGGTTTGATGAGGTGATTGATCAAGGAAATAGATATGGGAGGCCACAAGAGCCCTTCCTACAAGGTGGCCAAGGCTACTACCCGCCAAGGCACTATGACTACGATCAACCAAGGATGCCTAAGACCAACTTGGACGTGGAGAAGTTTGGCAAGTCGGCTGACCCGGAAGAGTGCCTCAATTGGATTAATAAGACCGAACAAGTCTTTGATTTCCAAAACCTCAATGATGCCCAAAGAGTCGCCGTGGCTAGCATCCACTTTGAGGGCTTTGCGGATCAATGGTGGGCCGAGGACAAGGAGGAGAGAGCACAAGCCGGCTATGACCCTATTGACAATTGGGAAGAGCTCAAGTTGGCACTTAAGCATAGGTTTGTTCCGGAGAACTTTGCAGCCCGGATTCATGAGAGACTCCAACAACTCAAACAAGGTACTAGAACCCCGGATGAGTATTATAAAGAGTTGAAAACTTTATTGTTTAGGTCCGGCATTAAATTTCCTAATGAGTATGTTGTGTCTAAATTTGTTGAGAATTTGAATCATGATCTTAAGGCAATTATCACATTGCAACACTTTGCAAGAGGCACCTCGGTGGAAGAGGTCCTCCATTATACTAACCATGTGTATAGGACATTGCCCCAAAAGAGGAGCTACCCACCTAGCTCAAGCTCAAGGCCGTGGAGTAATGCAGGCCCCAACAACTCCACCTACACTCCAAGGCGCCAAGAACCAAGGCAAGAAGCCGGCGCCATGCAGCCAAGAAGAGAGCCACCAAGACTATCCCCAACACCGAGGAGGGAAGGCGAGCAAAGGACAAGTGAGATCAAGTGCTTCAAGTGTCTAGGCCGTGGGCACATGGCCAAGGACTGCCCCTCTCGCCGCCAAGTGTTGCTCAACACAATAGGGGAATATGAGTCGGATGATGAGATGCTAGAGGAGCCCGGAGACGTAGAGGAAGAGGAGGAGGAATTGCAAGTCAAGGCCGAGACACAAGGTGAGTGCTTTGTGGTTAAAAGGTCCCTTATGGACAATGAGGCGCCAACTCCTCCCAACCAAAGAGAAACCATATTCCACTCAAGATGCCTCATCCAAGGTAAACTTTGCAACCTTATCATAGATGGAGGCTCTTGTTGCAACATAGTGGATCAAGAGGTAGTGAAAAGGTTTGCTCTCCCTACTATTCCTCACGTTCAACCCTATACTCTTTGTTGGCTGAATTCTAACACTCCCTTGAAGGTTAGTAAGCAAGCCAAAATAAGCTTTTCTATAGGGGGATACAAGGATGAGGTCGTGTGTGATGTATTGCCCATGACCGCATGTCATGTCCTCTTAGGAAGGCCTTGGCAATATGATAGGGGTGTGATCCATCAAGGGGTCACCAATGAGTATTCTTTCCATCTCCAAGGTAAGCGAATCACTTTGCACCCTATGGCTCCTCATGAAATCATGGCTGACCACATTGATAGGGAGCAAAGAAAGTTGCAAAGGGAGAAAGAAGAGAAGAAGCTTGTATTGGCCAAGCCAAAGGAGGTGTTAAGTGCAATCAAGGGAAGTCAAGCTTGCTTTCTTATCATTAGTAAGGAAGTTATGATTTTCAAAGAAGAGCTAACTAGTTTGCCACCTCTTATTGCTTCTCTTTGCAGGATTGAAAGGACTTGTTCAAAGAGGAGGTGTCGCCTGGATTGCCACCAATTAGAGGCATAGAGCATCAAATAGATTTTGTACCCGGCGCCACCCTTCCAAACAAGGCTGCATATAGAGCCAATCCAGCAGAGACAAAGGAGCTATAAAAGCAAGTGCAAGAGCTCCTTGACAAAGGTTATGTGCAGGCAAGTTTGAGTCCTTGTTCGGTTCCTGTCATTTTAGTCCCTAAAAAGGATGGCACTTGGAGGATGTGTATGGATTGTAGGGCTATCAATAACATAACCATCAAGTATAGGCACCCAATCCCTAGACTTGATGATATGCTTGATGAGCTCCATGGTTCAAGCATATTCTCCAAGATAGATCTAAAAAGTGGATATCATCAAATCTGCATGAAAGAGGGGGATGAATGGAAAACTGCATTCAAGACCACCTATGGCTTATATGAGTGGTTAGTTATGCCCTTTGGCTTAACTAATGCTCCAAGCACTTTCATGAGGCTTATGAACCATGTGCTAAGAGCCTTTCTAGGCAAATTTGTAGTGGTTTATTTTGATGATATTTTGGTGTATAGCCGTGGGCTAGAACAACATGCACACCATCTCCAACAAGTCTTAGAGGTCCTAAGGAAAGAGAAGTTGTATGTCAACTTCAAGAAATTCCATTTTTGTTCGGATCATGTGGTTTTTCTTGGTTTTGTTGTATGCAAGGAAGGACTCAAGGTAGATGAGGAGAAGGTGAAGGCAATCAAGGAGTGGCCAACACCAACCACCATGACACAAGTGAGGAGTTTCCTTGGATTGGTCGGCTTCTACCGCCGGTTTGTCAAAGATTTTAGTACCATAGCCGCCCCCCTCACCGAGCTTACAAAGAAGAATGTGCCCTTCCTTTGGAGAGAGAAGCAAGAAGAAGCTTTTAGTATCCTTAAGCATAAGCTCACTCATGCTCCTTTACTATCCTTACTTGATTTTACAAAAACTTTTGAGATTGAATGTGATGCATCAGGAATCGGACTTGGAGGTGTGCTAATGCAAGAAGGAAGGCCAATAGCTTATTTTAGTGAAAAGCTCAATGGGGCCGAGCTGAATTATGAGACTTATGACAAAGAGCTTCTAGCACTTGTGAGGGTCCTTCAAACTTGGCAACACTACCTTCTTCCATGGGAGTTTGTCATTCACACGGACCATGAGGCCCTAAAGTTTCTAAGGGGTCAAAGGAAGCTCAACAAGCGTCATGCCAAGTGGGTGGAGTCCATAGAAGCCTTTCCCTATGTCATCAAACACAAGAAAGGGAAAGAGAATGTAGTGGCGGATGCTTTGTCAAGAAGGTATGTTCTCCTAACCACTTTAGATGCACGCATGCTAGGGTTTTCTTTCATGAAGGATTTGTATGCTTTGGATGGTGATTTTGGTGAATTATATAAAGCATGCTTAGACTTAGGAAGCAAAGAACAATTATATGTGCATGAGGGCTATCTTTTTAAGGGTCCTAGATTGTGTATTCCAAGTGGGTCTAACCGTAGGTTGTTGGTCCAAGAGGCTCATGGTGGAGGTCTTATGGGACACTTTGGTGTAGCTAAGACTTCCCTCACCCTCAAGGAACACTTCTATTGGCCACACATGCAAAAGGATGTGGAGAAATATTGTGCATCATGTGTGACTTGTAGACAAGCCAAATCTCGGTTGAATCCATATGGATTATACACTCCTCTACCTATCCCTCATAGGCCTTGGGAAGACATATCCATGGATTTTGTGCTAGGTCTTCCTAAGACTAAAAGGGGAAGAGATTCCATTTTTGTTGTGGTAGATAGGTTTAGCAAAATGGCACACTTCATTGCATGTCATAAAACTGTTGATGCCCCTAATGTTGCTAGCCTATTCTTTGAGCATATTGTAAGATTGCATGGCATACCACATACAATTGTTTCTGACCGTGATGTGAAGTTTTTGAGCTATTTTTGGAAGTCCTTGTGGGCTAAGTTGGGGACGAAGTTGCTTTACTCTACCATATGCCATCCCCAAACTGATGGGCAAACCGAGGTAGTGAATAGAACTCTTGGTGCTTTGCTTAGGTCTTTGCTTAAGACTAACTTGCATAGGTGGGAAGATTGCTTGCCATTCATTGAGTTTGCCTACAATAGGGCCGTCCATTCCGCAACCAAGAAGACGCCATTTGAGGTAGTTTATGGGCGCAACCCTACTACTCCCCTAGACTTGGTACCTTTTGCAATTTTAGGTTCACCAAGTGAAGAAGGCATGGATCAAGCGGTCAAGATCAAGAAGCTCCATGAAGAGACAAGGGCCGAGCTAGAGAAGAGGACTACCCAATATGCCAAGCAGGCCAACAAGAAGAGGAAGGAGCTAATCTTGGAGCCGGGAGAGCTAGTATGGGTGCACCTAAGGAAGGAGAGGTTTCCCACTCTTAGAGACTCCAAGCTCAAGCCAAGGGGAGATGGACCATTTCAAGTCCTTGAACGCATCAACAACAATGCTTACAAGGTGGACTTGCCGCCTACTTATGGAGTGCATGATGTGTTCAACGTTGTCGACCTCACTCCCTACTTGGTGGATGAAGAAGAGCAAGAGCAAGGGCCAGATTTGAGGACGAATCCTTTTCAAGGAGGGGAGGATGATGTGAATCCTTCCCATCAAGTCAAGTCCTCCGAGCCAAGGCGCTCACCAAGGCTAGCCAACCATGAAGAGCCTAGCCAAGAAGAGCCATCAAGCCAAGATGAGGGCGCACCCATGAGGCTCACACGAGCCAAGGCTAGGGAACTACAAGCCAAGCTCAACCTTGGACTCGCCACACTAGGGCCTACAACAAGCCGTCTAGGAGGCTTCTTCTCCTTGATGACACTCTCGGCGCCAAACGAGACCTAAGGCACATTTCAAGGGCCTATTTGAGGCATTGATTGAATGACATTATGAGACTTTGGGATTGCATTTTATGCATGTTTTTAAGTTGTAATTTTCTGCAAACAAACGCCTAAGGGCCGACTCACTAGGGTTATATAGCCGCCCCCCTTCATTTGTTTCTTTTAGCTTGAACTTGAATAAAAAACACTCTCAAGAGAGAATTCTCCTTTAAGCTCATGCAATTTAGTCTTCTTTGTGAGTCATATCAAAGCAGCCTAAATCGCTCCTTGAATCCCCTTGGTGTGTCACATCCAAGCTAGGTTCAAGAATCCTTACACTACGTGGTGAGTCATATTCATATAGTGTAGGCTATCCCTTGGCTCCGCCACCTTTCCGCCGCCACCACTTCCATCCCTCAAAGTACTCCCCTTACGCCAACCAACCACCACCAAGCGCCACCTCCATCGCTTCAACGCCTCCCACAAACTGAAACCCTAATCACCCTCCATCGCTCGGTTCTCCGCTGCGACCACCGTCCTTCCACCATCCATAACTCAAGGTGCACGCCGACGCCACTAGGCACCCCCTCTGTGCCTCCACTCCTAACACCCTCCGCCACCTCGGGAGATCAAGTGCGCCGCCAACCACCTCCAGCGCCTCCCTACAACCCGTTTCAAAGTCCGCATCCCCGGTTGCCGAAGGTGTTGTCGTCCGGCCATTCTCTTGCACCGAAGCTCGCCCCAACTCGATCCTTGTCAGGGAGGCTAGAAAGTTGTATCTTTCGAAGGCTGAGTACATCAAGAAGGTCATGAAGAGGTTTAGTATGCAAGATGTTAAGCAAGCTAAAGTCCCATTGGGTAGCCACTTCAAGCTATCTAATAGGGACTCGCCTAAGAGTGAAGAAGAACGTGTCTAGATGCAAAGGACTCCATACGCTTTAGCAATTGGTAGTTTGATGTAAGCAATGGTGTGTACGAGGCCAGACATTGCACATGCGGTGGGAGTAGTTAGTCGATTCATAGACAATCCGGGGAAGGAGCATTGGGAAGCAGTGTAGTGGATCCTTAGATACTTGAGGGGTACTACTGAGCATACCTTATGTTTTGAAGGCAAGAAAGTCGTGTTGCCGGGTACGTTGATGCAGATTTGGCATCAAGTGATCTCGACAAGAGAAGAAGTACAACCGGGTATGTCTTTACATTGGGTGGTACTGCGGTTTCTTGGGCTTCTAAGTTGTAGAAAATCATGGCTTTGTCTACTACGGATTCTGAGTATATTGCAGTGACTGAGGCTAGTAAGGAGATGGTATGGTTGCAGAATTTCTTGCGTGAATTGGGGAAGGAGCAAGGGGATAGCATTCTATACAATGAGAGTCAGAGTGCCATTCACTTGGCTAAGAATCCAGCTTTTCACTCGAGGACTAAGCACATAGAGTTGAAGTATCATTACATACACCATCTTCTAAAGATAAAGATTTTGCAGATGATGAAGATTCGAGGGAGTGAGAATCTTGAAGACATGTTGACTAAGGTTGTGACCTTAGAGA
This sequence comes from Rheum nobile, assembly GCA_027886185.1. NCBI lineage: Eukaryota > Viridiplantae > Streptophyta > Magnoliopsida > Caryophyllales > Polygonaceae > Rheum > Rheum nobile. The sequence continues at coordinate 3,848,406 of WOAB01000208.1, read as the reverse complement.
AGTTGAAGCTCTACATGGCTTCAACTGGCCTTGGTAACTGAGTTGAAGGCCTTGCGCTGCTGCCGGATGTGGGTTATTGTTGAAGATGAAGACAATTATGATTGGAATCAGTCTCCAAGTGGGAGATTGCTGGGTTATGGAGCCTGATGAATTGTACACCGAAAGCCCAACTTTCAGCAGGTCCAGGTCGCAGGCCTGTAAAAAATTTTGGGCTCGTCCGTACAAGGGTCTTTTTGGCCTGATTAGGGTTTTGCTAATTAGGTTAAATACCCACTTGATTATTGTAATCGTTATCACAAAATAGTGGAAAAATACCCTGGCTTAGCAACGCCCCCAGATGTAGTCAATTTCTTGATGAACTGGGTTAACAATTCTCGTGTTCGTTTTTTCAATTTCTCTCATTATTGCATTTGAATCCTAACAAATATTAAATAAACAACTTGAAAGTGATAATAATATCTAATAGGATATCCAATACTTACGTCTAGAACGATTTCCACCTTAGACATTATCCTCCGTATTGGGAATGATGATATCATTGCTAACACAAAAATTATCGACTTTTTGTAATAGCGCATCTCATCCATTCTCCTTCACATCTTGCACATTCTTTTTAGTGCTTTGAAGCAAACTCACAATCTCCAAATATTTTGTTCTGTTTGTTGCAAGAATATTGACAAAATATCTGTTATCCCTAATACTAGCATCATTAAGTGATCAACATAAACAAATTCATAATTCACCATTTTTTCCACCATGTTATCAGCATGGCATCGAGTACATTTACATTGTTTCCAACATCAAATATATTTTTAAGTAATTGATGGTTGGAGACCACAAAGATAGAAGACAAACAATGGTTGTATAGTGTGAACCCCAACGTGTAGCTCGATCCCAACCGAGCTAACCTACTAACTTAATTCAAACATCTTCTAATATAATTTTAATTGTAATTTAATTGTTTTTGAAATTATATGTTATATATTTGTATAAATCTATGTATATGTATATTTGGTACAATCAATAACCATTTAGTTGGCTGAAATAATTTATTATAATTACAGGGCACTGATCTGGTGTGAAATGTTCTATAATGAGAACTTGCGGACAAATCTAAAGCGTCTAAAATGAGGCAATCAAACAGAGCAGAAAATGCGCTTTAGAGATAAAAAAAATTACATAGGTGTGTGCAACTCATACAATCATCCTTCTCTTATGAATAAAGCACTGGTCTCAATTCTTCCAAAAATATCACACAAATTTTCCTTGTGAAGGTTCTGCACAACGAAATCGCATAAAAAAATAATAACTAAAGCTTGATCGAGAACGCTATGCACAAATACTTCAATCACAAAAACACAAGTGAGGCTCATGTGAGAAAACACAACAACAAAAACTTGAGTTTAGGTACGTTGTTTGATAAAAATCAGAAAGATTGTAGTATCCTTGGACGAAAATTGAATAAAAGAACTAATTATGCATTAGATGAATGAAGAATAACAACAAACATCGATAAACAAAACAAAGTACATTTGAAAATTTTATTTTGCACTTCGTTACTCTAAATAGTGAACCAAAAATGGTTGTTTTGTGCATAAGATACTATCTCTTTTTGTGCATCAATGTGCATCTTGTAAAAACATTATTGTTATAAAACATGTTTGTGCATCAAAAGTACTTTAATTTGTGCAATGTTGTTATATTTATTGTTTTTGCATCAAGTAATGAACATTTGTGCATCACAATATACTAATTTGTGCACCATTGTACTATAATAACCCATTAAATTTAGATTTCAAATAAAGTTGTTATTGTCAATGTACTTTATTTTTAAAGATTTATAAAAAAATTGGTTTGTATTAACAAGTGAATTATAAAATGGAAAAATAAATTAATTGGAATTCTTAATATTTTGAGAGTTTAATTAAAATTCAAAAGAAAGGAGACAAGAGGGTGTGTAAGGTCATTTTCTTTTTCTTTATAAATCAGTTTAAGTTAAAATGGAAGCAAGAATAAGTCTCTTTCCAAAAATAAAATGAAATCTTATCTTAGTTTATCTCTTTTCTTCCCTATAAATAGGGAATTGTGCTAACCTAAAATCATAACTCTCTTATCTCATCTTCTTCTCCACGACGTTCTCTTCTTTTCTATTTTTCTCTCTCGCAACCCTTGAACTCAGTCAACTTCCTAACACCACCGTTTATACGTCTGGTGTCGGATTTAGACGATTCAAATAGCATTATCTTGTTCTTTTTGTCTTCTACATTGTCATATTAAGAGTGTCGCCTAAAGCACAATTATGCGCCCTCACGTGTTGTCTCAATGCTTGGTGGTCGAAAACTCTTCGCCGGGAATTTCTAGTCGACGGTATTAAGGCTTTTAATTGTTAAAAATAATTATTGATCTTATTTGCATTTGAAAGTTTAACAGTGTATTATACATTTGTACAGATATATATGTAGTTGTATATGAAAAATCATAGCTTTGGATACTGTTTGATATTTTAAAAAATTGTTGAAATAGAATAGTTGGTTTGATGATTTGATTTTAAGTTCATGAAACGTTTTGCTTATAACTTTTCAATGGTTTATGGTATCCTAATGAGTATATAATGATATGATAAACTAGGACATGTTTATGAATGTTTGGAACTGGTTTGATCCTTAAATGATTTGTTTTCACTTTTTTGGGTATTTTTACAATGTGAAAATGCAGATTCTATGAACCCGAATTAAATAAATTGTTAAGATATTTCGTTGATTCCAATTGGAGGATCTTACTAACTTCCAGAAACATATGAATGTTATTTTCAAATTTTTTATTGTACTGAAAATATATTTTTCGTGGATTTAATTCTAATTTTCCAGAAATCTGAAAGAGATTTGGTTTCGAGTTTTTATGTTTCATAACGTCAAACCTTACTCGTACATTTTCATTGAAATTTTAAGAGTGTTTTGGACTAGTTCATTTTCTAGAATGACAATATGGAAGTTAAGAAAATTTAGGCTTTTGAATGACTCAATTTAAGGGTATAATAAATTTGTATGATTTTTAGAAAATCAATGCGCATGATGTGCGATAATACACTTTATTTATTTTAAAAAAATATTTATAAATGATTTAGGGTTCGTTCCACTTGGAGAATGACCTAGACGCATTCATGTTTATTCAGACCATCTTGTTCTTAATTTTTGAATTATTTTTAATCGAGTTATAGTTACATTTTTTAATGGACAGTAGGCTATCAAAGTTTAGATTTTGAATTGTGAAGCATAAGCATTTATTGCGATATCATTGCATCCTAAGTAATTATTTGAGGATGTATGGTCTTGATTAATACATTTTAAAGGTTCGGATGTCATTAATAAGGCAAGTTCTTATACTTGTTGTGTTGGTCATTTGTGTGCTTGTTTGAATAATGCTTTATGCATCAAATATTTGTTATAATAAATGTTTGTGTGAGTTTGTTGATGCATGTAATGTGATTGTGATTCATTCATGAAATATTATATAATGTTATATTATGAAATCTGAATTATTCCATGTATGTGCTTGACTTGTTCGTTATATGAATGACTTGTTCATTTGTGTTGCGAAAATGTGTGTTGTCCTTCATATGAGTGGTCAAAAGAAAAAGTGAGGACATCCTCCATGTGGAGTTTGCATGTGATTAGGACGCAAATGCACCACCTTCCGAATTATCGGTGAAGGCGACCCCAGGTATGAGAGTGTAGTAGTGGGTGCATACCTTAGAGTAGGTCATCGATGGGGTATGTACGGCCATACCACAAGCTTGAGGTTGTGGCATTTGTACAGATGTGGACTTACAATATGAGCTCGGATTTGGCCAATATTCATAGTGTGTGTGTGGTCAATGTCGCAACTAAGCTAACCTTGTGTGTGTGTGTGGTGGTTAAGGTTGCAATTAAGTTAACCTTGTGTGTGTGTTAAAAAGGTTTCATCGATGTGGACCTTGTGTGTTTGATGTGGTTGTGTGTTAAAAGGTCTCAATTAAGTTGACCTTGTGTGTGCGTTTGTGTGTGTGAACGTGCATTCATTGTCATTTATGTAATGATATATGTGATTGTTTTTAATATTCTTTATGATGTGATACATAAAGTGATCTTAATAGTATTATTCTTAATGTGGTTAAGTGTTTTGAATATAATTGTTCAACGATTCTTTGGTTATCTTCTAGGCCTTATTTGATTGCTAGACATGGTATTTCTTATATAGAAGTTGTGACTAGTATATGACGGTGTGCTTAGAACTATAAATAGGAACATATGTTTATTTGATGGACATAAGGGGGCAGAAATGTTTACGGTGGATTTAAATTAGGATTTGCAGAGTTATGATTATAATTGAGTTAAGTATGAATTGTTGGATGTTTGTTCGGACATTAGAGTTCTTTTTAACTCGATGATATTGGTGATATTCTATACTCGAAGGATATAGGTTAAGTTGTGATGTTTGTTTGAAAGTTCAAGTTTCTAACTTGATGATATTGAGAATATTTTATATTTTGGGAATATAGATTAATTGTTGAGGTTGGTGGAGTTCTTGATTCGACATACTTTTTGGATATTGATTATGAAGTGGAAATTTTAAGTTAAGGTTATTGAATGAATTTAGATGTAAAAGTAAGATTCAAGATCGAGGAAGTGCATGATAATTGGAATTGATAGTTGTAGGATCTTAGGTAAGTGGTTTGCTAAGTGATCTTATGGTACTTATATAATATCTGGGAATTTTATGATCAAGGAATAAACATCTTGGTATAGGATACAATTTACCTTATTGATCTTTGGGTAATTAATTAAGTAGCTTAAATTGATTAAGGGTATATGTGATATTTAAAGGGACCTAGGAAAATGATTTGGGAAGTAGGTGATGAATCAACCATACCCTATTTTGTTATTAAGCTGTAACGAAATCGATATGGTTGAAGTAGATAATCTTTGATGAGGTGTTAGGAGTGTTCCTAGTTAGTGTGTGTCCATCTCTTTGTACTCATGGTTAGTTATTACCTATGATTATGCATCATGCTTATTAATGATATGTTTTAATGTACCTTTTACCATGCACATTTCTTATGAGTCAACCAACTGACCCAGGTGAGGGTTGTCTACTTGTTGTAACAGGTGGCAATGGATCTCTCAAGGTGACGATGGATGGATACCATGATACTACACTTCAAGGCTTACTTGGAATTTGGAGATTTACTATTGGAAAGGTTTAATCGTATGCATTAATGTTTTTATAAGTTTTCCGCTATACTTAATTCGTTTATGTTTGTTAAAACTAAATCTCCACACTTTGTAAGGAGAGTTTATATAAGTTGTTATTTAAAAATACTTCCACTACTGAATTACTTGTATGATTTTATTACATTTTTTACAAAACATTGTTTGATGCTAAGCCTTGGGTGACTTCAGACATTAAAGTCTAGGGTCACTAGAATGTGACACTTTCCATAAGTGAGGGGTGTTACATGTACAATAATTATGTGCACCTTGAATTTCCCCTCCCCTACCTCTAAAAGTATTTGTGCTGCTATTTTGTTGAAAGTTTGTGCATCACGTAAGTAACAATTGAGCACTACTTGTTCAAAAAATGTGCAAATAAAATTATGCTTTTGTGAATCAATGTGCATTGTGTATAAACATTATTGTTCATCAAATAAAACGTGTTTGTGAATCAAATTAAGGGTATTTGTGCATCAGAAGCACTTTAATATATGCATTTTCGTCTTATTTAATGTTTGTGCATCAAGTTATATATGAAGCTTTGTGCATCAAAATATATTAATTTGTGCACCATTGTATGTTGATTATGTGTGCAATACTTTGTTGAATGCTTATACACTTCATATAAGAATTTGTGTATCATATAATACATGTTTGTGCATAAAATTAAGAGAATTTGTGCATCAGAAGCACATTAATTTGTGCATTGGTGTCTCATTTACTGTTTGTGCATCAAGTAATGAACATTTGTGCATCTTGATATACAAACATGTACACCACTATATATTGATTATATGCACCTTGCGTTTTTCTTTATTATAGGATCTATAGCTACTAGTGAAGTCGTTGACAACTCAACAACTCCTACATCCCTTGGAAGTTCAAAATACTACAATCCATTTTATGACAAAGAATTGAAGCCTTTTATAGGACAAATTTTCCCAAGTGTTTCAACTACATTTTGAGTTCTATAGAAAGTATGCAATTACATGTGGATGTGATGTCCATCAAAGCACAAGCGAAATGCACAGAGATGGTTCAACACTATGGAAATATGTTGTTTGTAATAGAGAAGGGTTCAAGAAGGTGTCACATAATTTACCTGATAGTGGAAGTGCGAGTTCAAAAGCTACTCCAAGTGCTCAACACAGTAATAGAAAAAGGACAAAAAACATAGAAGAATATCGAATAGATGTGGCTGCATAACTAAGATAGGCTTTTTTCATGCATTAGCTAGGGGTTATACTATCAAAACATTTGAAGAAAGGCATACAGAAATTTTTATTTGTGATAAAGACAAGCAGTTTGCAAAAGAAAACAGACATATTAGCACATTACATGAAGATTTTATAATGAATTGTGCTAATGCCAATGTGGGTGTAAACCTATAAGCTATACAAGGAGTTAGTTGGGGGCTATGCAAACATAAGAGCATCATTTCTTGACTTTAGAAATTTCAAATAGAAGTTTAAATGCCTACATGGTAGGTGTAGATGGTTAGATGACAATTGACAATCTTGTTTGTTTGTTTGATAACTTTAAGAAGGCGATGGGACATGAGCCTAATATATTTCTAAATGACTAAATCTGACTGTAAAGATTGCTATTGAAAATGTGTTCACTTATATTATTCATCGATTTTGTATGTGACACATTATGATGAAGGTTTCGAATACGGTTGATATAGGTGTTGCTAACAATGCAGAATTCAAGAGGAAATTTAACAATGTTGTGTGGAATGCCAAGTTATCAAGGGATTACTTTGAGAAAGAATGGTCTTCTGTGGTGAATGAGTTTGACCTTGAGAGCAAACCTTGATTTCAAAAGCTATTTGAACTCAAATATTATTGGATAGCTTCTTTTCTTAATGATGTGAAGATGGGTGGGTTGCTTAGAACAACATCAAGATCTATGAGCCAAGACAGTTTCTTCAATATGTTCATAGGGATGCAATCAAGTCTTGTGCAATTCATGATACAGTTCAACAATGCATTTGAAGCACAAAGACATACACAACAAAAACTGATATTTGATTTACCCACTTGTATGCTAACAATGAAAACACCATTGGAAATCGAAAAGGATTATGCATCTATCTATACCATCAATGTGTTCTTGGAATTGCAAAAGCAAATCTATGCTTGGATATTCTCTTGTTCCGTTGCATACATAAATAGAGACGAAAATGTTCATATATTTGTGTCGAATGTTTTGGCTGATGGAGATATTCGTTGAACATGCAACAAGTTTGGAAAAGTGGGGTTCCCTTGCACATCTTTTTGATAATGAAGAACATGGGTCTAGATGCATTACCCATAAAATTTCTTTCTACGATATGGAACAAAGATGCTACACTCAAATCCATATTAGAAATTTATTGGTCTTTGTATAAATAGTGTGCTCAATAGGATGGAAAAAAGTTACTCTTACGTGACTTGTTATTGGAGTTACACAACTTTATGAAAATCATCGAGAACAACCCAAACGGAATAAAAGACTTGTTGTCACTTGTAGAATCGAGTGTGTTAGTACAAGGAATCGAGTGTGCTCTGATACCAATTGTAGAATCGAGTGTGTTAGTACAAGGATCGGTAGAACTGTTCCTTGGTCAGCGGAATATTGTAAATGAAAAACAGAGTAACAGACAAAATTCCTTAGAGAGGAAAACTCAATCAACCAACTAGTTGACTGAGAAAAACCTCTACCTCTAGTAGGATTTCAAATGTCTACTTGTGTTATTAATCTTGGGATTACAATCAAACAAGTCGTATCTCAATCTAGTTTACCCCTAGATATCTAGACTTCTTATTGTAACGTTCCTAACAACACCTAAGACAATCAAAACCCTAACAAGTACTCAACTCACCAAAGTCTCGTCCTTGTAAGTTCTTCTCCTTCACCGAATGCTCAAAGCTCTGTGGAAATGCCATAATTGCTTGTGAAATGAAGTAGACGACTTCCTTTCTTATAGTCTAGGAATTCTATCTAATTTACCCTAGTTTTACTTAAGGAAAATAAGATAAAATAATCGTATACAATATTTTCTTATCTTTTGTAACAATAAGATCTTCAAAAACTTTATCTCTTGCGGCACAAGTTGTTTCTTCAAGATCTCTTTCCATAAATATGAGATTTGGCAAATTGCAAGAGCGACAATGCGCGCGTCTTTGCGTTCTTTGGCGTTGTTCCCTTCCTTTCCTGTTCACAACCACGTGTCTTCATTTCTTGTTTGTTCTAGCGCGTTGTTCCATTGTTGACTTCTCTGTTCCTTTCAATCTCTGTTTTGATTCATCACATGGTTTTCATCGTTCCTTTAATTCATCTGATTCCTGAAACTCATAGTCACACTAAAAACCATCAAATGCCATTGAGTTTATCATCATCAAAACTAGAGGGAACATCATCATTCCAACAATTTCTCCCTTTTTGGTGATGACAAACTCCTTCAAAATGTGCTCGTTCAAAATAGTCAAGTAAGAAGTCAATCACATGTAGTCAAACATATACAACGATCAAAATACTGACATAGTTCCCCCTCAGAGAGTTCATAGCAACATTTACCTTCAACTAGTGTCGTCATTCTCCTTAGCACTAGCTTATGTTATCAACCCTTCATTGGGTTTCACATTTTCCACACTTCCCCCTTTTGGGATCATCAAAAGATCATAGAAAAAGCACAAAGTCTTGACTAGCATGCAAATCATGATCAAAATATTTCATTCATTAAGTAGAAAGAAGTACAAAGCTAAGGAACCTAGACAACTATCATCAAAAGACAAGGAACAACTACGCAAAAGACATAAAAACATTAAAAAGACAGGAACATAGGGTCAGACGGGCTAGATAGTGACAGGGAACACTCAAGTCTCAGGGTATTTAGCAGTGTCTTTATCCTTGCTCAGAAAGTGATCCAAGAGCAGGTTCATAGTGATGCTTAGCTGCTTAAGCTCAGCCAGAATCTGATGCTGAATCGAACCACCCTTAGACTCTCCTTCGACAGCATCTTTCTTCACAGTCACACTGCCCGTTCCCTTCGAATCACCCTTAAATTTCATCTTGTCCACATCAGCAGAATCCAATTCACTTCCCAGAGTTTTCTTCGCGGTAAGATTCATCGCGAAGCAGCAGCATCTTGACTAACCCTGGATACGCCAACGAGTGGGACTTTGCTTTGCACCATTCCATGTGATACAAAATCACTCGGGGGAGGTCAATCTTCTCCATCCTCAGAAAATGGTCAAGCAAAAACAAATCACAGAGGGTGATGGTGTTGCGCTTCTCTTGGCGAGGTGCCACGACCCTGGAGATGATGTGGAATCCACTCGCTAAGCCAACGTCAGCCTTTCAGTATGCAACTCCCCAGTGGTGGAACCAAACAACCGTTCCATACACGCCAGCTTTTCGTCATTGACCTCACTCGCTAGAACCTCAAAGAAACCACCCAATGGAACAGAGAGGAGCGAGGAGATTACCTTGGGCGTAAAGGACAGGTCTTCACCACTGATTTTAATTAACCCACACATAGCATCAGCCTTGGAGAGATGGTAGTAATGATTTTAGTTGCCCTGTTGGAACAGAGCCGTTCCCATCCTTGGAAACACAGAAGATCCAGTATCTCGCCCACATTGTGTTCAGCAAAGAAACTTTCACGAATCAACAACGGCGATAGAATCTTTTTACCTTCTGAAATGTCTAGAGCAGTTGTTGGGATCTAAGGATCGTGAAGCCACGGTGCAAGCTTTTCTCGTCGATGCCTCAGAACACAAGAACTCAAGACAGCAGGATTCCAGAATTTGTCCTGACTTCAATGGGGTCTTTCTTCTTGCTCCGAACTCCAAATTGAATGATTCCAGCGGCAGTAGTTATATAATGAAGTCTAGTTTCTGTCCTCGAAATTTGAGCGCAATTGGATCACGGAAACGAAAGTTATGGTGCTTTTACTGAGGTGTCGCTGAGAGTTCCGGGAAGGACTTCAGCGAGATGATTGTTGTGGATGTTGGTTGTTGGCGTGAAAATGATGGCTCACAACTAGTTCTTCAAGGGAAGGGAAGAATCGACGCAGACTTGGTTGAGAAAGAAGAAGAGTTGGCGAGATGAACTCACTCGGCAACACTTAGAAATTTGACGCAAGGAAGCAAAGAAGAAAGAGAGAGAGTTTTGACAAGGCAAATTCGTTTTAATCTTGCGTGCCTTTTTAGGCATTGGAAGGCACTTATATAGTGCCTACATATTGTCATAAAGTGCCAACAAAAATAACAAAATTACGGAACTTGGCCTACTAACAAGAAATACTAAAAACGTGGTCATAAAAGGAAAGTCTTAAGTTGGGCCATTATTTAATAAATAAAATACTCCCATGCCATGGGCCTGGCATGAGGTGGGATGGTCCATGTGCCAACCCACGACACTCATTCGCCTAGCCAAGTGGTCCAGGATGGCTCGGCGCCTTGCTTGATTCTTCACGGGCCGCAAGCGCCGGTGTTCTCGGCGCGGGTTTGGAGACTTGTGTAGAAGTTGGCTCGGGCATGGCTTAGGGGCCCTTGGCATGCCAACCCCTTCTTGAGGTCCTGGAGGAGGTGGCGAGCCCTTGACCGAGTGATGGCTCCGGGCATAGGGTCACCGGCGCCGCCTTGGTTCTTCACGCTCGGCCATCTTGTCTTAGCGCTAGGCGTTGTGCTCTCCTCTTGGCCTAGCTCTTGGCGTGGCTCCTCTTGCTCCTCGTCCGCGCCTAGCTCTTGGACATCCTCGCCTAGCTCCTGCTCATGTTCCTCGTCCGCGCCTAGCTCTTGGACATCCTCGCCTAGCCCTAGACCTTGTGATGGCACCAGGGATTGCCTTGTCATCTTGGACATAGGCCTTGGTGACGCTTGTGCCCGGCGCACCCGGCGCCTTGGCCTTGTCTTGGCCAATGCCTTGCTTTGGCTTGGCTTTGGCTCTCCTGGATGAGACTTGAGCTCCATCTTTAATACTTGAGCCATCTTGGAAGTCCAGGCTCTCTTGAAGCTCTTGATGGGACCCATGGTCACATCATCCTGTCCCCCTTCGAAAGGATTCGTCCTCGAATCCAAATGCGCTTCTAGAAAGAGCCTTAACTCACATGAATCTGCACAAACGCAAAGTATGGAAGTGAGGCACCAAGAAACATATAAGAAAGAAGAAAATGTAATAGCAAACCAACTTAGGTCTATAGAATGTCCATGAATGAACCTCCATGCACAACTATCGCCCAATCTCTTTCTAGATATATGCTTGATGATGGAACATGATATGCACATGACATATTTATCTACAAAGGTAATGTATCGAACAAGGTATCTAGCATGCAACAACAATTGTGAATGCGAGCTATGATGTATACATGCATACCTAGTTCTACATGCAAAAACCGAATTCAACACATGAGATTCTCTACCCCTAGAAAAATATTCATGTACAAGCAAAGGGGATAGAATAGGAAAAGTAGCAACAAGTGATACTTCCCTTGTATTAGGCTCCATTGCCACACCCTTCTTCTCTTGGTTGAAAACTGATTTCTTGGGCTGTTCCACATCCTTAGCTTCAACTTCTTCCTGGAATGGTTCTTCTTGTTGTAGAGACCCATTGCGAAAGCTCACTTGGACGACCTCTTCCTCACAAGAAGCATCTTCAACTTGGATTGACTCCTTGCAAGAACTCAGCTGGACGTCCTTTACGAAGACATCATCAACCAAAACTTCACTCTCAAAGGAACATTCATCCTTATAAGTGTAGTATTGGTTTGGGCAAATTTCAGCTAAGTGGCCTCTCCCTTCACATATGACACATACAATGTCACGTGTTCTAACCCGAGGTTGTGGGCTCACTCTTTCTCTTCCCTTGGACGTGCTAATTGATAAGTAAGGTGAGTCATAGACTCCCTTGGCCTGCACGGAAGGGTTAGAAGAACAAGAGTAGGAGTTGTTAAAATAAGGTGTAGGCTCGTACCTCTTGTATGAGTTGGCTTCTTGTTGAGCAAGATAGCGAGCCTCTTTATATGATGCTCCATGGGCCCGATAGTAGAAGAAGTCCTTTCGAGGCAGATGATCTTTGTAAGTTTGAGAGTTAGGATACACACCATAAGCTCGAAACTAAAGATAATCCCTTTGTGATAATGAACCCAAGCTTGACATCTCCATTTTCTCACCTTGCAAGGTTAGTAGCCAAAGCTACCACGTGTTGTGCTTCAAGGATCTTGCTTCTCTTTGGGATTCACCATCTCTAACCTTCACAAAACAAGCACACGACAACCACAAAATCCAAGAAAATTCCAACAAGGTATGTAACAAGTAAGATTGCCAAATTTGCCTAATTTAAATTAGGACTCGGAATCCAACAAGTTCTTGGGTTAGGGTGGCTCCTATATGCAAAATGACTCACAAAAATTGAAAATAAAGTGCACCACAATCCTTGTCAAATGCTTGAGTTAATTCGCAACTTAAGCAATACTTGTAAGTACTTGTTTCCTATTACCACTTACTAAGGTTAGCTCAAGCAAAAGGAATTACAACTTCACTTACAAGTTCTTCACAAAGAAAAAGTGTACGTCTTCTTCAATTTTTTTTTTTTTGACTTGTCTTGGCTTGCTCTTTTGTACAATATCAAGCCGAGTTTTTCTAAAGTTCTTCTCTTCTTTTTTTGACGTAAGAAATGCAGAAAATAACAAACAAAGAACTTAGCAAAAACACTTGAGTAACCACTAGCTTACGCACTTCGGATTCGTTCCTCCACAAGAAGGCTCAATTGAAATTAACGTAAGTATTTTACTCAGATTATTTATGTGCCAAATAAGAAAGACTCAAAGATCCTATAATAAATGAGACGTCTAAGACTTGAATGGGTTTGAAGGTTACACTTTCAAAAATTCAGCAAATATTAAATGCAATCAATGCACCAATAATTCCTAAATTGGCTGCCTTTCAACTCCTAAAAACGTCTAATTCCTATAGGTAAATCTAACTTCTAGATCTACTCTAGATGCAAGACACAAAACGCAAGCAAAAATCAAGAACAAAAGCAAGAACAACTCTCGGACGCAAGACTCACAATCACAAATGCAAAGGCACGAAAACAAAGAACTTGTAGGACTTCGGACCTTGAATTTAAATGAGGAGTTTGAGCAAAATTTACGTGCTCTGATACCAAATGTTGGGATCTAAGGATCGTGAAGCCACGGTGCAAGCTTTGCTCGTCGATGCCTCAGAACACAAGAACTCAAGACAGCAAGATTCCAGAATTTGTCCTGACTTCAATGGGGTCTTTATTCTTGCTCCGAACTCCAAATTGAACGATTCCAGAGGCAGTAGTTATATAATGAAGTCTAGTTTCTGTCCTCAAAATCTGAGCGCAATTGGATCACGGAAACGAAAGTTATGGTGCTTTTACTGAGGTGTCGCTGAGCGTTCCGGGAAGGACTTCAGCGAGATGATTGTTGTGGATGTTGGTTGTTGGCGTGAAAATGATGGCTCACAACTAGTTCTTCAAGGGAAGGGAAGAATCGATGCAGACTTGGTTGAGAAAGAAGAAGAGTTGGTGAGATGAACTCACTCGGCAACACTTAGAAATTTGAAGCAAGGAAGCAAAGAAGAAAGAGAGAGAGTTTTGAAAAGGCAAATTCGTTTTAATCTTGCGTGCATTTTTAGGCATTGGAAGGCACTTATATAGTTCCTACATATTGTCATAAAGTGCCAACAAAAATAACAAAAATACGGAACTTGGCCTACTAACAAGAAATACTAAAAACGTGGCCATAAAAGGAAAGTCTTAAGTTGGGCCATTATTTAATAAATAAAATACTCCCATGCCATGGGCCTGGCATGAGGTGGCATGGTCCATGTGCCAACCCACGACACTCATTGCGCCTAGCCAAGTGGTCCAGGATGGCTCGGCGCCTTGCTTGATTCTTCACGGGCCGCAAGCGCCGGTGTTCTCAGCGCCGGTTTGGAGACTTGTGTAGAAGTCGGCTCGGGCGTGGCTTAGGGGCCCTTGGCACGCCAACCCCTTCTTGAGGTCCTGGAGGAGGTGGCGAGCCCTTGACCGAGTGATGGCTCCGGGCATAGGGTCGCCGACGCCGCCTTGGTTCTTCACGCTCGGCCGTCTTGTCTTGGCGCTAGGCGTTGTGCTCTCCTCTTGGCCTAGCTCTTGGCGTGGCTCCTCTTGCTCCTCGTCCGCGCCTAGATCTTGGACATCCTCGCCTAGCTCCGGCTCATGTTCCTCGTCTGCGCCTAGCTCTTGGACATCCTCGCCTAGCCCTAGACCTTGTGATGGCACCAGGGATTGCCTTATCATCTTGGACGTAGGCCTTGGTGACGCTTGTGCCCGGCGCACCCGGCGCCTTGGCCTTGTCTTGGCCAATGCCTTACTTTGGCTTGGCTTTGGCTCTCCTTGATGAGACTTGAGCTCCATCTTTAATACTTGAGCCATCTTGGAAGTCCAGGCTCTCTTGAAGCTCTTGATGGGACCCATGGTCACATCAGCAGTAGTAGTGGAAACGGAGAGCTCAAATTTTTCTTTGTCAACAGTCTTGGCCTTCTTCTTCTCAGTTTGCACAGCGGAACAGAGTCGTGCCATCAGCGGTCTAGGGGCAATATCATCACCACCGGACTTCGACGGCGTCGACTGTGCAGTTGGATCCATGCGATGCTGCAAGAACTGAACTCTTTTCTCTTCTTTCTCATCCTGAGCAGTGGCCGCGAGATCGGCCAGTTTTCGCTTGCGAGATGAAGGTGGCACCAAAGGAGCAGTTTATACGCCAAGTTCCTCCTCAAGAGACTTCAAGGATTGTTCCTCCTCCTCAATGTTGTCCTTGGAGGGGGAAGAGACCTCTTCTTCTTCGATGGGTTGAGGATGTGGTTGTTCCTCAATAGAAACCACCGCAAGCACAGGATTGAGATCCTGGGCCTTCAATGGTGATGGAGCGGAGGGAGGCGGAGTTGGTGTTGGTGTCGATGTAGAGGCGGAGGGATCGACACCTTGTTGGACGGCGGCCTGTGCAACCTCAAGAACAGATGCCGACACGCCAGGGGTTGAAGGTGTAGCACGGGCGGCCTTGGCCTGTTGTAGTTGGAGGATGAAAGCGTCAATCTCAGCATTAGACATTTTGTCGGTGGGGAGCATCTTGCTTGGAGAATCCATTGAAGAGAGTTTACTTGGAGAGATTGCACAAATTTGAGAGATTGGAGAGAGCAGAGAGGCAAGAGAGAACGGCGGTGAGGGACTTGTGATGGAAAGGCAAGTATTTATAGGAAAGATAAAATCTTTACAAGATAAAATATTTCCAAATAATCTCCACCGACTTGCCAAAAATCCATCATGAGATCGTTTCTCTCTCCTCTGATAATGGCCACTTTTCACTTCATTTACCACATCACTGTTCCTGCCACAGAGCAGTCAAATCTCATAGAGAGTCGTTCCAACGTTCACCTACACCCCAATAAATACCAGCCATTGATTCAAATTGCAATGTTCCATTCACATTGTTCCCCCTTAATCTGAGCAACAATCTTCGTTCCCCTTGAGATCAAGAGTGTTTGCGAGGCTTGTCTGGATATTTCATAGTTGGGTTCACACACAATAGAGTATATCCAAACATATGGTAGGGAGAAATATAACTCAGATAATTATTCCCAGTAAAAATGGTTATTAGAGAAGGATCATAGGGAACGTTTACCTGAATCAAGGCTGTACAACTGATTATCATGTGGGCTTATAATGAGGGTTTAATTCATCAAATCGGTTGTTTTGAGTTTCAAATAAGATGTTAGCATGCAATCAAGTAATTTAACACAAATCAAAAGACAAAGAAGCTAGACCCTAAGATTTAGAAATTCAAGCATACAAAAATCATAAAATAGCAAGATCAAAAAAGGCAGTGTAAACAAGATACTTCATGATATCCGTGAATCAAATTAGCCAAGCATTAAGGGAATAATGGGTGTGAAGTTCCTCAATTCAGAGAGATCATGCCAAGGAGCAACCGAAGATACTCGAATGGACCTTTGTCTAGTGCTTTGGTGAAGATGTAGGCAACTTGATTTTCAGTCCTGCAATGTTCCATTCTAATGAAGCCCATGTCAACATTATCACGTAGAAAATGATGACGAATGTCAATGTGCTTAGTAAGTGAATGATGAACTGGATTTTTCGAAATGTTAATGGCATTAGTATTATCACACATAAAGGAACATTGCCAAGAGACATACCAAAGTCCTCCAGTTGTTGTTTGAGCCACAATACCTGAGCACAACAACTTGTTGCGGCAATGTACTCGGCTTCAACAGTGGAAAAGGCCACATAGTTTTGCTTCTTGGAATCCCATGAGACAGGACATGGACCAAGGAATCGTGCCGTTCCAGAGGTTCTTTTGCGATCCACAATGTGCCCAGCAAAGTCAGCGGCAGTGAATCCAACAAGATTGAATCACAGTTCTTGGGATACCATAGACAAAGATGGTCCATTCCTTTGAGGTATCGAAAGATTCGCTTTACTTCCTTCAAGTGTGAGTCCATAGGATTGGCCTGAAATCTAGCACAGAGACACACACTAAACAGAATTTATGGCCGACATGCCGTGAGATAGAGGAGAGAACCAATCATTCCTCTACACATCGTGGGATCAACAGTTGTTCCATTCAAATCTGCATCCAAGCGAGTGTTAGGAGAAATAGGGGTAACGATGGGTTTTGCAGTATCCATACCATATTTCTTCAACAACTCTTTGATGTACTTTTGTTGATGGATCTTCGTTCCTTCCTTAATTTGAGTTACTTGTAGTCCGAGGAAAAAGGATAGTTCCCCAATCATACTCATTTCAAACTCACTACTCATAACATTTTTGAACTTCTCTACAAGAGCAGGGTTAGTGGAACCAAAAATAATATCATCAACATAAACTTGAACCACCAGATTTTTACCTTCTTGTTCTAGAAGGAACAAAGTTTTGTCAATTGTTCCTCGACGATATCCATTGGAGAGAAGGAACTGTGCGAGTCCATCATACCAAGCACGAGGAGCTTGCTTAAGACCATACAGTGCCTTATCTAAAGCATACACATGCGAGGGAAAATTGGCATCCTCAAAACTAGGGGCTGCTTCACATATACCTCTTCTTGGAGATATCCATTCAAGAAAGCAGTCTTGACATCCATTTGGTATAGAGTGAATCCCTTGTGAGCGGCATAGGCGATGAGAAGACGAATCGCTTCAATGCGAGCCACTGGAGCATAAGTCTCATCATAGTCAATCCCTTCTTGTTGATTATAGCCTTGAGCAACCAACCTTGCTTTGTTCCTTGTGACCACCCCTGAGTCATCGAGCTTATTCCTAAACACCCAGCGAGTGCCAATGGCATTCTTGTTGCGTGGTAAAGGAAAGAGACGCCATATTTTGTTCCTTTCAAACTGATGAAGCTCTTCTTCCATAGCTACAATCCAGTCAGGTTCCTTCAATGCTTCCTTGATAATCTTGGGTTCTACAAGAGAGATAAAAGCATGGAAAGCACATAACATATTCAATTTAGAACGCAAACCTCTTTCACCAAAAGGTGTGACGGGATTATGAGTGGGATGAGCCTTTTGGATTCGAACACTCTTTGACACGAGAAGAGACAAATCGTCATGTTGTGTCTCAGAATCTATCGTCGAAGATGAAGGCAATGGGGCATCTTCAATTGGGTTCGTTCCTTCAGCATCACTCAAAGAATCATTAACGATATCATCACCAGAAGTTCCAGATGGAACAGTGACAACTGCTTCTGAGTTAGTTGGAGCTGCAACTTCTATTGAATCATCAGTTGATGTTGATGGAACGTCTGCGTCTTGTGCAGAATTGGTTGGAGTATCATCATTGTGTGAGTCATCAGGACTAGAAGATTCTAGAGAGGATGGAGAGACACTATCAGCATTAGGAGCACCGTTCCTACGACTTGGACTAGGTCTAGATGAAGGACCATTGCCATCATCATCAGAGTCCTCTCTTTGCATTCTTGGATAACTTTCCTCAGGGAACGTTGTCTCTAACTCGTCACTGGCACCTTTGGAGCTCTCATCAAAGACAACGTGGATGCTTTCTTCTTGATGAACGTCTCGAATGCGGAGAAGACTTCATCTTTTGAAGACAGAAAGATTGTCCAAGTGAATCTAGAATAATCATCGACAATTACGAAAACATACATGTTCCCACCATGACTTCTTATCCTCATGGGACCACAGAGATCCATGTGAATCAGTTCTAGAGGCTGAGAAGTTGTTACATCAGGTTTTAACTTGAAGGAGGAACGAGTCTGTTTTCCTTTCACACATGCATCACATACGCCATGGAACTCAGATCTGACATTTGGGAGACCACGAACATGTTCCTTTGCATAAAGCTTGTGAATTAGTCGAAGATTAGCATGTCCAAGCCTTCTATGCCACAGTTCCATCTCATTAGCTATGGACACAAAGCATAGAACTTCCTTTGGCTTGAAATTCTTGTCCACAATGTACACATCTTTGAATCTGACTCCTCTCAGAATGATATTCTTGGTTTCACGATCTTTGACATAGCATTGTTGTTAAGTAAAGACCGTCTTGTTGTTCCCTTGGTCGCAAAGCTGTGCAACACTCAACAAACTAAAACCAAGTTTATGAACTAAACTTACCTCTCTTACCGTGATGCTGGAGTTTAGTTTTGTTTTGCCTGTTCCAATGATTTCTCTGCATCTCTTGTCTCCAAGAGCAACGCTCCCTCTGGAGTGTTTGTGAAGTGAGGTGAGTTGATCTTCCTTTCCGGTCATGTGGCACGAACAAGCACTATAATGTACCACTTCTCGTTCCCCCTCACTTCAACCTGCACAAAAAAAGTTAAGGGTTGGCGACCCAGGCAAGCTTAGCCTTACTTGGTCGAGACACATAATGCAATTGTTCCTTAGGAATAGCACAATTAATGACAATAGTTTTCTTCCTAGATCTAGCATGATTATGATTATGCATATGTGAATCATCGTAGAAGTCATTCAAGTTCACATTATTTCTCCTACTGTTCCTTCTCTTTGTGTACTCTTCGGAGAACTTCTTTTTCTTTTCACAGTCTCTCTGCAAATATTTGGTGTCCCGACAATACCAACACAGCTTGACTTAATCCATTTGAACATACTTTCTATTGGGAACAACACTCTTGCGTTGTTTAGCACGCTCTGGACAAGGAACGTTGGATTGTTTTCCTTGAGACTGCTTGAGGAAGATCTTGTGGGCGAGTTGTCCAGTGTACCATGATTGGTTCTCATTCATCCCACTCTCAAGAACCTTCACACGTTCCTTAAGATTGTGATTCTTTT
Organism: Rheum nobile; assembly: GCA_027886185.1. NCBI lineage: Eukaryota > Viridiplantae > Streptophyta > Magnoliopsida > Caryophyllales > Polygonaceae > Rheum > Rheum nobile. Next base: position 3,828,829 of record WOAB01000208.1, on the reverse strand, counting down.
CTCTAACATCCTGTAGTTCCTTATCTCTTGCTTCACGAAGTTCAAGAATAGATGGATCATCCTTTTTCTGCTTAGAACATGTATAGCCAATACCATACCTTGCTTCGACAAACTGAATGTCTTCAGTTGCAGCTTTCTGTTCCACTAGCATGGAGTGAATTTTGTGAACATAGGCTTTCATCTCTGACATTTGTTCCTCAAGCTTAGTTGGTCCAACTACATCACTTGCATCAGTATTGTTAGAGACTTCATTCATAAGTAAAGAGACATTTTCGTTTCTTAACCTCTGAAGTTCCTCACGATTAGCATCACATGAAGAACAAGGAACAGTTGAGCTACTAGCAGTGTTAGATATGTTTTCTTTTAAACTACTACATTCATCTTTAGAATAAGCAAGTTCCTCTTGTGTTTTCAAATTTTCAGAATACATTTCCCTTATGAGAGCAATCAGTGATTTCTTATCATAGTTTATAAGAGATTTCAAAAATATTTTAGGATTTACCTCAAGATCCTCAAGCGAAGTAGTAGAGTCATTGAGAGCCATTGCACACATCTCACCACCCCAGGCTTCAGGGTCTTCACCATCTGAGTCATCCTCATTGCCCCACACAGCAACGAAAGCTTTCTTCTCATCGTTCCCAGAAGGTTTGCTTGGTTTCTTGGGCTTTGGGCATGAGCTAGAATAGTGACCCTTCTCATTACAGTTGTAGCAGGTGATGTCTTTGATGTCACGAGTTTCACCATGGTTCCCAACTCTGTTGTTCCTACCTTTGTTGTAAAGGGAACGCATGACTCTAGTTAGTAACACAACCTCAGGATCATCGGAGCCATCATTATCATCAAGATCATTTTCAATCCTGTCAACAACCTTTCCAACCATCAAAGCAATTCCTTTGTTCTTGGAATCGTTGGTTCTTCCAGCCTTCTCTTCATTATCATACTTATGAATCTTGCTAAAGACTTCATGGAACGTCAGTTTGACAGTGTTGGGATTCACTTTCAGAATGGCCTTAGTCATGACATGATGATGAGGAAGACCATCAATGATGATGAGGATCTTCTCATCCGGTAAGATCTCCTTGTTAGAAATAAAGTGAGCAGTCAAGTTTGCGGTGATTTTCTCAAACCTAGCCTAGTAAGAGCTCACATCTTCAGTTTCTTCCATCTTGAAATTGTAGAAGTCTTTCTTGGCTGTGAAACAATCAATTTCACGAAGGTCCTTGCTTCCCATGTACATCTGTTCTAGGGCAAGCCACTTAGCATTGGCAGATTCACAAGATTGAAGTTTTTGCACATCTTGCTGATTAAGAGCATTATTGATAAGCATGGCAGCCTTGCATTTCTTCTCCATCATCTGGAGATCTTCTTGATCCCATTTTTTTAGCCTTTTCTTTTTCTCAAGATCCCCAAGGGAGATGACCAACCAAAATTGAAAATCATTACTTTGGACCCACTTGATGAAGAGAGTCTTCCAATGTTGATATTGTCCAGCGAGTAACAAGAGAGGCCTTAAAGAGTTCAAACTAACTTCGACAGTGGTAGCAGTCATCGTTACCTGAAAATCTATAAGTAACACACAATCTAGAACAAACCTGCTCTGATACCAATTGTAGAATCGAGTGTGTTAGTACAAGGAACGGTAGAACTGTTCCTTGGTCAGCGGAATATTGTAAATGAAAAACAGAGTAACAGACAAAGTTCCTTAGAGAGGAAAACTCAATCAACCAACTAGTTGACTGAGAAAAACCTCTACCTCTAGTAGGATTTCAAATGTCTACTTGTGTTATTAATCATGGAATTACAATCAAGCAAGTCGTATCTCAATCTAGTTTACCCCTAGATATCTAGACTTCTTATTGTAACGTTCCTAACAACACCTAAGACAATCAAAACCCTAACAAGTACTCAACTCACCAAAGTCTCGTCCTTGTAAGTTCTTCTCCTTCACCGAATGCTCAAAGCTCTGTGGAAATGCCGTAATTGCTTGTGAAATGAAGTAGACGACTTATTTTCTTATAGTCTAGGAATTCTATCTAATTTACCCTAGTTTTACTTAAGGAAAATAAGATAAAATAATCTTATACAATCTTTTCTTATGTTTTCTAACAATAAGATCTTCAACAACTTTATCTCTTGCGGCGCAAGTTGTTTCTTCAAGATCTCTTTCCATAAATATGAGATTCGGCAAATTGGAAGGGCGACAGCGCGCGCGTCTCTGCGTTCCTTGGCGCGGTTCCTTTCCTGTTCACAACCGCGTGTCTTCATTTCTTGTTTGTTCTAGCGCGTTGTTCCATTGTTGACTTCTCTGTTCCTTTCAATCTCTGTTTTGATTCATCACATGGTTTTCATCGTTCCTTTAATTCATCTGATTCCTGAAACTCATAGTCACACTAAAAACCATCAAATGTCATTGAGTTTATCATCATCAAAACTAGAGGGAACATCATCGTTCCAACAATTTCCCCTTTTTTGGTGATGACAAACTCCTTTAAAATGTGTGCGTTCAAAACAGTCAAGTAAGAAGTCAATCACATGTAGTCAAACATATACAACGATCAAGATATTGACATAGTTCCCCCTCAGAGAGTTTATAGCAAGATTTACCTCTAAGTAGCATCGTCATTCTCCTTAACACTAGCTTCTGTTACCAACCCTTCATTGGGTTTCACATTTTCCACACTTCCCCCTTTTGGCATCATCAAAAGATCACAGAAAAAGCACAAAGTCTTGACTAGCATGCAAATCATGATCAAAATATTTCATTCATTAAGTAGAAAGAAGTACAAAGCTAATGAACCTAGACAACTATCATCAAAAGACAAGGAACAACTACACAAAAGACATGAACAGAGGGTCAGACGGTCTAGATAGTGACAGGGAACACTCAAGTCTCAGGGTCTTCAGCAGCGTCTTCATCCTTGCTCAGAAAGTGATCCAAGAGGAGGTTCATGGTGATGTTTAGCTGCTTAAGCTCAGCCAGAATCTGATGCTGAATCGAACCACCCTTAGACGTTCCTTCGCCAGCATCTTTCTTCGCAGTCATAGTGCCCGTTCCCTTTGAATCACCCTTAAATTTCATCTTCTCCACAGCAGTAGAATCCAATTCACTTCCCAGAGAGACCTCATTTTCTTCGCGGTAAGATTCATCACGAAGCAGCAGAATCTTGACTAACCCAGGATACGCCAACGAGTGGGACTTTGCTTTGCACCGTTCCATGTGGCACAAAATCACTCGAGGGAGATCAATCTTTTCCATCCTCAGAAAACAGTCAAGCAAAAACAAATCACAGAGGGTGATGGTGTTGCGCTTCTCTTGGCGAGGTGCCACGGCCCTGGAGATGATGTGGAACGTCACTTGTTGAGCCAACGTCAGCCTTTCAGTGTGAAACTCCCCAGTGGTGGAACCAAACAACCGTTCCATACACACCAGCTTTTCATCATTGACCTCACTCCTTGGAAGCTAAAAGAAACCACCCAATGGAACAGAGAGGAGCGATGAGATTACCTTGGGCGTGAAGGACAAGTCTTCACCACTGATTTTAGTTGACCCACATATAGCATCAGCCTTGGAGAGATGGTAGTAATGGTAGAACTCACGCATTTGCACTTCATTCACAGTTGCCCTGTTGGAACAAAGTCGTTCCCATCCTTGGAGACACAGAAGATCTAGTATATCGCCCACATTGTGTTCAGCAAATAAACTTTCACGAATCAACAATGGCGGTAGAATCTTTTTACTTTCTGGAAAGTTTGGATCAGTATTAGTGGAAACGGAGAGCTCTAATTTTGCTTTGCCAACAGTCTTGGCCTTCTTCTTCTCAGTTTGCACAGCGGAACGGAGTCGTGCCTTCAGCAGTCTGGGGGCAGTTTCATCACCACGGGACTTCGACAGCGTCGACTGTGCAGTTGGAGCCATGCGATGCTCCAAGAACTGAGCTTCCTCCTCTTCTTCCTCATCCTGAGCAGTGGCAGCGAGATCGGCCAGTTTTCGCTTGCGAGATGGAGGCGGCGCCAAAGGAGCAGTTTTTACGCCAAGTTCCTCCTCAAGAGACTTCAAGGACTGTTCCTCCTCAATTCTGTCCTTGGAGGGGGAAGAGACCTCTTCTTCTTCGATGGGTTGAGGATGTGGTTGTTCCTCCATAGAAACCACTGCAAGCACTAGATTGAGATCCTGGGCCTTCAATGGGGATGGAGTGGAGGGAGGCGGAGTTGGTGTTGGTGTCGATATAGAGGCGGAGGGATCGACACCTTGTTGGACGGCGTCCTGTGCAACCTGAAGGACAGATGCCAGCACGCCAGGGGTTGAAGGTGTAGCGTGGGCGGCCTTGGCCTGTTGTAGTTGTAGGATGAAGGCGTCCATCTCAGCTTCACACATTTTGTCGGTGGGGAGCATCTTGCTTGGAGAATCCATTGAAGAGAGTAAACTTGGAGAGATTGCACAAATTTGAGAGATTGGAGAGAGCAGAGAGGCAAGAGAGAAAGGCGGTGAGGGACTTGTGATGGAAAGGCAAGTATTTATTGGAAAGATAAAATCTTTCCAAATAATCTCAACCGACTTACCAAAATTCCATCATGAGATCGTTTCTCTCTCCTCTGATAACGGCCACTTTTCACTTCGTTGACCGCATCACTATTCCTGCCACAGAGCAGTTAAATCCCACAGAGAGTCGTTCCAACGTTCACCTGCACCCCAATAAATGCCAGCCACTGATTCAAATTGCAATGTTCCATTCACATTGTTCCCCCTTAATCTGAGCAACAATTTTTGTTCCCCCTGAGACCAAGAGTGTTTAAAAGGCTTGTCTGGATATTTCATAGTTGGGTTCACATAAAATAGAGTATATCCAAACATATGGTAGGGAGAAATATAACTCATATAATTCCCAGTAAAAACGGTTATCAAAGAAGAATCATAGGAAACGTTTACCTGAATCAAGGCTGTACAACCGATTATCATGTGGGCTTATAATGATGGTTCAATTCATCAAATCGGTTGTTTTAGGTTTCAAAGAAGATGTTATCATGTAATCAAGTAATTTAACACAAATCAAAAGACAAAGAAGCTAGACCCTACACTACTACAATATTGACCTAAGGAAGCGGTCAATAACCACTACAATAAGTATCAAAAACGCTGCTTTATGTCTAATGTAGCGGTTGTTAACCGCTTCATCTGCTCGCGCTGCATTATACCTAATGAAGCTGTTTTTATAAGCTAATGCAGCGGCTGTAATAGCAATACAAAAACCGCTTCATTTAATAATAAAACCGCTAATATTTATCTAATGTAGCGGTTGTTACAACACCTATTGCAGCGGTTACATTTATCAAATGCTAATGCAGTGGTTTTGTAACTTATTGCAGCGGTTGCATATATCTATTGCAACGGTTGTATGACCTAATGCAACGGTTGTAATTACCTATTGAACCATTGTAGTTATCTATTGCAGCGGTTTGGTTACCTATTGCAGCGGTTATGATTCTCTTTTGCAACAATTGTTGATCTAATGAAGCACTTTTCAGATTTTTTTTGCCGCGGATTTAAATCCTATTGCAGCGGTTGTATTTGTGCATTAATTATATATATATCCATAATAATTGTTGTTGCTATATATATATTTATATATATTTTTTCCCTGCTTAAAAAATGCAATTTTATACTAAAATTTCATTCATTATATAAAAAACTTGTTAGTTACAATATATAAATACATAGTTTGCCCAAGTGTACCTACTATACAAAAAACCAAGTCAATAAACATAGAGTTGGCTTGTGCTAATTAACACACACCAAGTGTAAGTTAGCTAGAGGTGCTAATATGCCAAAATTATAGACCAAAATCAAAGTATCATTATCCTAAAAAATAGACATATTAATCTTATACCTCTAATATCCATGTTTTCTTGCTTGTCCAATAAAATCAAAAACTTGCAAAAAAAGATAAAATAACCAAAATATAAGATTAATCCCTCGTAACTAAGGTAAATTAATTCTACTCAACAACAATATACTAACTGTATGAATGAATCTACAAACATATATATTTCACTCAATAACACTAACAATTGATAATTGCAATTCAAAGACAGTTGGGTTGTCAAGGGACCACTGGAATACGATGAAATGCTCAGTTGCTTCAATTGCAAGAAAAAAGTGAAATCTAATAAAAGTAACTAAGTACCTGCACACAAAGAACAGCAGCACTGTGCCCCTCAAATTTGTGAATAGGCGATCCTACTCCACTAGAGGTAAGATTCCGACGATCAAACATCCTGACTGAATTATCAGCTGACCTAAAGATCGCTATACAAGAATGAATAAAAGTACAAACCCCCTAAATCTGAAGAAAATAGCACATAGAAGGCCAAAGCGACAACTTGAAAGGCAGCCCAATTGTAACAAAAGCCTTAGATTCTATTACAAGATGCAAATACATTCACTAGAACATACCCAGTCAAAATGTAGTTCTCATCAAAGGGACTCCAATCTACACAGTGAAGATCAGCATCATGAGCCTTCTCCACCTATCCATAAGAAATACCAACAATGAAGTGCCATCAGTATCACATATGACTATTACTGGGATCTACAATCTGAAAGTTTGGAACTTGATTCACTTAAAAACATTTCATAAAAAAAGCAGCAATATAGATAATGGAACTCGTCAACTAAGAGAATACGTAGGCATGCTCTTGATCTACTTCGAAGTTCTTTTCCACGATGTCTAATTTGATATATCAAAGTAAACTAAATTGACCTGGGTGGGTGAAAGGGGAGGAGGGAGTCTCTCTTCTGTTGAGGGAAGACAAAAGACCACATTATTCTGACCTTCACAGCTGGGCTAGTGCCGCTTCTTGCATCCCACAGTATAAGGCAAGAATCATCTCCAACGCTACAGAACTCCTGCGAGCTTCATTCAGTTTCCCAAAAGGAAGTTAAAACACTGGGGGGGGGGGGGGGAATCAATCGAGATCGAAAAAACAATAGAAGTATAAAACAATGAAAATTTGAGACTGGCATATGTAGGGGCTCATCACATAGTACTATCACCCATTGAAATAATTTTTACTCTAGAATAAAAATCTAGAATCAATCTTTAAGTTTTGACGTGGGTGATCTAAGTACAGAAAAACATACTCATCCATTACCTTTTGGGACAGAATTGTACATCTTCAACAGTATCGTCATGGCCTTTGAAGACACCACGTGGACCTATACAAGGACTTTCTCCACTTTCTTTGGAGATCGACATTCTAGACAGCGGAGGTTTGTTAGTTGAGGAATCAGTGGCACTTGCAGTTAAATGGTCCTGAATGGTCCAAAAACAACAGATTTATCTTTTCCTGCAAAAACTTAATTGGCTGAGACAATTGAAAAAAAGAAGTAAAAAAGCTCAGGGTGACCAAATTTCAGTTCTGACAGATGAAGATGATGGAATTAAAAGCCAAGTGTACAGTGTTCTAACAAATCAGATACAAGGCGAAACCACAGGTGCCAATTAAAAAATATAGCTGCAGATCCTTGGTCAAGAACCCATATATAGAAGCTGCATAGTAAAATAATGTATCCTGTCTCAAATGAAAGAAGCAGAACTATAACTATACTTCTTTCTTACCTCCAGAAAGCACATAGGGCTCAGTAGGGCACATTGCCAACGCAAATTCAGCATTTTCTTCATGACCGGTCAAGACCTGAGAGGGGAATATTTGCCTACTTTTAGCACATGCTATTGAAACTGTAAAAGAAATTGAACGATATGAGATCTGAAAGAGATCAAATTATTCAAGGGAGAAAAGACTCCAGTTACCAAATCTGGACGAGAAGGTACGGCTCCTAGCACAGCATGACGGTTTGCTTGGGATTCAATGTCCCAAATGTAAACCTGAGACAAGAGGATATAGCACTTCCATAAGCTTATATCATATAGTAGAGTTTGGATCATATGCGGAGCACTCTTACGGTACGGACGTGCGGAGCATGCACTTTAGGGCCTTATTTGTGCACTTTAACGTCTTAAATGTGCACTTTTGTAAAAAAAAATTATATATATTATTTCAAACATTTTTCTCAATTTTTGGAAAAGTGCACAAATAAGGCCATATAGTGCATGTCCGCACGTCCGCACCGTAAGAGTGCTCCGCACCGGAACCTTACTCTCATATAGTAACTATAACAATCTATCTAATTCAGGGAAGAACATTTCTAAATATCAACTCAAGTGATGGTGAGTATGTATATGTACATGTAATTGTATATGTACATGTATATGTAAATAAAGGAAGATAGCATACATCCGGAGTGTCCGAATGGGTGGCAACTATATGATTATGTTGTGGTAGTTCCCGGATTCTGTTCACCTGCAAATACATAAATAACCATTAAGCAACTATGGTCATCAAGTTGGCACACTTCTGCATGAGTTTTCACATAGTAGAGCAGAAAAATAAAGTGTGTCTACACAAATTATCGTACCTCTCCTGGATGTATAATAGTCTTGTATTTCTTTACAAAAGGTGAGCGTGATTCATCATTGAACTGGGAAACCAAAAAGCAATTCATCAGTACATCCAATGGATCAAGCTAGCAAATGCAGATGACAACTAGGAAGCATCAATTGCAAGAAAGACCATAAGCTCTTCATATTATCTTGCAATTTGGGCAGCAAAGAAAAAGGAGATTAAAGTTATAGCAAATTACTATATTCTTTCTTCATAGACAAATAAGTAACATGATATCTCCTAAATATTACTTAGATAAAACATATTTTTATTAGAAAGAGTAAAAAGGACAAGACATCCTCTACAACAACAACAACAATCGGCCCAGTGAAATCCCACCAACGGCAGGGTCTGGGAGTTCAGATGTACGCACTCATACCCCGAAGTAGTTCAAGAGGGTGTTTCCTGATAGACCCAAAAGCTACTGACACATAAGCAGAGAAAAAAAAACCAAAGCCACAACTAAACCAAAACCCAAGAACCAAAAATCAAAACATAAATCATAGAACCACTTCCTGTCCACAACAATCCTCAATTCTCAACCCTACCCTGATATTATTAGAGGACAAGACATCCTCTAATAATAATAAAAACCTTATTATATAATAAGCAATAAAAAATAATACATTAGAACAATTGAATTTATCTTAGGGAATACTAATATTCACTTGTTCACCTTCTACTCAACTCTTATCAAGAGAAACAATTAGTGAGTTGGATAGCGAGGTAGGTAAATGCTATTAGAACACAAATAATAAAATCACCTGTGATATATGCTCTGATGCTGCAACTCTTGGTTTCACAATGTCACAGTTTGCGATAACTAGAGTATTAGGAACAGAGCCATCAGTCTGGAAAATAACAAAAACAGATGCACTTATATACTTTACCACAACCCAAACATTAAAGCAAACTAGGAACGAGAGGAGTATATACTAAAAAAATGTATATAGGATGGATATGTAGCAGATCTCTAGGTTATATTACAGAATTAACTTCAGTTACTAGAGATATTCAGCAGTTGTTGCAAAAAATCACCAATATGCATTGTAACTTAAGGTCAGGTTCAAAGGTCATTGTACCAAACTTTACACATCAATTCAAGTAATTGGTTTTACAAAAACACACATCGGATAAACAAACTGCTGGAAATATAGATCAGTATCACCACTGTGCACTTAGGATGTCCATACCATAGTGCTTTTGTAACCTTAGCATATCTGATTACCACAATCAATCATGATTCATGCAGAAACTTTTCCATTGAGACAAAATAATTATAAGTTCCATCACCCCAAAATAAAGCATGTAAATGATGTAATCATTTAACCATAATCAGTTGTTTGATTTTTATTTTGATATAGTCAAAATCATTTTATTGCTATCAACTTACCTGCAAATAGAGTTTCAAGATGTCAGATATTCATTCAAAATCATGTTATCTCAAATCCCAAGATCCAAAGTTCAAACTATTAAATTCCTGGACAAAAAATGCATCTAAAATTCACATAGATGCATAATGCAAAAGACTTAATGTAGCAATATATTCAGCTACATTAAGAAAGACTTAATGTAGCAATGCAAAAGACATAATGCAAAAGACTTGATGTAATCATTCTTTTTCCTTTTGTCCACAAGAACTTGTCACATAAATTAACAAATTATCTCCTTTCCACCAAAACCAAAATTTAAACTGGTCATTTGACCACAAAGATTAAATTTGTGAACAGGCGATCCTACTCCACCAGAGGTAAGATTCCGGCGATCAAACATCCTGACTGAATTATCAGCTGACCTGAAGATCGCTATACAAGAATGAATAAAAGTACAAACCCCCTAAATCTGAAGAAAATAGCACATAGAAGGCCAAAGCGACGACTTGAAAGGCAGCCCAATTGTAACAAAAGCCTTAGATTCTATTACAAGATGCAAATACATTCACTAGAACATACCCAGTCAAAATGTAGTTCTCATCAAAGGGACTCCAATCTACACAGTGAAGATCAGCATTATGAGCCTTCTCCACCTATCCATAAGAAATACCAACAATGACAGTATCACAGATGAATACCACTGGGATTTACAATCTGAAAGTTTGGAACTTGATTCACTTAGAAAATTACATATAAAAGGAAGCAATATAGATAAATGGAACTCGTCAACTAAGAGAAACATATGCATGCTCTTGATCTACTTCAAAGTTATTTTCCACGATGTCTATATTTGATATATCAAAGTAAAATAAATTGAACTGGGTGGGCGAAAGAGGAGGAGGACATTGACTTGGCAAAGACAAGGAAAAAGGGGATATGTATGCCAAATGGACATATCAATTGGTCAGGGCTACATGCAAACTCCCTGACTAGACTCGGGCAAGCCAAGGCACATAAAGCATTAGAGCCACCGATATTCGCAGCTGAACAAGTTCTATATATAGCTAATATTGTCCCATTATAATCTGAGAAAGGGAAGAGAAGGATATGAGATTGATTCTCGGCAACAAATAACATCTCAGCTTCAAAATTTGAATCGATTGCAAAATTAAGTAGAGAAAGACAACCTAAATCGGAGAAAACAAGATAAAACACGAGATTTATCCCTAAATAGAATCCGACAGTGAAATGGAATATTTGAATCAAAAAATCGCAAAGCAAATCTTCAAGATTTGGTCTCCTGGAAGAGTCGGAGATGGTGTGTAGTACCTGGAAGAGTCGGCGCCAGCAAATCTTCAAGATTTGGTCTCCTTTCACAATCTCCTCTCTCTCATAGTCATGATAGCGGCTGGTTGGGGAGGAGATGGTAGCCGGCGATGAAAGGGAAAGGATCGGGAGGGGATGGAAGTTGGCGATGAAAGAGCGACGATAGAGGGGATAGAAGCTGAAGACTAGGGCTGAGAGAAAGAGGGGAAACCATGTACATAGTCCTATGCTCGGAAAGATAGTGAGACTTTGGCGCTAATTAAATCTTTGGGCGGGGGTCAGAACTGCGCATTTGCCAATTAACAAATTTGCACTACAAACCGCTTCATTAGATAGGGCGACCGCTGTAATAGATTCATATCACCCGCTGCAATAGCAATTGGTAAAGTGAAACGCTTATATATGTTCAAAACCGCTGCCAATGTCGTTGCAAATGTATACAACTGCTGCAAAACTGCTTTCTTATTCTTGACCGCTGCAATTGACCGCTTCAATATATTAAACCGCTGCAATTAAACGCTTCATTTGGTCAATATTGTAGTAGTGCTAAGACTTAGCAATTCAAGCATAAAAAAATCATAAAATAGCAAGATCAAGAAAGGCAGTGTAAGCAAGATACTTCATGATATCCGTGAATCAAATTAGCCAAGCATTGAGGGAATAATGGGTGTGAAGTTTCTTAATTCAGAGAGATCATGCCAAGGAGCAACCGAAGATACTTGAATGGACATTTGTCTAGTGATTTGGTGAAGATGTCGGCAACTTGATTTTCAGTCCTGCAATGTTCCATTTTAATGAAGCCCATGTCAACATTATCACGTAGAAAATGATGATGAATTTCAATGTGCTTAGTACGTGAATAATGAACTGGATTTTTCGAAATGTTAATGGCACTAGTATTATCACACATAATAGGAACGGTGCCAAGAGACATACCAAAGTCCTCCAAATGTTGTTTGAGCCACAATACCTGAGCACAACAACTTGCTGCGGCAATGTACTCGGCTTCTGCAGTGGAAAGGGCCACAAAGTTTTGCTTCTTGGAACCCCATGAGACAAGACAGGGACCAATGAATTGTACCGTTCCAGAGGTGCTTTTGCGATCCACAACGAGCCCAGCAAAGTCAACGTCAGTGAATCCAACAAGATTTAAATCACAGTTCTTGGGATACCATAGACAAAGATGGTCCATTCCTTTGAGGTATTGAAATCACAGTTCTTGGGATGCCCTAAACCCTGAACTTCTCTACAAGAGCAGGGTTAGTGGAACCAAAAATAATATCACCAACATAAACTTGAACCACCAGAATTTTACCTTCTTGTTCCAGAAGGAACAGAGTTTTGTCAATTGTTCATCGACGATATCCATTAGAGAGAATGAACTGTGCGAGTCTATCATACCAAGCACGAGGAGCTTGCTTAAGACCATACAGTGCCTTATCCAAAGCATACACATGCGAGGAAAATTGGCATCCTCAAAACCAACGGGTTGCTTCACATATACCTCTTCTTGGAGATATCCATTCAAGAAAGCAGTCTTGACATCCATTTGGTATAGAGTGAATCCCTTGTGAGAGGCATAGGCGATGAGAAGACGAATCGCTTCAATGCGAGCCACTGGAGCATAAGTCTCATCATAGTCAATCCCCTCTTGTTGATTGTAGCCTTGAGCAACCAACCTTTCTTTGTTCCTTGTGACCACCCCTGAGTCATCGAGCTTATTCCTAAACACCCAGCGAGTGCCAATGGCATGCTTGTTGCGGGGTAAACGACCGAGATGCCAGACTTTGTTCTTTTCAAACTGATGAAGCTCTTCTTGCATAGCTACAATCCAGTCAGGTTCCTTCAATGCTTCCTTGATAAACTTGGGTTCTACAAGAGAGATAAAAGCATGGAAAGCACAGAACATATTCAATTTAGAACGCAAACCTCTTTCACCAAAAGGTGTGACGAGATTATGAGTGGGGTGAGCCTTTTGGATTCGAACACTCTTTGACACGAGAAGAGATGGATCATCATGTTGTGTCTTAGAATCGTTCGTCGAAGATGAAGACAATGGGGCATCTTCAATTGGGTTCGTTCCTTCAGCATCACTCAAAGAATCATCAACGATATCATCACCAGAAGTTCTAGATGGAACAGTCACAACTGCTTCTGAGTTAGTTAGAGCCACAACTTGTATTGAATCATCAGTTGATGTTGATGGAACGTTTGCGTCTTGTGCAAAATTGGTTGGAGTATCATCATTGTGTAAGTCATCAGGACTAGAAGATTCTGGAGAGGATGGAGAGACACTACTAGCATTAGGAGCACCGTTCCCATGACTTGGAGTATCATCATTGTTGTAAACTCTATAAGCCTTGCTTGCCTTTGCATATCCCAAGAAAACGCCTTCATCACTTCGTGGGTCAAACTTTCCTAGGTTATCCTTCCCATTGTTGTGAATGTAACACCTCATCCAAAAGCGCGCAAGTGGAAAATATTGGGCTTGCGATCCCTTATTAGTTCATAAGCAGTTTTATTCAATAAGGGACGAAGTATGACACGATTGAGAATATAACAAGCAGTGTTGATAGCTTATGCCCAGAAAATTCATGGAAGATTGCTTGCAATGAGCAGAGTTGATGCACCCCTACCCACCATGACTGCAACTGAGGAGGAGGAAGCCATGAGCATCCCCTCACAAGGGCCCATAACAAGATCGCGTGCCAAGGCCATCACCAATGCCACATAATCATTGATCGTGCGCGTCGTCGCAAGCCAAGGGATGCTAGAGACCGCGTTCTCTCTCAAACTCCTCACCACCATCAACACTGCGTTCACATAGAGATTCTATTGTGATTTTGAGACGTTCTAGTTTTGGCATTTCCTCATTTTAGTAGTTACTATTTTAGTTAATTCTATTTTTGGGTGTGCGCTCCACGCGTGTCGCGTGGGCTAGCCCATTAGGCGAGACTCGGCCCATCCGAGTCTCGCCACCTCTATATAAGGCCATCTCAGCCTTCTGTATTAGGTTTCGTCTAATTTATATTCAAAGCTTAAGTTGAGAGCCATAATTACCTCCTTCCTTTGATCGGACGTCAAAACCCTAAATCTATCTTCTCATCTCCTTCACTCCGCTGCCGACGCTACGACCCCGCTCGATCCATCGAGACACCGATCCCTTCATCGCATCTAGTCCTGAGGTCGCGAGTCACATTCACATCGTCGCATCGCTAACATTAGCGTTGTGACACTCCACCGTCGTCAGCATCGCCACCGTCACTGCGCTCCATTGCTCGAGTAGTGAGACAAACATCTTGTTCCATCAATCTACACTTGGAGACCAGACGAGCGACTCACCACCAGGACCTTGATCCGGCATCCGAAGGCAAGAACGCATCAACTGGCATCAGAGCCTTTGGTCTTATAAGTCGTTATTTCAAGTGCATTTGTTCACGAATTTTTTTTCTTGCCCCCCTCGATTGCTTCCGCCATCATTTCAACGAAAATTTTCTTGTTATCCACTCTTAGAAAACAAAAAAAAAATTGTCATTCCCATCGGTTTCTCAAGTCAAGCACTTGGCCGAAATTATATTTTATCCATTCTACGCGATATTTGGTGTGATTTGTTAGTTTGAGATCTTTCGAGATTTGAGTGATTGATTGCTGATTTTCTTGCGTAAAATATCACTAATATCTTGCGTAATTTGAATTCTAGTTGTAACCACCAAATCTATGAAATCTTTCTCTCTCCAATCACGAAAATATTGAGTGATTTTCTCTCTCTTAGTCACCAAGGCCGTTACTTGTTGTGATTCTTTCTTATCCGAGATCTGGTCAAAGACAGAGATCTCGTGCATTAATTTAAAAAAAAAAGATATCGGAATTTAAATAAAAAAAAACAAGATCCGATCTATAAGAAGTGGAAAGCCAAAATAAGGCATCCCTTCTTCTCCCTCTCGGCCTTGGCTCATTTCTCTACCTCTCCGTTGTCTAGGTTCCTCCTAGAAGGTAAGTTACGTTAGCTATTGTTGATTGCTTGCGTCGAGGTCAGGAATATTTGCTTAAGTCTTGTTTGCTTTTCGTACTTGCTTTTCACACCATTATTGTGTTTACCCTTAGCCGCCCTCTCGGCACTCCTAAACTGCCCACCTTCGTGGACTTGTGTGTCTTGTTTAGTGCTTACGTGATTCTTGGTTGCTTTTGTCTCTTGTTCATTTTACTTGGATGTCTGGTCATATTGTCATAGGAAGCATGACGGCCCCGACTCATAATCAAGGAGACGGCAACGACACCGGCAACGCGTCGAACCCTTCTTTGGTTCCCCAGCATGACCCCAACCTTGAAGATCCCATACTAGATCTCTCCGCTGAGCAACGCGAGATACAAGAGTTACGATGCCAAGTTGCTCAACTCCAAGCAACGCAGCGCGCTGCACCCGTGCTGCCGACGACGAAAACAATGATTCCGATGGAGGCCGCGGGATGGCCACGTCCCACTGAAGTTGGGCCAAGCCAACCACGTGTGGGCAAGGGTAAAGGGTTGATGCCTTCGACCTCCAACCACGCCTCCAACGTGTCGCAGCGCGAATGCTACGCACCGCGAGCAAGCAACACTAAAAACACCTACGATTTACCATTTATGACACGAGGTACAATTTTGAGCGAAAGTTATACGTTTCAAATTTTGTCAACTTCTTTCCATGAATCATCTTATGTTGTAAAAATATTGGGGGAAAACAAAGAACTAAGAGTTTGGGAGACATACAACACTAAAAACACCTACGATTTACCATTTACGACACATGGCACAACATTGTGCGAAAGTGATGAATTTCAAATTTTGTTAATTTCTTTCCGTGAATCATCTTGTATTGTCAAAATATTGGGGTGAAACAGAGAGCTATGAGTTTGTGGGACAAACAATACTGAAAACACCTTCGATTTGCCAATTATGACACAAGGCACAACTTTGAGCGAAAGTCATGAGTTTCAAATTTTGTCAATTTATATTCGTGAATCATCTTATATTTTCAAAATATTTGAAGGAACCAACGAGAAAACAGATTGGGGGACAAACAATACTAAAAACACCTACGATTTTTACCATTTACGACACAAGGCACAACTTTGAGCGAAGAAAACTAGTTTTAAATTTTGTTAATTTCTTTCCGTGAATCATCATTTATTGGCAAAATATTGGGGGAAAACATAGAGCAAAGAGTTTGGGCGACAAATAACACTAAAAACAACTACGATTTACCGTTTAAGACACAAGGCACAACTTTGAACGAAGAAAATGAGTTTCAAATTTTGTCAATTTCTTTTCAATGAATCATCATATATTGTCAAAATATTGGGGGGAAACATAGAGCAAAGAGTTTGGGCGACAAACAACACTAAAAACACCTACGATTTACCATTTACGACATAAGGCACAACACTGTGTTATGAATTTCAAATTTTGTCAATTTATTTCCGTGAATCATCTTATATTGTCAAAATATTGGGGTGAAACAAAGAGCTAAGAGTTTGTGCAACAAACAACACTATAAACACCTAAAATGTGCAAATTACGACACAAGGCACAACATTGTTCAAACGTTATGATATTCAAATTTTGTCAATTTTTTCTTATAGAATCATTTTATGTTGTCAAAATATTTGAAGGAAGCAACGAGCTATGAGTTTGGGCGACAAACAACTCTAAAAACACCTATGATTTACCATTTACAAAATGAGATACAACTTTGAGCGAAAGTAATAAGTTTAAAATTTTGTCAATTTCTTTCCATAAATCATCTTATATTGTCAAAATATTGGGGGGAAACAAAGATCTAAGAGTTTAAGCAACATACAACACTAAAAACACCTATGATTTACCATTTACGACATAACTTTGAGCGAAGAAAACGAGTTTCAAATTATTTCAATTTCCATCTGTGAATCTTCTTGTCAAAATACTGGGGGGAAACAAAGAGCAAAGAGTTTGGGCGACAAACAACACTAATAACACCTACGATTTACCATTTACGACACAAGGCACAACATTGTTCGAAAGTTATGAATTTATTTTTTTATCAATTTCTATCCGTGAATTATCTTATATTGTCAATATATTGCGATGAAATAAAGAGCTAAGAGTTTGTGCGACAAACAACACTAAAAACACTTACGATTTGCCAATAACGACACAAGGCACAACATTGACCGAAAGTTATGAGTTTCAAATTTTGTCAATTTTTTTCGTGAGTCATCTTATATTGTCAATATATTTGAAGGAACCAACAAGCTATGAGTTTGGGCAACAAACAATACTAAAAACACCTACGATTCATCATTTACGACACAAGGCACCACTTTAGAAAACGAGTTTCAAATTTTGTCAATTGCTTTCCGTGAATCATCATATATTGTAAAAATATTAAGGGGAAACAAAGAGCAAGTTGTTTTGGCGACAAACAACACTAAAAACACCTACGGTGTACCATTTACGTAAAAGGCACAACTTTGAGCGAACAAAAGAAGTTTCAAACTTTGTCAATTTCTTTCAGTGAATCATCATATATTGTCAAAATATTTGGGGGAAACATAGAGCAACGAGTTTGGGCGACAAACAACACTAAAAACACCTACGATTTACCAGGTACGACACAAGGCACAACTTTGCGCGAAAGTAATAAGTTACAAATTTTGTTAATTTCTTTCCATAAATCATCATATATTGTCAAAATATTGGGGGAAAACAAAGAGCTAAGAGTTTAAGCGACATACAACACTAAAAATACCAACGATTTACCATTTACGACATCACTTTGAGCGAAGTAAACGAGTTTCAAATTTTGTCAATTTCCATCCGTGAATCTTCTTGTCAAAATATTGGGGGGAAACAAAGAGCAAAGAGTTTGGGCGACAAACAACACTAATAACACCTACGATTTACCATTTACGACACAAGGCACAACATTGTTCGAAAGTTATGAATTTAATTTTTTTCAATTTCTATTCGTGAATCATCTTATATTGTCAATATATTGGGATGAAACAAAGAGCTAAAAGTTTGTGCGACAAACAACACTAAAAACACTTACGATTTGCCAATAACGACACAAGGCACAACATTGACCGAAAGTTATGAGTTTCAAATTTTGTCAATTTTTTTCGTGAGTCATGTTATATTGTCAATATATTTGAAGGAACCAACGAGCTATGAGTTTGCGCAACAAACAACACTAAAAACACCAACGATTCATCATTTATGACACAAGGCACCACTTTAGAAAACGAGTTTCAAATTTTGTCAATTGCTTTCCGTGAATCATCATATATTGTAAAAATATTAAGGGGAAACAAAGAGCAAGTTGTTTTGGCGACAAACAACACTAAAAACACCTACGGTGTACCATTTACGTAAAAGGCACAACTTTGAGCGAACAAAAGAAGTTTCAAATTTTGTCAATTTCTTTCAGTGAATCATCATATATTGTCAAAATATTTGGGGGAAACATAGAGCAACGAGTTTGGGCGACAAACAACACTAAAAACACCTACGATTTACCCTTTACGACACAAGGCACAACTTTGCGCGAAAGTAATAAGTTACAAATTTTGTTAATTTCTTTCCATAAATCATCTTATATTGTCAAAATATTGGGGAAAAACAAAGAGCTAAGAGTTTAAGCAACCTACAACACTAAAAACACCAACGATTTACCATTTACGACATAACTTTGAGCGAAGTAAACGAGTTCCAAATTTTGTCAATTTCTATCCGTGAATCTTCTTGTCAAAATATTGGGGGGAAACAAAGAGCAAAGAGTTTGGGCGACAAACAACACTAATAACACCTACGATTTACCATTTACGACACAAGGCACAACATTGTTCGAAAGTTATGAATTTATTTTTTTTATCAATTTCTATCCGTGAATCATCTTATATTGTCAATATACTGGGTTGAAACAAAGAGCTAAGAGTTTGTGCGACAAACAGCACTAAAAACACTTACGATTTGCCAATAACGACACAAGGCACAACATTGAGCGAAAGTTATGAGTTTCAAATTTTGTCAATTTTTTCGTGAGTCATCTTATATTGTCAATGTATTTGAAGGAACCAACGAGCTATGAGTTTGGGCAACAAACAACACTAAAAACACCTACGATTCATCATTTATGACACAAGGCACCACTTTGAGCGTAGAAAACGAGTTTCAAATTTTGTCAATTGCATTCCGTGAATAATCATATATTGTCAAAACATTAAGGGGATACAAAGAGCAAGGAGTTTGGGCGACAAACAACACTAAAAACACCTACGGTGTACCATTTACGACACAAGGCACAATTTTGAGCGAAGAAAACAAGTTTCAAATTTTGTCAACTTCTTTCAGTGAATCATCATATATTGTCAAAATATTCGGGGGAAACATAGAGCAACGAGTTTGGGCGACAAACAACACTAAAAACACCTATGATTTACCATTTACGACACAAGGCACATCTTTGAGCGAAAGTTATGAGTTTCAAATTTTGTCAATTTCTTTCCATGAATCATCTTGTATTTTAAAAATATTGGGGAAAAACAAAGAGGTAAGAGTTTGGGCGACATACAACAGTAAAAACACATACGATTTACCATTTACGACACAAGGCACAACTTTGAGCGAATAAAACGAGTTTCAAACATTGTCAATTTCTTTCAATGAATCATCATATATTGTCAAAAAATTGGGGGGAAACAAACAACAAAGAGTTTCGGCGTCAAGCAACACTAAAAACACATACGATTTAACATTTACGACAAGAGGTACAACTTTGAGCGAAAGTTATGAGTTTCAATTTTTTTCAATTTATTTCCATGAATCATCTTATATTGTAAAAATATTGGGGGAAAACAAAGAACTCAGAGTTTGGGAGACATACAACACTAAAAAAACCTACGATTTACGACACATGGCACAACATTGTGCGAAAGTGATGAATTTCAAATTTTGTCAATTTCTTTCCGTGAATCATCTTATATTGTCAAAATATTGGGGTGAAACTGAGAGATATGAGTTTGTGCGACAAACAATACTGAAAACACCTACGATTTGCCAATTACAACACAAGGCACAACTTTGAGCGAAAGTAATGAGGTTCAAATTTTGTCAATTTATTTTCGTGAATAATCTTATATTGTCAAAAAATTTGAAGGAACCAATGAGCAAAGAGATCAGATTGGGGGACAAACAACAGTAAAAACACCTACGATTTTTACCACTTACGACACAAGGCAAAACTTTGAGCGATGAAAACTAGTTTCAAATTTTGTTAATTTCTTTCCGTGAATCATCATATATTGTCAAAATATTGGGGGGAAAACATAGAGCAAAGAGTTTGGGCGACAAATAACACTAAAAACATCTACGATTTACCGTTTAAGACAAAAAGCACAACTTTGAGCGTAGAAAACGAGTTTCAAATTTTGTCAATTTCATTAAGTGAATCATCATATATTGTCAAAATATTGTAGGGAAACATAGAGCATAGAGTTTGGGCGATAAACAACACTAAAAACACTTACGATTAACATTTACGATAGAAGGAACAACATTGTGTGAAAAGTAATGAATTTCAAATATTGTCAATTTCTTTCCGTGAATCATATTATATTGTCAAAATATTGGGGTGAAACAAAGAGCTAAGAGTTTGTGCGACAAAAAACACTCTAAACACCTACGATTTGCCAATTACGACACAAGGCAAAACATTGAGAGAAAGTTATGAGTTTCAAATTTTGTCAATTTCTTTTTGTGAATCATCTTATATTGTCAAAATATTTCAAGTAAGCAACGAGCTAAGAGTTTAGGTGACAAACAACATTATAAACACCTATGATTTACCATTTACAAAACAAGACACAACTTTGAGCGAAAGTTATAAGTTTCAAATTTTATCAATTTTTTTACGTGAATCATCTTATATTGTCAATTTATTGGGGGAAAACAAAGATCTAAGAGTTTGGGCGATAAACAAAACTAAAAACACATACGATTTACAATTTACGACACGAGGCAAAATTTTGAGCTAAAGTTATGAGTTTCAAATTTTGTTAATTTCTTTCCATAAATCATCTTATATTGTAAAAATATTAAGGGAAAACAAAGAACTAAGAGTTTTGGAGACAAACAATACTAAAAACACCTACGATTTTACCTATTACGACACGAGGCACAACTTTAAGCGAAAGTTATGAGTTTCAAATTTTGTCAATTTCTTTCCATGAATCATCTTATATTATAAAAATATTGGGGGAAAACAAAGAACTAAGAGTTTGGCAGACATAAAAACACTAATAACACCTATGATTTACCATTTAAGACATATGGCACGACATTGTGCGAAAGTTATGAATATCAAATTTTGTAAATTTCTTTCCGTGAATCATCTTATATTGTCACAATATTGGGGTGAAACAAAGCGCTAAGAGTTTGTGCAACAAACAGCACTAAAAGCACCTATGATTTGCAAATTACGACACATGGCACAACATTGTTCGAAAGTTATGAATTTAAATTTTATCAATTTATATCTGTGAGTCATCTTATATTGTCAATATATTGGGATGAAACAAAGAGCTAAGAGTTTGTGCGGCAAACAACACTAAAAACACTTACGATTTGCCAATAACGACACAAGGCACAACATTGAGCGAAAGTTATTAGTTTCAAATTTTGTTAATTTCTTTCCGTGAATCATCAATTATTGTCAAAATATTAGGGTAAAACAAAGAGCAAAGAGTTTGGGCGACAAATAACACTAAAAACACCTACGATTTACCGTTTAAGACACAAGGCACAACTTTGAGCGTAGAAAACGAGTTTCAAATTTTGTCAATTTCTTTAAGTGAATCATCATATATTGTCAAAATTTTGGTTGGAAACATAGAGCAAAGAGTTTGGGCGACAAACAACACTAAAAACAACTACGATTTAGCATTTACGACACAAAGCACAACATTGTGTGAAAAGTAATGAATTTCAAATTTTGTTAATTTCTTTCCGTGAATCATCTTATATTGTCAAAATATTGGGGTGAAACAAAGAGCTAAGAGTTTGTGCGACAAAAAACACTATAAACACCTACTATTTGCCAATTATAACACAAGGCACAACATTAAGAGAAAGTTCTGAGTTTCAAATTTTGTCAATTTCTTTTCGTGAATCATCTTATATTGTCAAAATATTTGAAGGAAGCAACGAGCTAAGAGTTTGGGCGACAAACAACACTAAAAACACCAACGATTTACCATTTACGAAACAAGACACAATATTGAGCGAAATGTATAAGTTTCAAATTTTGTCAATTTTTTTACGTGAATCATCTTATATTGTCAAATTACTGGGGGAAAACAAAGATCTAAGAGTTTGGGCGACAAACAACACTAAAAACACCTACGATTTACAATTTACGACACGAGGCACAACCTTGAGCAAAAGTTATGAGTTCCAAAGTGTGTCAATTTCTTTCCATGAATCATCTTATATTATAAAAATATTGGGGGGAAACAAAGAACTAAGAGTTTTGGAGACAAACAACACTAAAAACACCTACGATTTACCATTTACGACAGGAGGCACAACTTTGAGCGAAAGTTATGAGTTACAAATTTTGTAAATTTATTTCCATGAATCATCTTATATTGTAAAAATATTGGGGGAAAACAAAGAACTAAGAGTTTGGCACATATACAACACTAACAACACATACGATTTATCATTTAAGACACAAGGCACAACATTGTTCGAAAGTTATGAATATCAAATTTTGTCAATTTCTTTCCGTGAATCATCTTATATTGTCAAAATATTGGGGTGAAACAAAGATCTAAGAGTTTGTGCAACAAACAGCACTAAAAGCACCTATGCTTTGCCAATTACGACACAAGGCACAACTTTGAGCGAAAGTTATGAGTTTCAAATTTTGTCAATTTCTTTTCGTAAATCATCTTATGTTGTCAAAATATTTGAAGGAACCAACGAACTATGAGTTTGGGCGACAAACAACACTAAAAACACCTACAATTTACCATTTACGACTCAAGGCATAACTTTGAGCGAAGAAAACGAGTTTCAAAACATGTCTTTTTCTTTTTGTGAATCATCATATATTGTCAACATACTGGGGGAAACATGGAGCAAATAGTTTAGGCGAAAAAACAACACTAAGAACACCAACGATTTACCATTTACGACACAAGGCACGACCTTGTGCGAAAGTTATGAATTTCAAATTTTGTCAATTTCTTTTCGTGAATCATCTTATATTGTCAAAATATTGGGGTGAAACAAAGAGCTAAGAGTTTGTGCGACAAAAAAACACTATAAACACCTACGATTTGCCAATTACGACACAAGGCACAACATTGTGCGAACGTTATGATTTTCAAATTTTGTCAATTTTTTTTAATGAATCATTTTTTGTTGTCAAAATATTTGAAGGAAGCAACGAGCTAAGAGTTTGGGCGATAAACAACACTAAAAACACCTACGATTTACCATTTACGAAACAAGACACAATATTGAGCGAAATGTATACGTTTCAAATTTTGTCAATTTCTTTACGTGAATCATCTTATATTGTCAAATTACTGGGGGAAAACAAAGATCTAAGAGTTTGGACGACAAACAACACTAAAAACACCTACGATTTACAATTTTTGACACGAGGCCAAATTTTTAGCAAAAGTTATGAGTTTCAAATTTTGTTAATTTCTTTCCATGAATCATCTTATATTGTAAAAATATTTAGGGAAAACAAAGAACTAAGAGTTTTGGAGACAAACAACACTAAAAACACCTACGATTTACCATTTACGACACGAGGCACAACTTTAAGCGAAAGTTATGAGTTTCAAATTTTATCAATTTCTTTCCATGACTCATCTTATATTGTAAAAATATTGGGGGAAAACAAAGAACTAAGAGTTTGGCAGACATACAACACTAATAACACCTACGATTTACCATTTAAGACATATGGCACAACATTGTGCGAAAGTTATGAATATCAAATTTTGTAAATTTCTTTCTGTGAATCATCTTATATTGTCACAATATTGGGGTGAGACAAAGTGCTAAGAGTTTGTGCAACAAATAGCACTAAAAGCACCTATGATTTGCCAATTACGACACAAGGTACAACATTGTTCGAAAGTTCTGAAATTAAATTTTATCAATTTCTATCTGTGAGTCATCTTATATTGTCAATATATTGGGATGAAAAAAAGAGCTAAGAGTTTGTGCGGCAAACAACACTAAAAACACTTACGATTTGCCAATAACGAAACAAGGCACAACATTGAGCGAAAGTTATTAGTTTCAAATTTTGTCAATTTTTGTCGTGAGTCATCTTATATTGTCAATACATTTGAAGGAACCAACGAACTATGAGTTTGGGCGACAAACAACACTAAAAACACCTACGATTCATCATTTACGACACAAGGCACCACTTTGAGCATAGAAAACGAGTTTCAAATTTTGTCAATTGCTTTCCGTGAATCATCATATATTGTCAAAACATTAAGGGGATACAAAGAGCAAGGAGTTTGGGCGACAAACAACACAAAAAAACACCTACGATTTACCATTTACGACACAAGGCACATCTTTGAGCGAAAGTTATGAGTTTCTAATCTTGTCAATTTCTTTCCATGATTCATCTTATATTGTAAAATTATTGGGGGGAAACAAAGAGCTAAGAGTTTGGGCGAAATACAACACTAAAAACACCTACGATTTACCATTTACGACACACGGCACAACTTTGAGCGAAGAAAACGAGTTTCAACATTTGTCAATTTCTTTCCGTGAATCATCAAATATTGTCAAAAAGTTGGGGGGAAACAAAGAGCAAAGAGTTTGGGCGTCAAGAAACACTTAAAACACATACGATTTACCATTTATGACACGAGGTACAACTTTGAGCGAAAGTTATGAGTTTCAATTTTTTTCAATTTATTTCCTTGAATCATCTTATATTGTAAAAATATTGGGGTAAAACAAAGAACTAAGAGTTTAAGAGACATACAACACTAAAAACACATACGATTCACCATTTATGACAATGGCACAACATTGTGCGAAAGTCATGAGTTTCAAATTTTGTCAATTTATTTTCGTGAATCATCTTATGTTGTCAAAATATTTGAAGGAACCAACGAGCAAAGAGATTGGGGGACAAACAACAGTAAAAACACCTACGATTATTACCATTTACGACACAAGGGACAACTTTGAGCGAAGAAAACTAGGTTCAAATTTTGTTAATTTCTTTCCATAAATCATCATATATTGTCAAAATATTAGGGTAAAACATAGAGCAAAGAGTTTGGGCGACAAATAACACTAAAAACACCTACGATTTGCCGTTTAAGACACAAGGCACAACTTTGAGCGTAGAAAACGAGTTTCAAATTCTGTCAATTTCTTTAAGTGAATCATCATATATTGTCAAAATTTTGGTGGGAAAAATAGAGCAAAGAGTTTGAGCGACAAACAACACTAAAAACACCTATGATTTAGCATTTACGACACAAAGCACGACATTGTGTGAAAAGTAATGAATTTCAAATTTTGTCACTTTCTTTCCGTGAATCATCTTATATTGTCAAAATATTGGGGTGAAACAAAGAGCTAAGAGTTTGTGCGACAAAAAACACTATAAACACCTACTATTTGCCAATTACAACACAAGGCACAACATTAAGAGAAAGTTCTGAGTTTCAAATTTTGTCAATTTCTTTTCGTGAATCATCTTATATTGTCAAAATATGTGAAGGAAGCAACGAGCTAAGAGTTTGGGCGACAAACAACACTAAATCACCTACGATTTACCATTTACGAAACAAGACACAATATTAAGCGATATGTATAAGTTTCAAATTTTGCCAATTTCTGTACGTGAATCATCTTATATTGTCAAATTACTGGGGGGGGGGGGGAAAACAAAGATCTAAGAGTTTGGGCGACAAACAACACTAAAAACACATACGATTTACAATTTACGACACGAGGCACAACTTTGAGCGAAAGTTATGAGTTTCAAATTTTGTCAATTTCTTTCCATGAATCATCTTATATTGTAAAAATATTGGGGGAAAACAAAGAGCTAAGAGTTTTGGAGACAAACAACACTAAAAACACATACGATTTACCATTTATGACACGAGGCACAACTTTGAGCGAAAGTTATGAGTTACAAATTTTGTAAATTTCTTTCCATGAATCATCTTATATTGTAAAAATATTGCGGGAAAACAAAGAACTAAGAGTTTGGCAGATATACAACACTAACAACACCTACGATTTATCATTTAAGACACAAGGCACAACATTGTGCGAAAGTTATGAATATCAAATTTTGTCAATTTCTTTCCGTGAATCATCTTATATTGTCAAAATATTGGGGTGAAACAAAGAGCTAAGAGTTTGTGCAACAAACAGCACTAAAAGCACCTATGATTTGCCAATTACGACACAAGGCACAACTTTGAGCGAAAGTTATGAGTTTCAAATTTTGTCAATTTCTTTTCGTAAATCATCTTATGTTGTCAAAATATTTGAAGGAACCAACGAACTATGAGTTTGGGCGACAAACAACACTAAAAACACCTACAATTTACCATTTACGACACAAGGCACAACTTTGAGCTAAGAAAACGAGTTTCAAAACTTGTCAAATTCTTTTTGTGAATCATCATATATTGTCAACATATTGGGGGAAACATGGAGCAAAGAGTTTAGGCGAAAAAACAACACTAAGAACACCAACGATTTACCATTTACGACACAAGGCACAACCTTGTGCGAAAGTTATGAATTTCAAATTTTGTCAATTTTTTTTCGTGAATCATCTTATATTGTCAAAATATTGGGGTGAAACAAAGAGCTAAGAGTTTGTGCGACAAAAAAACACTATAAACACCTACGATTTGCCAATTACGACCCAAGGAACAACATTGTACGAACGTTATGATTTTCAAATTTTGTCAATTTGTTTTAATGAATCATTTTTTGTTGTCAAAATATTTGATGGAAGCAACGTGCTATGAGTTTGGGCGACAAACAATACAAAAAACACCAACAATTTACCATTGACAAAACAAGATACAACTTTGAGCAAAAGTTATAAGATTCAAATTTTGTCAATTTCTTTTCGTTAATCATCTTATATTGTCAAATTATTGGGGGAAAACAAAGATCTAAGAGTTTGGGCGACAAACAACACCAAAAACACCTACAATTGACCATTTACGACACAAGGCAAAACTTTAAGCGAACAAAACGAATTTCAAATTTTGTCAATTTCTTTCCGTGACTCATCATATATTGTCAAATTATTGGGGGGAAACATATAGCAAAGAGTTTGGGAGACAAACAACACTAAAAACAACTATGTTTTACAATTTACGACACAAGGCACAACTTTGAGCGAAAGTTATGAGTTTCTAATCTCTTCAATTTCTTTCCATGAATCATCTTTTATTGTAAAAATATTGGGGGAAAACAAAGAGATAAGAGTTTGGGCGACAAACAACACTAAAAACACCTACGATTTACCATTTACAACACAAGGCACAACTTTGAGCGAAGAAAACGAGTTTCAAATTTTGTCAATTTATTTGCGTGAATCATCATATATTGTTAAAATATTGGCGAGAAACATAGTGCAAAGTGTTTAGGAGACAAACAACACTAAAAACGCCTACGATTTACCATTTACGACACAAGGCACAACTTTGAGCGAAAGTTATGAGTTTCTAATCTTGTCAATTTCTTTCCATGAATCATCTTATATTGTAAAAATATTGGGGAAAAACAAAGAGCTAAGAGTTTGGGCGAAAAACAATACTAAAAACACCTACGATTTACCATTTACATCACAAAGCACAACTTTAAGCGAAGAAAACGAGTTTCAAATTTTGTCAACTGATTTCCGTCAATCACCATATATTGTTAAAATATTGGGGGGAAACATAGAGCAAAGAGTTTGGTAGACAAACAACACTAAAACACTTATGATTTACCATTTACGACACAAGGCACAACTTTGAGCGAACGTTATGAGTTTCTAATCTTGTCAATGTATTTCCATGAATCATCTTATATTGCAAAAATATTGGGGGAAAAGAAAGAGCTAAGAGTTTGGGCGGCAAACAACACTAAAAACACCTACAATTTACCATTTACGACACAAGGCACAACTTTGAGCGAAGAAAACGAGTTTCAAATTTTGTCTTTTTCTTTCCGTGAATCATCATATAGTGTCAAAATATTGCGTGGAAACATAGAGAAAAGAGTTTGGGAGACAAACAACACTAAAAACACCTACGATTTATCATTTACGACACATGACACAACTTTGAGCGAAAGTTATGAGATTCTAATCTTGTCAATTTCTCTCCATGAATCATCTTATATTGTAAAAATATTGGGAGAAAACAAAGAGCTAAGAGTTTTGGCGAAAACAACACTAAAAATACCTACGATTTACCAATTACGACACGAGGCACAACTTTGAGCGAAAGTTATGAGTTTCAAATTTTATCAATTTCTTTTCATGATTCATCTTATATTTTTTATAAAATTTGAAGGAACCAATGAGCTATGACTTTGGGCGACAAACAACACTAAAAACACCTACATTTTACCATTTAGGACAAAAGGCAGACTTTGAGCGAAGAAAACGAGTTTCAAAATTTGTTAATTTCTTTCTGTGAAAAATCATATATTGTCGAAATGTTGGGGGAAACATGGAGCAAAGAGTTTGGGCGATAAAACAACACTAAGAGCACTAACGATTTACCATTTACGACACAAGGCACGACATTGTGCAAACCTATGAATTTCAAATTTTGTCAATTTCTTTCCGTGAATCATCTTATATTGTCAAACTATTGGGGTGAAACAAAGAACTAAGTGTTTGTGCGACAAAAAAACACTATGAACACCTATGATTTGCCAATTACGACACAAGGCACAACATTGTGCGAACGTTTTGATTTTCAAATTTTGTAAGTTTTCTTTAATGAATCATATCAAGTTGTCAAAATATTTGAAGGAAGCAACGAGCTATGAGTTTGGGCGACAAACAACACTAAAAACACCAACAATTTACCATTGACAAAACAAGATACAACTTTGAGCGAAAGTTATAAGATTCAAATTTTGTCAATTTCTTTCCGCGAATCATGTTATATAGTCAAATTAATGGGGGAAAACAAAGAGCTAAGAGTTTGGGCGACAAACAACACTAAAAACACTTACGATTTGCCAATAATGACACAAGGCACCACTTTGAGCGAACAAAACGAGTTTCAAATTTTGTCAATTTCTATCCGTTAATCATCATATATTGTCAAAATATTGGGGTTAAACATAGAGAAAAGAGTTTTGGAGACAAACAACACTAAAAACACCTACGATTTACCATTTACGACACAAGGCACAACTTGAGCGAAAGTTATGAGTTTCTAATCTTGTCAATTTATTTCCATGAATCATCTTATATTGTAAAAATATTGGGATAAAACAAAGAGCTAAGAGTTTGGGCGACAAAAAATACTAAAAACACCTACGATTTACCATTTACGACACAAGGCACAACATTGTGTGAAAAGTAATGAATTTCAAATTTTGTCAATTTCTTTCCGTGAATCATCTTATATTGGGGTGAAACAAAGAGCTAAGAGTTTGTGCGACAAAAAACACTATAAATACCTACTATTTGCCAATTACAACACAAGGCACAACATTAAGAGAAAGTTCTGAGTTTCAAATTTTGTCAATTTCTTTTCGTGAATCATCTTATATTGTCAAAATATTTGAAGGAAGCAACGAGCTAAGAGTTTGGGCGACAAACAACACTAAATCACCTACGATTTGCCAATTACGATTTGCCAATTACGACATAAGGCACAACTTTCAGCGAAAGTTATGAGTCTCAATTTTTGTCAATTTCTTTTCGTAAATCATCTTATGTGTCAAAATATTTAAAAGAACCAACAAGCTATGAGTTTGGGCGACAAACAACACTAATAACACCTACATTTTACCATTTACGACACAAGGCACAACTTTGAGCGAAGAAAACGAGTTTCAAAATTTAACAATTTCTTTTTGTGAATAATCATATATTGTCAAAATATTGGGGGAAACATGGAGCAAAGTGTTTGGGCGATAAAACAACACTAAGAACAAAAACGATTTACCATTTACGACACAAGGCACAACATTGTGCAAAAGTTATGAATTTCAAATTTTGTCAATTTCTATCCTTGAATCATCTTATATTGTCAAAATATTGGGGTGAAACAAAGAGCTAACTGTTTGTGCGACTAAAAAACACTATGAACACCTACGATTTGCCAATTACAACACAAGGCACAACATTGGGCAAACGTTGTGATTTTCAAACTTTGTAATTTTTTTTTAATGAATCATTTCATGTTGTCAAAATATTCGAAGGAAGCAACGAGCAATGAGTTTGGGCGAAAACAACACTAAAAACACCAACAATTTACCATTGACAAAACAAGATACAACTTTGAGCGAAAGTTATAAGATTCAAAATTTGTCAATTTCCTTTCCACGAATCATCTTATATAGTCAAATTAATGGGGGAAAACAAAGAGCTAAGAGTTTGGGCGGCAAACAACACTAAAAACACTAACGATTTGCCAATAACGACACAAGGTACAATTTGAGCGAAGAAAACGAGTTTCAAATTTTGTCAATTTCTTTCCGTGAATCATTATATATTGTCAAATTATTGGGGGAAAACATAGAGAAAAGAGTTTTGGAGACAAACAACAATAAAAACACATACGATTTACCATTTACGACACAAGGTGCAATTTTGAGCGAAAGTTATGAGTTTCAAATTTTGTCAATTTCTTTTCATGAATCATCTTATATTTTAAAAATGTTGGGGGAAAACAAAGAACTAAGAGTTTGGGAGACATACAACACTAATAACACCTACGATTTACGATTTAAGACACATGGGACAACATTGTGCGAAAGTTATGAATTGAAATTTTGTCAATTTCTTTCCGTGAATGTCAAAATATTGGGGTGAAACAAAGCGCTAAGACTTTGTGCAATAAAAAACACTAAAAACGACTATGATTTGCCAATTACGACACAAGGCACAACTTTGAGCGAAAGTTATGAGTTTCAATTTTTGTCAATTTCTTTTCGTAAATCATCTTATGTTGTCAAAATATTTGAAGGAACCAACGAGCTATGAGTTTGGGCGACAAACAACACTAAAAACACCTACATTTTACAATTTACGACAAAAGGCACAACTTTGAGCAAAGAAAACGAGTTTCAAAATTTGTCAATTTCTTTCTGTGAATCATCATATATTGTCAAAATATTGGGGGAAACATGGAGCAAAGAGTTTGGGAGATAAAACAACACTAAGAACACCAATGATTTACCATTTATGACACAAGGCAAAACATTGTGCAAAAGTTATGAATTTCAAAGTTTTGTCAATTTCTTTCCTTGAATCATCTTATATTGTCAAAATATTGGGGTGAAACAAAGAGCTAAGAGTTTGTGCAACAAACAACACTAAAAAAATCTATGATTTGCCAATTACGACACAAGGCACAACTTTGAGCTAAAGTTATGAGTTTCAAATTTTGTCAATTTCTTTTCGTAAATCATCTTATGTTGTCAAAATATTTGAAGGAACAAAATGAGCTATGAGTTTGGGCGACAAACAACACTAAAAGCACCAACAATTTACCATTGACAAAACAAGATACAACTTTGAGCGAAAGTTATAAGATTCAAATTTTGTCAATTTCTTTTCGTGAATCATCTTATATAGTCAAATTAATGGGGGAAAACAAAGAGCTAAGAGTTTGGGCGACAAATAACACTAAAAAAACTTATGATTTGCCAATAACGACACAAGGCACATGGCACAACATTGTCAATTTATTTCCATGAATGTCAAAATATTTGGGTGAAACAAAGCGCTAAGAGTTTGTGCAACAAACAACACTAAAAACACCTATGATTTGCGAATTACGACACAAGGCACAACTTTGAGCAAAAGTTATGAGTTTCAAATTTTGTCAATTTCTTTTCGTAAATCATCTTATGTTGTCAAAATATTTGAAGGAACCAATGAGATTTGAGTTTGGGCGAGAAACAACACTAAAAACACCAACAATTTACCATTGACAAAACAAGATACAACTTTGAGCGAAAGTTATAAGATTCAAATTTTGTCAATTTCTTTCCGTGAATCATCTTATATAGTCAAATTAATGGGAGAAAACAAAGAGCTAAGAGTTTGGGCGACAAATAACACTAAAAACACTTACGATTTGCCAATAACGACACAAGGCACCACTTTGAGCGAAGAAAACGAGTTTCAAATTTTGTCACTTTCTTTCCGTGAATGATCATATATTGTCAAAATATTGGGGTTAAACATAGAGAAAGAGTTTTGGAGACAAACAACACTAAAAACACCTACGATTTACCATTTACGACACAAGGCACAACTTTGTGCGAAAGTTATGAGTTTTTAATCTTGTCAATTTATTTCCATGAATCATCTTATATTGTAAAAATATTCGGATAAAACAAAGAGTTAAGAGTTGTGTCGTAAATGGTGCGAAAGTTATGAATATTTGAAGGAACGAATGAGCTATGAGTTTGTGCAACAAACAACACTATATGATGATTCATCAAAAGAAATTGACACATGTTGTGCCATGTGTCAATTTATTGACACATGTTGTGCCATGTGTCAATTTATTTGAAGGAACGAATATATGATCATTCACGGAAAGAAACACCGACGATTTACAATTTACGACACAAGGCACAACTTTGAGCGAAAGTTGTGCCTTGTGTCGTGAATGTCAAAATATTGGGGTGAAACAAAGAGCTAAGAGTTTGTACAACAAACAACACTAAAAAAATCTATGATTTGCCAATTACGACACAAGGCACAACTTTGAGCGAAAGTTATGAGTTTCAAATTTTGTCAATTTCTTTTCGTAAATCATCTTATGTTGTCAAAATATTTGAAGGAACCAATGAGCGATGAGTTTGGGCGACAAACAACACTAAAAATACCTACATTTTACCATTTACGACACAAGGCACAACTTTGAGGGAAGCAAACGAGTTTCAAAATTTGTCAATTTCTTTTCGGTGAATCATCATATATTGTCAAAATAATGGGGGAAACATGGAGCAAAGTGTTTGGGCGATAAAACAACACTAAGAACACCAACGATTTATCATTTACGACACAAGGCACAACATTGTGCGAAAATTCTGAATTTCAAATTTTGTCAATTTTTTTCCGTGAATCATCTTATATTGTCAAAATACTGGGGTGAAACAAAGAGCTAACTGTTTGTGCGACAAAAACACACTATAATCACCTACGATTTGCCAATTACGACACAAGGCACAACATTGTGCGAACGAGCTATGAGTTTGGGCGACAAACAACACTAAAAACACAACAATTTACCATTGACAAAACAAGATACAACTTTGAGCGAAAGTTATATGATTCACATTTTGACAATTTCTTTCTGTGAATCATCTTATATAGTCAAATTAATTGGGGAAAACAAATAGCTAAGAGTTTGGGCGACAAACAAAGGTAAAAACACTTACGATTTGCCAATAACGACACAAGGCACAACTTTGAGCAAAGAAAACGAGTTTCAAATTTTGTCAATTTCTTTCTGTGAATTATAATATATTGTCAAAATATTGGGGGAAAACATAGAGAAAAGAGTTTGGGAGACAAACAACAATAAAAACACCTACGATTTACCATTTACCACACAAGGCACAACTTTGAGCGAAAGTTATGAGTTTCTAATCTTGTCAATTTCTTTCCATGAATCATCTTATATTGTAAAAAATATTGGGAGAAAACAAAGAGCTAAGAGTTTGAGCGACAAACAACACTAAAAACACCTACGATTTACCATTGACAAAACAAGATACAACTTTGAGCGAAAGTTATAAGATTCAAATTTTGTCAATTTCTTTTCGTGAATCATCTTATATAGTCAAATTAATGGGGAAAAAAAAGAGCTAAGAGTTTGGGCGACAAATAACACTAAAAACACTTACGATTTCCCAGTAACGACACAAGGCACAACTTTGAGCGAAGAAAACGAGTTTCAAATTTTGTCAATTTCTTTCCGCTAATCATCATATATTGTCAAAATATTGGGGGGAAATATAGAACTAAGAGTTTTGGAGACAAACAACACTAAAAACACCTATGATTTACCATTTACGACACGAGGCACAAATTTGAACGAAAGTTATGAGTTTTAAATTTTATCAATTTCTTTCCATGAATCATCTTATATTGTAAAAATATTGGGGGAAAACAAATAAGTAAGAGTTTGGGAGAATTACAACACTAATAACACCTTCGATTTACCATTTAAGACACATGGCACAACATGGTGCGAAAGTTATGAATATCAAATTTTGTCAATTTCTTTTCGTGAATGTCAAAATATTGGCGTGAAACAAAGAGCTAAGAGTTTGTGCAACAAACAACACTAAAAAAATCTATGATTTGCCAATTACGACACAAGGCACAACTTTGAGCGAAAGTTATGAGTTTCAAATTTTGTCAATTTCTTTTCGTAAATCATCTTATGTTTTCAAAATATTTGAAGGAACGAATGAGCTATGAGTTTGGGCGACAAATAACACTAAAAACACCTACATTTTACCATTTACGACACAAGGCACAACTTTGAGCAAAACAAACCAGTTTCAAAATATGTCAATTTCTTTTGATGAATCATCATATATTTTCAGCTGCCCTAGAGGACTCACCCAAACTCATAGCTCATTCGTTCCTTCAAATATTTTGAAGGAACGAATGAGCTGACAGCTGCCCTAGAGGACTTTGAGCGAAAGTTTGTGCAACAAAAGAAATTGACACATGTTGTGCCATGTGTCAATTTATTTCCATGAATCATCTTATGTTGC
Organism: Rheum nobile; assembly: GCA_027886185.1. Lineage (NCBI taxonomy): Eukaryota > Viridiplantae > Streptophyta > Magnoliopsida > Caryophyllales > Polygonaceae > Rheum > Rheum nobile. The sequence goes on along the minus strand of WOAB01000208.1, from coordinate 3,793,589 downwards.
TGACAGCTGCCCTAGAGGACTCACCCCTCTCCCATATACATGGTACCCGAGAGGTTGCTACACTGGAGGACTAGGCCCGAGAGGCTGATGAACTGAAGTACTCACCTATCTTCCACTAAGACGATCATTGTGAGCCTTGTATTGGTGGATCAATAAAAGTAATCTTATCACTAGCAAGAATTTGCTCAATACGGGACCAATCATCCATCCTGCCAACTCCTCGCAGCCTAACATCACGAAAAAACGCCCTTGCCATGGTCAATCACTGCCAAGCAAAATATGGGTCTTATTGAAGATGTGTGTAAATAATGATCTTACAAATATGTGACATGAAATTAAATAGTGATACATAGTGGAGACATGTCCTTAGCTAGAGGAGGATGACGTCTGGGACAAGGCTCAATAGTTGCATTCCGCCCAATGTATGGAAGAGTACGTGGCAGGAACCAATCAAAATACTTGCCATATGTATCTTAAGCATTGATGACCTTTGAGCTTGCCAAAATCTCTACACACAAATGCTCATCTAGGTGGACCCAACTGATGTGAGCACGGGAATGAGGTTAAAATCTCAAGTGCATCTTTGGAGTCATGATCACAACTCGACCCTAGTCATCAAGACAGCCCATTCGAGAGTGACTTCGAGCCAAGTTCCAAAAGTATGAAGCTTTTGTATTTTGGCTTGTTTCGATGTTGCAGCGGTCCGTTCGAGGTGAATAAGAGTCGTAGTAAAGGTTTCCGAAATATCTACAACTTTCATGTTCAACACTTTTTCATTAAAGGATTCGATGTTGATCGAAAGAGACCGTCTTTCCCCGATCTCCAGTTTGGACGGGAATGCAATCAAGTGGAACGCCCATATTCCTTTCTTAGAAGCCTCACCTACTCCACCAATTACTCTACTAACCCTACTTACTCCACCAACTCCCCGTGACTTTTGCTTGTTTCGTTTTTCTACCTAAACCCTCTATGTCTTCCATTTGGAGATAGATTAGATTGGAGGGAATTTCCTTGAGAGTCTTATGGGAGAGACTCCCTTGTTTGTTGAGCCATATCCAAACATGTTCGGTTGGTTGTATCTTTCTTTCAGTGTGTTATAGCCTAAGAGACTTGAACCCTCTTTTGAATTACCTTGGTGTGTTGTATCATTTGTCTTTCGATTGCTTATCCCTTATGTTGTAATAATATTCAATTTATCTTTAGTTTGATTTCTATTGTATTTCTTCTTCATTACATCCATAAAATAACCCAAAATCAAACAAAACAAGTGTTATTTGTTCGCGTATCCTTCGTGACCAAGCGGTGTTGTAACTATGTTTGACGTCAGGATAAGCATTCGAGGTGCAAACCTCATCATTTGGTATCAGATCCAGAAATCAAAGCAAGATCCTCAATGTTGTAGGGCGACGAAGATTTGAGGATGAATCTTTTTCAAAGGAAGAGAGGATGATGTGATCATAGGGATAAGGTTGAAAGATCAAGTGTGTCTTCAGAGTCATGATCAATTCGACCCTTAGTCATCAAGACAGCCCATTCGAGAGTGACACCGAGCCAAGTTCAAGAAATAAGAAGCTTTTGTATTTTGGCTGTTTGGAGGCTGAAGTGGCCCGTTTGAGGTGCCTAAAGAGTCATTCGAAAGGTTTTTGAAAGATCAACAACTTTCATGTTCAACACGTTTACATTACGTGACTCAAATTTGACCAAAAAAGACCATCTTTCCCCCAACTGCAGTTTTGAAGGGAATGCAATCAAGTGAAAGGCCCAAAAGGCTTTCTTAAGAGCCTCAAATACTCCACCAAGTGGTCCACCAACCCCCCTACTCTACCAACTCTTACTGACTTTTGCTTGTTTTGTTTTTCTACTTAAACCCTCCTATGTATTTCTTTTGGAGAAATATTAGATCGGAAGGAAATCCTTTCATAGTGTTATGGGAGAGACTCCCTTGATTGATGAGTTATATACAAACATATTCATTGAGTTGTATCCGAATGAATATTAATTCATAAATGCGTATAAATGTTCTATCATTGAATTAATGAATTCGAATTTATTTCATTTCTTACAGTTTTACTTTATTCATGCAAATAATATTAATTAACAATCTACTTTTTCGTAAATGTTACTTTTAAACAAGTTAAGTATTACTTTTAAACAAATTAAATATTACTTCTAAACATATTGAATGAAGATAACATTCAACTTTCGAAAACATACCTCAATATGAGTCCCGACGAGTACACCTTTGTCACTGAACGATGCCTAACTGTCCCGCCGAACTAATAACGAACGATCTCATATCTGACCCGCCATCTCAATCGCACCAGTCTCTGACTTGAGAATAGGCAATTGCTAATAGCCCTAAAAACTCACGGAAAATTAGAACATGAAATCTAAATTAAATTTATTTTAAAATAGATTCTTCTAACCTATTATTTATGGATCTGTAAGATCCTTTAGATTGTGGAATTGAAACACCAATTTAACGAAAATAGATAAAGGAGTCATGATCATTTGACCATCTTTCTTGCAATCGAAAATTTCCTAGATTGCTAGCAACTGAGATTGAGGACCGGATAGTTTCGAAATTAGCTCCAGATGAATACTTCTTTGTCAAGACAGCCAGACATCCTGCCCAACCAATAATCACGAGCCCTAATTTGGACTCTTTTTCTTGGATATGGAAACTCCTTATTCCTCCCAAAATCAAAATTTTACTTTGGAAAGTAGTTACAGATAGCTTACCCACAACGGAATGCCTGAATCGACATTACTCGAAAGTACCATCTCAGTGCAGTCTATGTAACTCCGACAATGAAGATTTAGATCATCTATTTATTACATGTCCTTATATTAAACAAATGATTTCTCATTATGAAAATATTACAGGGAAAACATTTACCTTCAAACATACCGTAGATATCTATACATACTTCACTACATTAGAACATCTAATACAACACCAGAACATATGTACTTTCTCTAATTGACGCTATGAAAACATTACAACTCTTTTATTTTTTGTAACATACTAATCAACACAACATTAACCCTTCATATTAGGCGTTTCTTCAATATCAAGATTGGTTATTAGGTAGATCTATCTACCCTACTGATCAGTGCTATTTTGTAGCACATTTCTAGGGATTATTACCAGGTTTGAGGCGTCATTTGATGGGATTTTATGCACAATTGGAGATTATGGAGTTGGAGCAGAGAAGTGTGGTTTTGGTGGTCTGGAGGAGCTAATTGGAGACATCCAGAAGAAGAGAAATTGACCACCTGAGGAGACAAGCAAGATCCATGAAGAAACCACGTGAGAAGGCGGTGAAGTGAAGAAACCGCGACCAAGCCGCGGGGAGCAGAAGGCCGCGATAAGATTTCCGAAGGAGATGGGCGATAGCGAGGAGGCCGCGCCCGCGGCCGAATTATCGGAAACTAATTATGCACTTCGAGAGCAAACCACGGCCATCAGCGGGAGTCAGCCCGACGCGCTCCGAACTTCTATTTTCTTTTTTTTGTTTTTCCTTTTTCGTTGTTTTATTTAATTCCGAATATTAGTATTTTTCCTTTTTAGGGATGAGGTTTGTGATCTTGGGATTTAGGTTAACTTATTTAACCTAACTCCCACAGCCTCCATTCGGGATCCCACATAGATGAACCCCGGATTATCGTATGTTCAGTTTTCAGAGTTTTTCCCTTTCAACAATTATGTCTTTCAGTACTATGAGTAGCTAAGCACCCATTGCTTAGTCCGGCATGTGAAGCTTTTTCTATGGTTTGATTGCGAGGTTAATTCTCTATTTCCTATTTCCTTTGGGTTTATATCTTTCTTCTTGCACTTATTCATATGGATTGTTATTGATTTGACTAGACTGATCACCTAGTTAGGTTTAGTAATTATTTATTGCTAGGGTTTGGAATTGACCGGTCGGTGATTCTTTATCTAGAGTAGCATCCATAATTATCTAGGACTGGTAGGACTAGATTATTATGAAAGAAGATTGATTGCATGTTAAATTATTGCGGGTTGTGATTATTTGACATGTATCCGGGTTTGATCCTATGCCCAATGCTATTATTGTTCTAAATCTTGATTGTTTCTTGTGCGTTCAATAATAAGAGTTGCTAGGACTGGTAGGACTAGTAACTATACAAGAATAGGGACAGGAATAAACAAAGGAAATGAATAGAGAGAACCTAGGACCAATATACCATAGGAAAAGTGGATCTTGTTTGGCTAAGTGTTTTTCCCACATTTGATTACACTCTTTGCTTATTTGCTTTGTTTACTTTCTTGATTACAAAACCAACCAAAAACTCCCCCCTCTTGTTACTATTGCATGTGAACAACACATAGATTAATCCCTTCCTCCCTGTGGATTCGATCCTTACTTGCCCTAACTACTTGTTTAGGTTTGTCTAGGTTTATTTTGATTTAGTGGTATACGACAATCGCTTGTCAAAATTGGCGCCGTTGCCGGGGAGTGCAAGTGTTGATTTTTCTGTGTGTTTGTGTGTGTGTGTGTGTGTTCATTTGGTGTGGATCTATCTTATGGTCCATACCCGTGCTACTAACTCCCCTCTACTTGGTATTGATTCAGAGATTGAGAGGACTCTTTCCCAGGGCCGCAGAGTAAATCGTGCTTTGGTTTTTGATAATCCTGCGTTCGAGATGGCTGAAGAAGAACAGACGTTGAGGCAGTTGACTGTGCCCAACCTGCAATAGCAACCGCTGGCTGTGCGGTTTCCTGAGTTGGCTGTGGGCGTAAATTTCGAGTTGAAGTCTGGGTTAATCCACTTACTCCTCCACTTCCATGGGATGAGTGGTGAAGACCCCAATAAGCATCTTGCTGAATTTCATTCGGTGTGTAGCAGTATGAAGCCGAAGAATGTGACTGAGGACCAGATTAAGCTGAGGGCCTTTCCTTTTTCACTGAAGGATGCGGCCAATGACTGGTTCTACTATCTCACTCCAAGGAGCATTGACACATGGGTCAAGATGAAGAAAGCCTTCCTGGAGAAGAACTTTCCAGCTACAAAACTGAACAGCCTGAAGCAAGCTATCAGCAACACCGATCAGCAGTCTGGTGAATCGCTCTACGAGTATTACGAGCGGTTCAAGAAGATGATATCCAGCTGCCCCTTCCACGGCTATTCTGAGCAGGACCTCGTACTTTATTTGTACGGTGGTCTTCTTGATGAAGAGAGAAGGATGATGAACGCTGCTTGTGGAGGGAACATCCTCAACAAGACTCCTGCTGCAGCTTTTGAGACCTTCTTTGAGCTATCTGAGGGCTCAAGACAGTTCAGTAAAAGGGCGGGCGCCCAATCCGTGAAAGCTGCAGAGTCTCAGCCCAATTCTACTCTTCTTACTGAAGTGGCTGAGATGAAGGAGATGATGAAAATATGCATGATGAGAGGTGGCTTACAGCAAGTCAAATCATGTGGGATATGCTATGAGAATACACATCCAACTGATGCATGTCCCACCCTGCAAGAACCAACTGCTGAGGTGAACGCTATTGGCGGATATGGCCCTCAAAGGCCAAAATATGACCCGTACTCCAGCACCTACAATCCCGGGTGGAGAGATCACCCAAATTTGAGGTACGGGAACCAGCAGAACACTCATCAGGGGAAGGAGACCCAAGACTATCAACAGAGGCCCCCACAGTTTCTCCAGCGCCCGTAGCAGTACCAGCAGCCTAGGGGTCAGCAACAATTTAGAGCTCCTTATGAACAAAGACCCCAGGGTCAGAGTTCCAGTGTCTCTACATCCGTCGACGACCAGATAAAAGCTCTCAACCAAGGCATACTATTAATGTCAAATGCTATGGTCCAAACAAATAAAGAGATGGGAGCACATATCCAAGCGCTAGCAAATACGGTGGCCCAGAATTAGCAGGAACATAAATCCAGTATTCAAAACCTGGAGAAGCAGATAGGTCAACTGTCTATGGCGGTGAGCAGGCTAGAGGCTCATGCGTCGGGGAAACTACCCTCTCAAACGGTAGTCAACCCGAAGGAGAATGTGTGCGCCATGATGCTGAGAAGTGGTGCTGAGATAGAGGCCAGGAAGGCTGTTGAGAAGGAGGTCCAGGTGACCAAGGAGGAAAGCCACCAAGAAAACGAGGTCGAAGGCGAGTTTGGCAAGGGAGAGAAGGAGCCGCGACCGCGGCACGAAGGCCGCGACCGCGGCCTGTTCGCTGATGAAAATGCTGATTTTATCTCCCCCGAGGTCGAGAGCAAACCGCGACCACGGCCTCTTCGCTGAGAAGATTTCTGAAGTTCTGAAGCAACCGAGACCGCGGTCCCCAAACCGCGGCCGTGGCCAGGCCCCTGTGTACGTGGACGACTACGTACGACCTGATTTTCCTCCCCTCTTCTCCGAGAAGCCTCCTGCGCCATTCCCAGAGGCTCTAGCGGACACCAGGAAGCCTGTCAGGGATAAGGATATGTTTGACTGGGTGAGCAACTGCGAGGTAAATGTCCCTTTGCTTAAACTTTTGACTAGTGTCCCTCGTTATTCTAAATTTTTTAAGGAGATCTGCACACAAAAGAGGAAGTGTTCAGTGAAGGAGAAGAAGAAGGTGGTGGTGAGTGAGAACGTGTCCGCTATACTGCAAAAGCGGATACCCAAGAAGGCAGATGATCCAGGGATGTTCACCATTCCCTGCAAGATTGGAGGTACCTTGTTCGACAGGGCATTACTTGACTTGGGTGCCTCCATCAGTGTGCTGCCACTCGCTCACTACAAGTCCTTAGACGTGGGGCCACTTGAGAAGACGGGGATTGTCATCCAGCTGGCGGACAATTCAATTGTCAATCCAAAGGGAATTCTGCAGGATGTGCTGGTACAGGTGGACCACTTAGTATTCCCTGCAGACTTCTTCGTCATGGACACTGGGAAGGACAAGGATTCACCTGTGATGCTGGGAAGGCCGTTTATGAGCACGGCCAGTACAAAGATTGATGTAAGTAGCGGTTCGCTCACAATGGATTTTGATGGGGAGACGGTCGGGTTCAGCATAGACGACCAGAAGAGACACCCTCCTGATGGGGACCCCGAGCGCTCATTGGAGGTGAACGAACCAAGTTGAGGATGAGGAAGCGGTATGTCATGCCATGACAATAACTAAGGCGTTATCCGGGAGGCAACCCGAGGTATGTATTATTTTCTTTGCTTTTCTTTCTTTATTTTTGCATTAGTTTTGTTTGTTTTTGCCTTGTTTTTGTTTTTGTTTTTGTTTCCGACTAACCTGCAGGGAAGAGACCCATGCTTATTGAAGAAGGTAATTACCACCATTGTAAGTCTCTCCTGTCCCTGCACTAGTCAACCCCCCAAAAAAACCTTAAACGGGGGGCAAAAAAAAAAGAAAAAAAAAGTTGTATGAGTACGAGCTGTCCAGTATTCCATGGAGAGGGGTGCGCGTGTTGCCAACGGAGTAAATTTTCGCTACACAATTTATTGGCAACGATGGCGGCCCCACAGTCGACAGCCGCGAAGGAAGACCATTCATGGCCCACACCACGACCATATCTACGCCCATTTTTTGTGGTATTTGAAGGCCGTGCAACCCCGGCATCATTGTTTTACCACTACTCACCAAGTGGTACATTTTGGTTGCACGGTAGGAGAAGATGCTGGAGTTGATGATGACACCCGCCCAACACCAGCGACCGGTGCATATTATGCGGAGCCAGCAACAACGGAAGTGTCCAAGCCAACTCGACGACATTTGTGAGCTTATTCCTTCTTTTCCCTATGCTTCTATTCTTTTGTCTTTCATTACATTGAGGACAATGCAATGTTTAAGCATGGGGGAGGGTTTTATATTTCTATGTCGCTGAGGAGAAAAATAAAAAAGAAAAGAGCCACAAAATTTAAAAAAAGGCTAAAATTAAAATCCTTGGATAGGTCAAAAACCCGAAAGGACGGCCTAGGTAATAAGCAGGTGGCTTGGACCAGCATTAGGCTGGGGTAATAAGAGGTCAAGAGTGATGTGAGCATAATGTGAGCCCATCTATGAAAAATGAAATGAGTGGCTTGGTGAAAACCCGAAAGGGCGCCTTGGCAAAATGAGCGAAAAGAAGAAGAGCGATTTCTAGGAATCCCTATTTTACTTGGCGAGGCGTCATAAGAAGAGGAGTCATAAGGAGGTTTTGGGTAGGTCACTCTGGAGGAATAAGAAGATAGATGGGAGATAGGATGAGAATTTTTTTCCACTCTATGGTGTTTGGGATAAGCTTGGGGGAAGTACTCTGCTTTCCTTTTAGCTTGACTGTGTAGGGTGTTGAATTGATGTTGTAGTTATTGTGCTGAGCTTATTTTGTATGGTTGCCTGGAGTTTATAGTTTGGTGTAATTCTTGGAGGTTGAGTTTTCTATGCTTCCTGAAGCCTTGGGGATTTGATTGGAGGAGTAGGTTTACTTTAGCTTACTCGAGGACGAGCAAGGTTTAAGCATGGGGGATTTGATCAGTGCTATTTTGTAGCACATTTCTAGGGATTATTACCAGGTTTGAGGCGCCATTTGGTGGGATTTTATGCACAATTGGAGATTATGGAGTTGGAGCAGAGAAGTGTGGTTTTGGTGGTCTGGAGGAGCTTATTGGAGACATCCAGAAGAAGAGAAATTGACCACCTGAGGAGACAAGCAAGATCCATGAAGAAACCACGTGAGAAGGCGGTGAAGTGAAGAAACCGCGACCAAGCCGCGGGGAGCAGAAGGCCGCGGTAAGATTTCCGAAAGAGATGGGCGATAGCGAGGAGGCCGCGCCCGCGGCCGAATTATCGGAAATAAATTATGCACTTCGAGAGCAAACCGCGACCGCGGCCATCAGCGGGAGTAAGCCCGACGCGCTCCGAACTTCTGTTTTCTTTTTTTCGTTTTTCCTTTTTCGTTGTTTTATTTAATTCCGAATATTAGTATTTTTCCCTTTTAGGGATGAGGTTTGTGATCTTGGGCTTTAGGTTAACTTGTTTAACCTAACTCCCACAGCCTCCATTCGGGATCCCACATAGATGAACCCCGAATTATCGTATGTTCAGTATTCAGAGTTTTTCCCTTTCAACAATTATGTCTTTCAGTACTATGAGTAGCTAAGCACCCATTGCTTAGTCCGACATGTGAAGCTTTTTCTATGGTTTGATTGCGAGGTTAATTCTCTATTTCCTATTTCCTTTGGGTTTATATCTTTCTTCTTGCACTTATTCATATGGATTGTTATTGATTTGACTAGACTGATCACCTAGTTAGGTTTAGTAATTATCTATTGCTAGGGTTTGGAATTGACCGGTCAGTGATTCTTTATCTAGAGTAGCATCCATAATTATCTAGGACTGGTAGGAATAGATTATTATGAAAGAAGATTGATTGCATGTTAAATTATTGCGGGTTGTGATTATTTGACATGTATCCTGGTTTGATCCTATGACCAATGCTATTATTGTTCTAAATCTTGATTGTTTCTTATGCGTTCAATAATAAGAGTTGCTAGGACTGGTAGGACTAGTAACTATACAAGAATAGGGACAAGAATAAACAAAGGAAATGAATAGAGAGAACCTAGGACCAATCTACCATAGGAAAAGTGGATCTTGTTTGGCTAAGTGTTTTTCCCACATTTGATTACACTCTTTGCTTATTTGCTTTGTTTACTTTCTTGATTACAAAACCAACCAAAAACTCCCCCCTCTTGTTACTATTGCATGCGAACAACACATAGATTAATCCCTTCCTCCATGTGGATTCGATCCTTACTTGCCCTAACTACTTGTTTAGGTTTGTCTAGGTTTATTTTTATTTAGTGGTATACGACAATCGCATGTCACCTACCAATCTTACACAACAAAATAAAAGAGATCGGATACGTAATAAGATTGGTAAGAAACCGCCACTAGACTGGTTCAAATAAAATTTGATGGATCTAACAAAAATGACAAATCTTCTTCTTTTTTGTCAAAGACCAATCTTCTCATATTAGTTTCATTTTTCGAAACCACCATGGTAATATCTTACACATTGACAACAAACGTATCTCTGACATGAGTATTCTGCAAACTGAAGCAACTGTTGCATTGCACAGTATTAGGAAATATGTATCCATAAATATAATAAAACTAGTCATTTAATGAGATAATTTAAATATTATTAACTCAATTAAGGGTATTTGAAAAATCCCTTGGTAAATTCTTAAAATCATAATGTACATTATAACATTACAGACCACTTCGAATTAGCTTGTGTTTTTCTTTGTTATAAGAAGGTCAACCAAGTTGTTGATTACCTCTCAACCCACGAAATTAGTTCGACATATACCAAGAACATCATTCGCATGCTTATTGCCAGTACTGGTTCATCTCCAGACATGTTTACTGCCAGACATGAGTTTGTACTTATGAACTCGAGACGTGAGATATTTTGTAAAACCGTCATAATCATGCGTTGTTATGATGTAAGGTTGTCCTTTACTTGAAAGGAAGCCTATTGTTTACCTTGTATAATAAGGAGGTAAAAATCTGCATGTTTAATTTATTATTTTATCACTTTTAAGTCAATTATTAATATGAACTAATTGGACTTATTTAATGAGGAGCCCAACAAGCCTCTCAATGAGTGATAAGTGCTATTTTGTAGCACATATCTAAGGGTTATTACCAGGTTTGAGGCGCTATTTGGTTGGATTTTATGCACAATTGGAGATTATGGAGTTAGAGCTGAGAAGTGTGGTTTTGGTGGTCTGAAGGAGCTAATTGGAGACATCCAGAGGAAGAGGAGTTGACCACCTGAGGAGACGAAGAAAAATACATGAAGGAACCACAATAAAGAGTAGAAGAAAAGGAGAAGGCGGGCAAAAATCACCGCCCCGCGCCAGAGCCACCGCGACCCGGCGGTGGGTCTCAGAGAAGGATGCCGCCCCGCGGCCATGTGAATTGAAGAACCAAATTAATTAAGCAAGTCCGCGTGAGTGCTGGAAATTGATGAAGATAGGCCCAAAGGAAGAAAGGCTCAAAGGAAGAAAGGCCCAATTGAAGAATTCCCGTGTGTTGAAGCCGAAGAATTGGAAGCGCGAATTGAATCTGAAGCGGAGGCGTGACGGAGTATGACGTCAGCGAAGGCATTTGCTGAAGTTGGGACGTGCATGTGCTGAACGAAGTGGGCCACAGCTGCCTTGGAATTGGGCCAAATTATGGAGGCTTTGCTGTTCGTTTTGCCGACCGAGAGAGAGGCCGAGAATTGCAAGATTACGGGATTAACTTCCCCAAAATTCGTTTGTTTATTTTACTATTATTTTATTGTTATTTCCTTTTATTATTTTTATCACTTTTAGATTTAGGTTAAATAATCTTTTGTTAACCTAGTTGCCAGAAGTTATAATTCTCCTTCGAGAGACTTAGTTCATTTTCATTCTGCCTCCAGGGTTTCAACCCATGGAGAACTAAACACCTTTGTTCTACTAGACGTTTGAAGCAATACAGTTGATTCGGTTGTGAGATTTCTATTCCTTGTTCTTATTCTTATGTGTGTTGGTTTGATTCTCTTGGTTATATTGATTATTGATTTATCATTATTCTTCATAGTCTGGCCAGCTAGGTTGAGTAATATCTATCAATTGCTAGGATTTGCGTATAGGGGTTCCGAGCGTACAATCGTGAGTGAGAATCTTATGCATGTTAAGTAGGGGAGTGAGTACTTGTACGTCTTTCTACTTGCATGTATCCTATATCCTTGTGTGCATTGCTATTGCTTTGTTGGTGATAAAGTACCCCGGTCCGATACCGCGTGACAGGCGTGACTGGTGGTATTTTATCATTGGCATAGTAATAAATCTATCGACAACTGTGAGAATCGGTAGTACTTAAGATCAGGGTGGGAACAACCATAAGAATAGTAAAATAACTTGGATTGAATAGATTTCTGTGATCAACTTATATCTCTGTATTGTGGATCTCATTCTAGTGGAACTACTTTCCCCAACCATATTCTCAAGTCAATTAAACCTGTTTGCTTTGCTCTGTTTGATAATCAAAACCCCCCTTTGTTACTTTGCATGCTCATAAACACATGAATTGATCACTTCCTCCCTGTGGATTCGACCCTTGCTTGCCTCTACTACTTGTTTAGGTTTGTTAGGATTATTTTGTTTAAGGTGTCACGACAACGCCTTATCAAATTGGCGCCGTTGCCGGGGAGGCAAGTTTTGATTTTTCTGTGTGTTTGTTCGTGTGTGTGTTACTTTGGTGTGGACCTATCTTACGGTCCACACCCGTGCTACTAATTTTTTCTTTCCCTTTTTTTTTTTGATTTTTGTTATAGATATGGATTCCTGGGGAGAGCCGCGATATGACCCATACTCATACTCATACAACTCAGGGTGGAGGGATCACCCCAATTCGAGTTTTGGGTACCATCAATACCATCCATATGGTTATGACCACCAGGAGTTCTACCCGGAGCCACATTCATTCTATCAGCAGGGTGCTCCGCAACAGTACAATCCTGCCTATGAGCATAGCCCACCAGTGTCCAATCCAAGTTCCGCTATGTCAACTGAAGAGATGCTCAGGACCTTGACTCAACATTTCACCACTCATGTGCAGAATACCGAGTCAAGCATAAAGGATATAGTCAGGCAGGTGGACCAGATAGTGGAGTCAATTATACAGATCAAGGCAAAGAGGTCGGGAAATCTACCATCTCAAACGGTAGTAAACCCGAGGGAAAACGTTCCTCCTAGTGCTGAAGAGGAGGACGAATATGAGATGGAGAACATCACCCACCGCCCTGCGTCACCTCTTACCGCGACTCGGCGTGAAGTCCCAGTTATCTCACCGCCCCGCGGCGAGACTGACCGCGACCCGACGGCGAGCCTCAGTTATCCATCCTCGTACCCACCGCCCTGCAGCGATGACCACCGCCCCGCGGTGGACGGAGTGCTTTCTTGTGAGATTTCGCCGCGACCTGGCATTCAAAATCCCTATTCTGCTGATGAGGTATGCGTTGATACTGATGAGGAGTTAGGACTTCTAGATGATATTTTGGATCGCAAGGTGCTGACTGAAGAGGAGTACTTTTTGAGATTTAAGGAGGATTAGAGCGACGATGAGGAGGAGTACCGCGATCACGGAAATACCCCTGAGACACCCGTTTCTCTCAAAAATGCCCCGGCAGTCCCCAACCCTCTGGAGGCTGCCTATGATGAGTTTGTGCATCTCAACTCCTTCCCGTTCGTCGCATCGCATCCCGTTACACCCTCCCCTGAGGCTCTGAAGGACACCCAAAAGGTGGGGAGCGACAAAGGCTTATTTGACACCTTCAGTAGTCCCAAAGCAACCATCCCTTTGGTCCATCTGGCAGACAGCGCCCCTCGCTGCAAGGAAATTATAAAGGTGCTGGGCTTGATCAAAAAGAAACCGAAAGGGAAGCACAAAAATGAGGCCTTGATTCAAGCGGTGAATTTCTATATGCTGTATACGGGGCATGACATACATGTAGCCTCTGAGATGATGGGTAGACCATTTCGAAAGATGGCAAGTGCATTCATGAGTATGCACAACGGTATACCCATAAAGAAGTGCATGAAATTGGGGGTCACGCTCAATCGGGAGTATACAAAGAGGCATCCCCCTGATCCAGGCCCCAGGAGTTTGGGGGTTGTGAGCAAACCAAGTTGAGGAGGATGGAGTAGTATGTCAAGCCATGACAATAACTAAGGCGCTGTCTGGGAGGCAACCCGAGGTTTGTTTTACTTTCTTTGTTTTCTTTCTTTATTTCTTGCATTAGTTTTGCTTGTTTTTGCTTTGTTTTTGTTCTTGTTTTTTTTTGTTTCCGACTAACCTGCAGGGAAGAAACCCATGCCTATTGAAGAAGGTGTATTCCACACCAATGTAAGTCTTCCTTCCCTGCACTAATTCACCCTCCGAAAAAACCTTAAACGGGGGGCAAAAAAAATCGAAAAAGAAAAAGAAAACCGAAAAAAAAGTGGTACCGAAGGCTAGCTGTCCAGAGTTCCCCATGGAGATGGTGCGCATCATGTTGTCAAGGAGGATACATTGCCCTACACATTATTTGGCAATGATGATGGTCCTACAATTGACAGCTGAGGAGGAGGAACACTAGAGCCCCCACCAAGATTACATCTAGGCTCCACCATGTGTTCCTAGAAGGTCGTGCAATCCCGATATCATTGATATACCACTACTCACCAAAGTGGTTCCTTTTTGGTTGCACGGTAGAAGAAGATTATAGAATTGATGAAGATACCCGCCCAACACCAGAGACCTGGGCATTTATTGAGAAGACCGCCAGCGATAACTTCAGTGTCCAAGCAGCTTGGCGACGTTTGTGAGTTATTTTTTGCTTTTCCCTGTGCTTTATTCTTTTGTCTTTCATTACATTGAGGACAATGCAATGTTTAAGCATGGGGGAGAGTTCTATACTTGCTACGTCGTTGAGGAGAAAAAATAAAAAATGAAAAAAAGCCGAAATTTGAAAAAAGGCATACATTAAAAATCCAGGGATAGGTCGAAAACCCGAAAGGGCGGCCTAGGTAATAAGCAGGTGGCTTGGACCAGCATTAGGCTGGGGTAATATGAGGTCAAGAGTGACATGAGCTTATGTGAGTACATCTATTGAAAAATGAAATGAGTGGCTTGGTGAAAACCCGAAAGGGCGCCTTGGCAAAATGAGTGAAAAGAAGAAGAGTGATTTTAGGATTTCTCATTATTCTTGGAGAGGCGTAATAAGAAGAGGAGTTATAAGGAGGATTCGGGTAGGTCACTCTAGGAGAGATAAGAAGATAGATGGAGACTAGGATTAGAATTTATTCACTCTATGGTGGTTGGGATACGCTTGGGGGAAGTACTCTGCTTTCCTTTTAGCTTGATTGTGTGGGGTATTGAGATTTTTGATTTGATGTTGTAGTCTATTGTGCTGTGCTTATTTGTATGGTTGCCTGGAGTTTATTGTTTGGTATGATTCTTGGAGATTGAGTTTTCTATGCTTCCTGAAACCTTGGGGATTGATTGGAGGAGTAGGTTGATTCTAGCTTACTCGAGGACGAGCAAGGTTTAAGCATGGGGGATTTGATAAGTGCTATTTTGTAGCACATATCTAAGGGTTATTACCAGGTTTGAGGCGCCATTTGGTTGGATTTTATGCACAATTGGAGATTATGGAGTTAGAGTTGAGAAGTGTGGTTTTGGTGGTTTGGAGGAGCTAATTGGAGACATCCAGAGGAAGAGGAGTTGACCACCTGAGGATACGAAGAAAACTACATGAAGGAACCACAATAAAGAGCAGAAGAAAAGGAGAAGACGGGCAAAAATCACCGCCCCGCGCCAGAGCCACCGTGACCCGGCGGTGGGTCTCAAAGAAGGATACCGCCCCGCGGCCACGTGAATTGAAGCAGCAAATTAATTAAGCAAGTCCGCGTGAGTGCTGGAAATTGATGAAGATAGGCCCAAAGGAAGAAAGGCTCAAAGGAAGAAAGGCCCAATTGAAGAATTCCCGCGTGTTGAAGCCGAAGAATTGGAACCGCGAATTGAAGCTGAAGCGGAGGCGTGACGGAGTATGATGTCAGCAAAGGCATTTGCTGAAGTTGGGCCATGCATGTGCTGAACGAAGTGGGCCGCAGCTGCCTTGGAATTGGGCCAAATTATGGAGGCTTTGTTGTTTGTTTTGCCGACCGAGAGAGAGGCCGAAAATTGCAAGATTACGGGATTAACTTCCCCAAAATTCGTTTGTTTATTTTACTATTATTTTATTGTTATTTCCTTTTATTATTTTTATCACTTTTAGATTTAGGTTAAATACTCTTTTGTTAACCTAGTTGCCAGAAGTTACAATTCTCCTTCGAGAGACTTAGTTCGTTTTCATTCTGCCTCTAGGGTTTCAACCCATGGAGAACTAAACACCTTTGTTCTACTAGACGTTTGAAGCAATACAGTTGATTTGGTTGTGAGATTTCTATTCCTTGTTCTTATTCTTATGTGTGTTGGTTTGATTCTCTTGGTTATATTGATTATTGATTTATCATTGTTCTTCATAGTCTGGCCAGCTAGGTTGAGTAATATCTATCAATTGCTAGGATTTGCGTATAGGGGTTCCGAGCGTACAATCGTGAGTGAGAATCTTATGCATGTTAAGTAGGGGAGTGAGTACTTGTACGTCTTTCTACTTGCATGTATCCTATATCCTTGTGTGCATTGCTATTGCTTTGTTGGTGATAAAGTACCCCGGTCTGGTACCACGTGACAGGCGTGACTGGTGGTATTTTATCATTGGCATAGTAATAAATCTATCGACAACTGTGAGAATCGGTAGTACTTAAGATCAGGGTGGGAACAACCATAAGAATAGTAAAAGAACTTGGATTGAATAGATTTCTGTGATCAACTTATATCTCTGTATTGTGGATCTCGTTCTAGTGGAACTACTTTCCCCAACCATATTCTCAAGTCAATTAAACCTGTTTGCTTTGCTCTGCTTGATAATCAAAACCCCCCTTTGTTACTTTGCTCATAAACACATGAATTGATCACTTTCTCTCTATGGATTCGATCCTTGCTTGCCTCTACTACTTGTTTAGGTTTGTTAGGATTTTTTTGTGTAAGGTGTCACGACAACGCCTTATCAATGAGCTCTACAAAAATAGTAGGGTATTTAATCCCCTAAACAAGACCTAATTCATTATAACAAAACTTCCTTCTTCTTCTTAAGAGTGTAACCTCCACTAACACTTTTGAAGCATTCAATCGCTGACTTGAGTGTCAGAGGGGCTTTAGGGGAGACTCGGCCCTCCCTCTAACGTTGTTTCTTTCGCAGATTAAAGAGATTTGGTTTATGGTTCGGTTTCCTATGAAGATTCATCGCTGCCCTTGATAAATTTAATTGTGATACAAAACGCTACCACAATTTGGTGCCTTTTGCGGGAAGCGAGGAGTCGAAGAGCGACAATGGTTGAAACGAAAACAAGTAGTTCGATTGCTACAGACCAGATTCGAGAGGAGTTGGAGACTGTGATTGCTGAGAAAGATCAACAAAGGACCGAGTTTGCATCTGCTACGGCGGGAAAGGATTGCGAAGTTCGGGCTGCGCAAGAGGATTTGCACGCCCTACGCAGAGCAGACGATGAGGTGCATGGGAAACGACAAGTAGTGGATCCATCGTCGAACAACGGGACACATCATCGACGCATCGCTAGCGTCGTGGTGTTACCACCGGTTCTTGAGCGTTGGTCCGGCCCAGAGAAGAGTGTTGCACCGCGCGAAGGGTTCGAGCGTGGTGGAGGGGAGCCGAGTCGAGATCACGGTAGCTGGAATGGGGCGCATTCATCTTCATTTGCGTTGCACCAACATGAGAGTCCAGAAGGAAGCAGGGTCGAGAACCGCGCAGACTCGGTCAAAGTGCTGACCACGAGAATTGGCGTGAAGGGGAATCAAGGGCCAGGTCGCGTTCCTGGGAGCGCCATCGGTGCGATCTCTCAAAAAGTGTCAATTCAGAAAGGAGAGAAGACAGGGTTACGGGGTGCACTAGGTTGGCCAAGCAACATTTCCTATGGATTTTAAACAATCAGTGAGAGGCGTTGGTCAATGCCCAAGAGCAGGCAGAGAAGAAGCTTGCCAGAATGACTTCTACTCCCTTCGCCATGGAAATAAGAATGCATCCCCCACCAGCTAAGTTTTCATCTCCTTCCTTTGAGTTGTGTGATGGAAAAGCATATCATGTTAGTCATGTCACAATGTACACTCATAAGTTGGCGTTACGGGTTTCTAACGACACGTTGATGTGCAAAATATCTCCAGGAAGTTTAGGGAAATCTGCTACTAAATGGTTTTATTCTTTGCGTTCGGATTCGATTTCATCTTGGAGTCAGTCTGGCAGGAAATCCTTGTCCCATTTCATTGCAAACAGTAGGGACCATGCTTTTGTACATGAGTTATTTGCTATGAGGATGCGAAAAGAGGAGAGTTTGAGACAATTTGCTTTGAGATTTATGGAGTGTTACTCATAGGTTGACTATTGTGAGGAGAAAGTAGCGGTGTCGGCATTCATGTTGGCTCTTCCGCATGGAAATTGCAAGAAAGGTTAAGGCAGTACACCAAGCTGATAGAGGATCCAAAGACTCCAAGGGATAGAAGGTCGTGTTCTCCACCTCGCATGATGTCGGGTGGAGAGGCTTCTAATGAGCGGAAGTGGTCTGCACAAGGACGAGACAGAGGTTTGCTTACGTCCCCGACGATGCAGAATCCTGAACGAGATAAAGAACAAGCCCTACTTTAAGTGGCCTCCCTCGATGAGAGGGGGTCCTAGTGAGAGAGATCATAACAAATTTTGCTCCTACCATAAGGAGAAGGGGCACCTGACCGAGGAGTGCAGAACTTTGAAGCACCATCTAGATAAACTTGTATCGATGGGGCATTTGAAGGATTTTTTGGAGCAAGGAGTATGCTCATGAGATGATCACATAAGGGAAAAGGCTTGGAGCCTCGGGCCCCGAACGCAAAAGATCCCGAAAAACACGTCATACATGTGATTGAGTCAGTAGTTAGGCAAACCGGGCATAGTCGACATGATCACAAGTGTGGTTGCCATGCCTTAGAGATCCTTAGGGCTAAGGAGTCTCCCACAAAGAGGTTGAAAATGTCTAAGGTAATTGATATGACATTAATTGGGGCATACCTGGTAGGGGTGAAACTACGACACAACCACTCGCTCGTTCTTACGGCTGACATTGGCGATTTTTCTGGTACGCAGAATTCTCGTTGATTATGGTAGTTTTGTTGAGATTATGTACGATGAGATGTTCAAAAAATTGAGTAAAACTCAAGAATCTAATCCTTGTTTTTACTCAACTGTTGGGACTTGGATCTTTTCCTGTACAGCCACTCAGGATGCTGAGGGAAACTATCTACGTGGGGGGAGAGCTAGTCCTTACCGAGTTCTTGGTGGTGAATGTTTTGTCTTCTTACAATGCTATCCTGTAAGACCTCGGATGCATGCAAAGGAAGCGGTACATTCAACATTGCATAAACTGCTGATTTTCCCGTTCCTGGGTGAAGTGATGCGAGTCAGAGGGGACCAATGAGCCACACGCCATTGTTTGGGAGTGGAAGGAACGACTCAAAGGGCCCACGTGGTACACGCCGATCAGCAGACCCTACACAAGGTTCTAGCTGAAAGCCAAGCCAAGGCCACTATTGAAGCAGTCGTGGATGGGAAGAAGGTTCCTCGCACCCGGAATGCCTCCAACTTTAGGAAGTAATAAATCTAAGTATACTAGCAACACGGCGACACTCTTTTCCCTCTTTGTACGTTTTTTTCCCATGTGGTTTTTATTGCGAAGAGGTTTTAACGAGGTCCCCCAGACATTTGATGCACATTATTATCATTCACACTGATTTACTTTAGCACTTTTGATATCTATTGTTTTGCTATTTACTCCATGAAAGTTTGAGGTTATCCTCAGGAAGCCTAATGCCTAAACTAGCCTGAGGCCAATGGGGTACGAAGTACTCGTCGAGCTTGATGCCAAAACTAGCCTGAGGGAAATAAGGTACGAAGTACTTGTCGAGCTTAAGGACAAAACTAGCCTGACGGCAATGGGATACGTAGTACTCGTCGAGCTTAATGCCAAAACTAGCCTGAGGCCAATGGGGTACGAAGTACTCATCAAGTAAAATGCCAAAAACTAGCCTGAGGCTAATGGGGTACGAATTACACGTCAAGCTTAATGCCAAAACTAGCCTGAGGTCAATGGGGTAGGAAATACTCGTCAAGCTTAATGGCAAAACTAGCCTGAGGCCAATGGGGTACAAAGTACTCGTCAAGATTAATGCAAAAAACTAGCCTGAAGCCAATGGGATACGAATTACCAATGAGCTGTAACGCTCAGATAAATGCTAAATTATAGCAGAGGCCGGAGGGACAAATGTTCGGGGCACGCCCCCATAACAGAAGAATCGAGCTCGAAAGACGAAACATAAAGGAAAATAGCTTCCCAGAAAATGCACGGACCATGCACCGAGATGCACGGCCCATGCGAGGCTCGCGTCGTCTCAAAAGTGAGGAGCTACTAGAGCGCACGACCGTGCGGTCCATCGCACGGTCCATGCGTTCCTCTCGACCTCAGAGCAAAAAATCGCTCCGAAAAATCACTGTAATGCACGGTCGTGCGCTACTCTCGACCTTGGGAAATTTACAAAAAGGGTTGCTTCAAAAAATCATTGTAACACATGGTCTTGCGGTCCATCGCACGGCCCGTGCGCTACCCTTGACCTGCAAAGAAAATATCAGAGAAAAACGCACGGCTGTGAGGTCGACCGCATGGCCCGTGCGTTTCCTTCACTATTGTACATTTAGAGAAATTCCTTATCGCGACGCAAGATCTGCACACTCTCATGGCAAACGGGCAGAGATCGAGCCTTTGAATCATCTCGTGCACGATTAGAGCCTGTTAAAGAGTCGGGTTTACTCACCCTCGACGAGATTGCAAGGATCCAAGGGGCAATTGAGGAGGTAAAATTCTGCGTATTTAATTTATTATTTTATCACTTTTAAGTCAATTATTATTATGAGGTAATTGGGCTTATTTAATGAGGAGTCCAACAAGCCTCTTAAAGAACTTTACCAAAAATAGTAGGGTATTTAATCTCCTAAACAAGACTTAATTCATTATGCTGAAATTTTCTTTTTCTTCTCAAGAGCGTAGCCTCCATTAACACTTTTGAACCATTCAATTGCTGACTTGAGCGTCGGATGAGTTTTAGGAGAGATCCGACCCTCCCTCTGATGTTATTTCTTGCGCAAATTAAAGAGATCTAATTCGTAATTGGGATTCCTATAAAAAAAATTATCGCAGCATTATACAAATTTAATTGTGATACAAAAAAAACGCTATCACATATAAAAAATAAAATTTCATAGATTTCCCAATTTTACAACCCTAGGCCTAAACATGAAAAAAAATAAGAAACAATGAGGCCCATTGCCCCATTGTTTAGATGATAGTTGATAACTACCCCTTAAGTAGTTATTTTACAATATAACCCCCCTTATAAACTCTCTCATTCACATTTTCTCTCTCATCACTTTCAAATAACTCTCTCCCCCGTAAAAAAACATTTGTTCTCTTCTCCCTCTCGCTCGACCTCTCTTTGCAAAAAGTGCTTGATCGTCCGTCGTCGTCGTCTATCTCTCAGTCGTCGGTTTTGCTCGTGCTTCCGGTGTCGTTCCTCCTCCATCATCGTTGTATTGTTATCTTTGTAACACCCCAAAATAACCACTAATGGGGAGTCACAGCGTCAGGAATTTCTTGCATAAATTCCCTCAGGCAATTTAAGGAAATAAACACAACCTGTAAAATCTAAAATCTGGACAAGGACGGCTCCCTAATCTAAAACTTATTCAACGGAGGGTTTTCCTGCAAAATTCAATAGACATAGGGGTCGGCGTACACAAACGCTTCCACAACCCATCAATTAGAGTTTAACACTAATCGAGGACGCCAACTCAACCAAGATCCACGGTTAGACAAGGTTCAAGAGTTGATCAAAACAAGTATACTACATCCGTTCAAGACTCGAAACAGAAATGAAAATCCCATCCTAACAATGCATCATGTCACATGACCTTCTCCATGAACCCGCTGCGCTACCTGAAATCCTAGTCATGCAAAACACAACCAGTCCCCCACCAAAAATGGGGGTTAGTCTCCAACCAGACTAGCAAGTTATATGAGCAGTACGTGCAATAGTAAAAGTTAAGAAATCACAGACTAAAAGAATATAATCATGCAGACACGATTATATTTGAACCTAACATATCAAGAATGCATCATTTCATCTAATTGCAAATGTACAAGAGAAATTACAGATCAACCTATCCTAACAGGTTGTCAACTGTAATATCCAAGTTGATCTAGTCTACTATGAATGCATTTATCCACATGATTCCAAGTATACAAGGAAGTCACAGATAGACAGATTAGAGCATGTATGCATTAACCGTCTTGATCACAATGCGTATGATTTACCAACAATAAAAACATCATATTCATATATTAATCAAGAACACTTCATGAGGACTTCAACCTACTTCCAATCAAATCATAAATGTACAAACAGGAAAGCAATACTTACAAGCGATATATATATAAAGACAATTATTCTGAACGATAGATACCACAACACCTTACAACCTAACGTTACAAATAACTATACATGCAGGTACAGATAACACAGATACTACAAATGCCTTACAACCTAAGGTTATAAATAACTATACATTTATGAACAGATAATAGCCAGATCATAAGTTGTTATAGTATTTACATATTGAATGAATGCAATATCCAGAATAACCACTGGATGCAAATAATTCATACTGCAAGAATGCCCTAACAAGTACTAGACCGAATATCAATTCAGATACAATTATCACATCACAGTAATTTCAATAAGTATCCAACTGGACCACAAATTTTCGGAATTAAAATCCATTATTCAAAACCTATACCCGGGTATACTTTTCTTTTAAGGAAAACTCAAATGGAAAGTAAACATTACGAAAACGTTCGAAAATTATTTACAAAAACGTTCGAAAACATGCCCAAGTACTTTTGGACACGAAGGTACCTTCTAACCCACTCTGCGGGAGCATACCTTTACCTGCCGAACGGAAACGGCATCGCTAGCTAGGCGACCCCCCCCCCCCTCCCGACCACCACCAGCAGCAGCACCAGCAACAGCACCAATAACAACAGCACCACCAGCAGCAACAGCAGCACCACCACTACCACCACCAGCAGCAGCAACAACAACAACACCAACAGCAGCAGCAACAGCAGTAGCACCACCACCACCACCGCCCCCCCCTCCCCCCCCCCCCCACAATCTCAAGTATTACAATCGTAAGTGCTCCTCTGCGACTTTTTCCCAGTTTTTTGGTACTGTCTAGGTTTGTCACCAATGCTTCTTTGTTTACTCGTTTTGTTTTTAGTTGTTTGTGTATGTTGTTGTAAATGTTGTGATTTTCCTAATTGTTTTTGTTTGCCCGTTCAATTTTCCTGATTGTCATCAACGCTTCTTAGTTGATTATATGTGACAGTATTCAACTGTCAACAAATTATGTTTTTATGAGATTTATCAGTGACAGTAGTAATATTGTGTTGAGATTGTTACCTGCATGTGTAATTATAATACTACTCGTGTGATGACAGTGTTTTACATGTTTTTATTCATGTGTGTTGACAATGTTTTTTATTTTGATAATTTGATGACAATACTTTTGTTGTTTGACTAGTCATTAATATGTGTGATGACAGTTGTAGTTATGGTGACAGTGTTTTTCTAGTGTGGTTATACAGTAGTTTGTGTGATGACAGTATTAGTAGTGTGGTGACAATGTTATTCAAGTGTGATTACACACTAGTTTGTGTGATGACAGTAGCGGTAAAATGGTGATAGTGTTTTTTAAGTGTTTACACATTAGTATGTGTGATTTGCATTGTTTTGATACAATTGTCACCATATTTTTGTTGATGACAGTTTTCTACTGTCATCAACAATACACTGTCATCACCAATTGAGTACTCATTAATGTGTGATGACAGTAGTAGTAGTGTGGTGATAATGTTTGTGAGGTTTGACTACTCATT
This sequence comes from Rheum nobile, assembly GCA_027886185.1. NCBI lineage: Eukaryota > Viridiplantae > Streptophyta > Magnoliopsida > Caryophyllales > Polygonaceae > Rheum > Rheum nobile. The sequence goes on along the minus strand of WOAB01000208.1, from coordinate 3,769,930 downwards.
ATTTTTGTGTGATGACAGTATTAGTAGTGTGGTGACAATGTTATTCAAGTGTGATTATACACTAGTTTGTGTGATGACAGTAGTAGTTAAATGGTGACAGTGTTTCTTAAGTGTTTACACTTTAGTATGTGTGATTTGTAGTAGTAATAATGTGATGACAGTATGTTGCAAGTGTTTATGATCTTGTTTACTTGTAAATATTGATGACAATATTTATGTAATGACAGTGTTTATGTTCTTGTTTGCTTGTTAATGTGATGACAATGTTTATGAGGTTTGACTACTCATTAATATGTTCGATGATAGTAGCAGTAGTGTGGTGACAGTGTTTTAATTGTGTTTACAACACTAGTTTGTGTGATGACAGTAGCGGTAAAGTGGTGACAATGTTTTTTAAGTGTTTACACATTAGTATGTGTGATTTGCATTGTTTTGATACAACTGTCACCATATTTTTGTTGATGACAGTTGTCTACTGTCATCAACAATACATTGTCATCACCAATTGAGTACTCATTAATGTGTGATGACAATAGTAGTAGTGTGGTGATAATGTTTGTGAGGTTTGACTACTCATTATTTTTGTGTGATGACAGTATTAGTAGTGTGGTGACAATGTTATTCAAGTGTGATTACACACTAGTTTGTGTGATGACAGTAGCAGTTAAATGGTGACAGTGTTTCTTAAGTATTTACACTTTAGTATGTGTGATTTGTAGTAGTAATAATGTGATGACAGTATGTTGCAAGTGTTTATGATCTTGTTTACTTGTAAATATTGATGACAATATTTATGTAATGACAGTGTTTATGTTCTTGTTTGCTTGTTAATGTGATGACAATGTTTATGAGGTTTGACTACTCAATAATATGTTTGATGACAGTAGCAGTAGTGTGGTGACAGTGTTTTAATTGTCTTTACAACACTAATTTGTGTGATGACAACTTTTATTTTCTTTTTATCTGTTGACAGGCCATGGTTGCAAGCAGATGTAATTTTATTGTTCAAAAAGAGCTTCATTCTGCATGAAAATGCAACTATTATACACATATGGAAGTGATTACAAAAATGGAGGAAATTCTGCCCTCCAAAGATTTTATGGTTCTCTCTGATGGCCCTCTTGGCCCTATTTTTTTTATTGGGAGATAGTATGAAGTTATATGCTCAGTTGGTCCATTATTTCCTTCTACATGAGTTAGAGACTGAAAAGACACATGAAATGTGGTTTAACGTTGGCGGTAACATATGCCGCTTCTCCATTGCAGAATTTGCTGCAGTCACTGGATTGAACTGTGGTGAATTTTCAGATTATGAGCTTCCTGATGTTGAGATGGAGGAGTACCTTGGGTCAGATCCATGTACAATAAATGATCTGATTGCTCAGTTTGCTATTGAGCCTGATCGTGAGAAGAAGATGAATCTTGCACATTTGCTTGTTGTTGAGACTGTTTTGTTGCCTCAACGCCATACTACTATTACAGATGAGTACTTCAAACTCTCAACTGATTTGGAGCAGTTTTCTAGATACCCTTGGGGTAGGGTAGCGTATTCGCTGACCCTAGAGTACCTTAGGAAGGTGAATAGGACAGTTCATGAACAAAAAAGCTTAGCAAAGTTTGATGAAAGGATTGGTTACAATTTGTATGAGTTTCCTATTGCTTTCCAGGTATAGATTTATGTTATTTTTATGTGGTTTATGTCTTGTTTATATTTAATGTTCTATTAATTGTGTATATTTCCTTGATGACATGTATGGATTTTAGAGTTATTCCAACAATTTCGCCATGAAGTTCTGGCGTTAAAAACATTCCGTACTGTACACGGTGGTATAGTTCAAATCCGAAGAATGTGTGGTATAGTTCCATTAGTAACTTCGTCAAAGAAAATGAATTGGTATGCTTTTTTTTCTATTTCTCAATTAAGATATGATTGTTCACCATTTCTATGTCTCAACAAATATTGATTAAGTTGTTATGTGTGACAGTTTATAACTACCATCTAATTACCATCATGTTTTTATTGATGACAGTTTGTAACTGTCATTAAGTCATTCAATAACAGTTTTAAACTATCACCAATGTATTTTTTATATTAGTTTCTAATTGTCATCAATTATTATTGATGACAACTGATAAGTATCAATATATTATGGGTTGTCATCAATTATTATTGATGACAACTTGTAAATATGAAGAAGTTTTGGGTTGTCATTAGTTATTATTGATGACAACTGGTAAGTATGTAGAAGTTATTGGTTGTCACCAATAATACTGGTAAGTATCAAAAAGTTATTGCTTGTCATGAATTGGTGACAGTTTCTTACTTTCATGTAAATGCCATCAAATTTTTTCTAATTATCAAGAAGTTATAAAATGTCATCAAAATATTTTTTAGCTATTTTTTATTATAGTTTTCTTATCTTTATGTAACTATCATCAATCTTTGGTCGATGACAGTTGCTGGTGACAGTTGTCACGTGTCTCAAAGATTAAAATGATGATATTTTTATTCTTATTGTTTTCATTTTATTTGATGTGTTTGCAGATTTGTAAATATCCTCCATATGAAGAGTGTTGGGCCCAGCATCTCCCTTGGAAGTCAGATCGAGCGAGATAAGCCCAAGACGAGTCGGAAGAACAGGGGAAAAGCGTAGAGGAGTCGTCGAAGCCTCCCCAGTCGAACGCTGCCCGACAAATCGCGAAGATCTCGCGGAGCATTAATATGCTAGGATGGAGCAACGGCCACAACATTCAAGCACCACAATAATGGCAGAAATTAAGTATAGAATCCCAGCAATCACTCCCGGCATTGAAGACAAGATCTGGCAAGATCACAAGGAAACGGTCAGAAGAAAAGGCACTTACCATATTTGGATTCAGAAGAGATAAGGGGGGAGGAGAGCTGGAAAGAGGGGGAGATAGCATACTCTCACGCATAATTAACTCTGAAAATACGCACGCATAAGCGGGGGATCTTCACCACTCACCCCGTTGAGAAACACCGCTCTACGCCCACCGATCAAACATCGTTATCTCCGGTCGAATCCAGTCTGACCTACTCCCCTCTAAGGATAAGTTGTAATCCGACTTAATTCGATTGTCAACACGTTAATAAAACTATCTCGCTACTTCATATTTGCTTTTTATTTGTTGATTCTCTATTTGGTTTGGATTGATTTTTGTTACCCGATCGACTTGTTACCCCGTCTAAGGCGATTTAGGTCGTCCGATCTTTTCGCCCCAAAACAATTTGGCGCCCACCGTGGGGCAACTTGCCGATCACCCTCCTGAAACCTTCCAAACCATGACTATCGACCCACCTACCAACACTGAAGAACCAAGTCTCGAAGACGATACTCAAGCTCCAGGAAACACGGCCGAAAATCCTACTCCAACCCAATTCCAAGAGATTTCCCAGAAAATGACCGCCCTCCAAGAGGAACTAGCCCAGCAACGCCAAAAGACCGAAAGCTTAGCCACCCTGTTGACCCAATCCGAGGCCGAGATCGCGCAGCTAACCCGTGAAAATGAGTCTCTTAAGTCGCATGTACAATCAATGGCCTTAGGGTCTAGGAACATGCCTATCCACAGCAGCGTCCGAACGCGCCTCGACATTGATAGCATCGAGCCGACACCTCCAAACATACGACGGCTCAGACACACAGAGGGTACATCTCGAACTCCTTTTGCTAATCCGTTTTCGACTAACAATATCGCTTTTTCCACACCGATCGGGTCGGCAGGGGCCCGAATCGACAAACCACAGGTTACCAATCCGCCAAACATCGTAGCTCTTGTCCAGCAGACACTCGACCGATACATGAAGACGATCGACGATCGCTTCACTAGGCTTCCGGGAGTCCCACAACCAATCGAGAAGGAAGCGTCCGGCGGATTCGAAGAATCCCCGTTCGCTGAAGAAATCGCTAAGGTCGAGATCCCCAAGAAGTTTCATCTCCCCAACATGGCGACATTCGACGGCACTAGCGACCCAGATGACCATATCTCTCTCTATAAACAAAAACTAATGGTTGCATCCGTTTCAAGGGAGAGCCGCGAGGCTGTCATGTGTAAAAGCTTTGGCACGACCCTCGCGGGTCCCGCACTAACTTGGTTTATGTGTTTGCCTCAGGGAATGATTGCATCGTTTGCGGATCTGGTCAACTCTTTCAAGAGTCAGTTCGCCAGCAGTCGGAGGCTCGAAAGACAATCGAGTGACCTCTATCGAGTCACACAAAGGTATAATGAACCTCTCCGAAATTACCTCAATAGGTACAATAAAGAGAAAGTGGCGATCCCCCATTGCGACGTCACCACATCCATCGAAGCCTTCCGACAAGGTCTAGTCAAAGACAGCAATCTCTACAACGAGATCACCAAGTACCCGTGTAGAAGTTTCGAAGATGTCCAGGCCAATACCATGGCTGAGGTAAGATTGGAAGAGGACCGTTAGTCGCGGAAAGCCTCACACGGACCCGATCCATCCGATCGTAAAAACCCCTTCGATAACCGTTAAGACAGACGTCATCATCCCTATTCTCGTAATCGAAACGAGCCGAACCAGGTAAACCCTTTCCAACACAGATCGCAGGATTGGAGAGACGGCCCAGCGTTGCCTCCTAGGGTCCAATCTTATAACTTCAATGTTTCCGTGTCGGAGCTCGTCAAGAGTTTTGACAAATATGGGAAAGAGGTAAGATGGCCCCGAAAGAGCGACCGACCAGACGTCAAGAAAGACATGAGCCGATGGTATGAATTCCACGGCGACCACGGTCATTCGACCGACGAGTGCATCGCCATGCGAAAGGAGGTCGCTAGACTACTCGCGCAGGGGCTCCTACGCGACGTAATCTCGGAGCGAGCAAAAGCCACCATGGAACGACGAGATCAGGTAAAGCAAAACAAACCCCCATCTCCTGTCCATACAAAAGTCATCAATACTATTTCAGGTGGTTCGGACATATGTGGAAACACATACTCCGCGGCTAAGCGGCATGCAAAGGAAAGCAAGAGCGATAGACCCGAGGCATCAGAACTCAAGCCAAGAAAGGTCACCGACCTTCCGACGGTCACATTCGACGAGTTCGACGGATCAGAAAGTCATCACGACGGTCTGGTAATCTCTTTGTCCATTGGGAATTGTTTAATACGAAGAGTACTAATTGATACAGGGAGTTCGACCAATCTTCTAACCCTCGACGCCCTTAAAGAAATGGGTCTGACTGAAAACGACCTAGTCAAAAAGTCGACTCTATTGGTCGGGTTCAGCGATGAGGTTAAGCATACGACTGGCGAAATCGTCCTAACAACATACGCTGGAGGAATCAACCAACAGGTGAAATTCTTAGTCCTAGATTGTCCGTCTCCCTATAATTGTATTCTTGGCAGGCCATGGATACACGCAATGAAGGCGGTACCCTCGAAGTATCATCAAGTCATCAAGTTCCCCACTGAGTGGGGAGTCCAAGAAATCAAAGGAGATCAAAGGACCGCTAAGGAGTGCTACGTGGCCTCTATGTTTGCCTACGCACACGTAGGACTTCAGAAATATCTGTCAAAAACACTCTGCGACCCGCGATGGTAGACGGGTCGCCAAAACACATAAATCCAAACCCACACACAGGTGGGGCAACGAATCAGACTATATAAGAAAAAATAGATCAGGCGTCGAGGGCAGCAACATTGCCTTCGACAGGGGCTGGCTCCAGAGAAGGCTGGGGCTCGAGCGGCTCAGCATCGCCGGAGTAGGCCTCATCCTCACCGACATCTCCGTCCAAAGTCTCCTCTGCGACGCCAGCCAGTTGGAAGAGCTCTAAGCCAGGATTCCCCTTTAGAAACAGGGAATCCATGGTCTCCTTCTCTGCCTTCATATCCCAAAGCTCGTGCTTGCCTTCATCAAACTCCTCCATCATCTCGACACGCGACTTCAACGCATAAAAGGCGCCTACGTCGCCTGCGATCCGGCCAGCTTCGATCTGAGCCTGCTTCACCTCCTCCTCGATACCTGATCGACTCTCGTCAAGTTCTCTTCGGCATACGACTAACTCCTCCTGACAACTCTTCAACTCCCTAGCAAAGCGACGCTCAGCCTCTCGACAGTGACTTTCCGCCCCTTCTAGCTTGCTCCTTAAAGACGCAAGGGCGGACTCCGACCTAGCAGCCCTTTCCTTGGCCTTGACAACCATTGTCTTGACACCAGAGTATGCCCCCAAGAGGTACTGAAAGGTCTAAGGAAGAAAATATAACAACAGTCAAAAAACTCAGTCGACAAAAGGGAAGGAAAAACGAAAAAAACACAAACAAAAACAACTTACCCTCCACGCGGAACACCCCGCCTTACCAATGTAATCCAGGGGAGAGATGTCGTCGACTTCCGACTTCAGAGTCGGATCCTGGGCATGAAAGAGGTCGGCGATCGATTGACCAACCGCGCCAATCTTGTCGATCCCCTCAGCGGTCACCTCTCTCTTCCTAGGAACCTCCTCTGTCTTAACATCACCAGAGGGAACGCCCGCTTTCCTCTTGGAGCCAACTCTGACTTGAGGCACCGGGTCCGTCGGAACTAACTTGCTCGATGCGACTTTGGCTGCCGCCTTCCTCTGCTCGATCAAACCCTTTCCAGACACTCCTCTCAAGCGAGCACTTGTTCGACCACCAGGAGAAGCTGACGCGACAGACAACATGAAAAGATCATAAAGCATGCGACAAGGCAAGAAAGGAACAGAGAAAACTCCAGAGATCGAAAACTTACTCTTGACACGAGACGACGAGACGGTCGACATATCGTCCTGAGCAGCAGGGGAAGCCGATAACAGATTGACGTTGACAAACTTTCTTTCCGACGCAGGAACACTAAGGACAATCCTTGACAACCCTTCCGACTCAGCATTCACCTCCAGATCTTCCACCTCAGGAACTACAAAAAAGAAAAGTTAAAGCAAAAAGTTAAGACACACAAACAAGCAAAAGAGAAGATAAATACATACTCTCTACTCGTCACTCCGTCAACAAGAACGAGCACTCTCCCCCCTTCTCCAGAGACGAACGCTCGACAAAAAAGAACTTTGACCCCCATCCGCGGTCATTTACGTCAAGATTAAGCACTAAAGGCTTCCGACCCTGTCGAATGCGCAACTGAACACAGGAAGAACTCTTCGACCCAAGGAAATAATTGTACCACAGGGCGTCGAAATCAAAACCAGCCCCAGATTGAACGTTTACAAGATCCAGAACCCTAAGAACCCTCCATGACTGTGGCATCACCTGACATGGCGCTAGCACCAAAGTGGCCAGGAAGTCCCTGACAAGGGGAGAAAAAGGAAATCTGTGACCAATTCGGAACGGGTATGCATAAAAATAGACCCAGCCCTCATATCGGGCGTCAGCCCTCTCGTTCGGGTGAGGCAGCCTTGCAACCGTCTCTGGAGGAAAACCCCCAACCTGAAGGATCTGCTCTAGCTCCGCCTGAGACAAGGTGCTTGTCAGAGCGTCGGACTCCTTCAGAATGAAGAGGGGAGGAGCTTCGTCCTTGCGCGAGTCCGAGTGAGTCGCCGACAACTCCGAAGATTCGCTAGACACCATGTCTAAGACAGAAAGAGGAGGAAATCGAAAAGCTATAGTGGAAGAACGGAAGAAACCTACCAGAGAAACTTGCAAGAGAGGAATAGTGAAGTCGAATCGCTAAAGGTCTGCTCCGAATTTATGGAGGGAGATGATGAACCTGCAGAAACGTCACATCATGCTCCAAACTCCCGCCACGTAGCCCTGGGCAGCCGCGCCAAAAACCGATGGTGGAGATCATGGCTTAGGAAGTTGCCTTGGATTCTGCCCACTCGCCTTGCCGAAGCCCAAAGCAACTTGGGGCTATTGTTTGGGCCAGCAACTCCCTTGGAAGTCAGATCGGGCGAGATAAGCCCAAGCCCAAGACGAGTCGGAAGAACAGGGGAAAAGCGTAGAGGAGTCGTCGAAGCCTCCCCAGTCGAACGCTGCCCGACAAATCGCGAAGATCTCGCGGAGCATTAATATGCTAGGATGGAGCAACGGCCACAACATTCAAGCACCACAATAATGGCAGAAATTAAGTACAGAATCCCAGCAATCACTCCCGGTATTGAAGACAAGATCTGGCAAGATCACAAGGAAACGGTCAGAAGAAAAGGCACTTACCATATTTGGATTCGGAAGAGATAAGGAGGGGAGGGGAGCTGGAAAGAGGGGGAGATAGCATACTCTCACGCATAATTAACTCTGAAAATACGCACGTATAAGCGGGGGATCTTCACCACTCACCCCGTTGAGAAACACCGCTCTACGCCCACCGATCAAACATCGTTATCTCCGGTCGAATCCAGTCTGACCTACTCCCCTCTAAGGATAAGTTGTAATCGGACTTAATTCGATTGTCAACACATTAATAAAACTATCTCTCTACTTCATATTTGCTTTTTATTTGTTGATTCTCTATTTGGTTTGGATTGATTTTTGTTACCCGGTCGACTTGTTACCCCATCTAAGGCGATTTAGGTCATCCGATCTTTTCGCCCCAAAACAAAGAGCATGAAAGGTTTCGCAGCTTGTGTTTCAAAGATGAAAGTGAAGATGCTTTTTACGATGAGTTGTCTGAACGCATGATTTCTCTTGCAAAGGAGCAGCAGGGGAAAGAAGATGATGTTGATCTTGATATTGTTGTGGCTCCAAGAAAAAAAGAGCAACAAGTTGGCTCAAAGAGGAAGAAAGATGTTGTTGCTGAGATTAAGTGTGCTCCAAGAACAAGGGCTTGCAAGGGTGAGGTCATGAAGGTTGTGCAGGAGAAGGATAAAAAGGTGTACCAAAGGCGGCCAACTACTAAGGTCATTGTGATGCATGTACCAAAAGACATAAAAGCTCCAAAGGTTGTGAAGGATGTACCAAAAGACAAAGAAGATTCAAAGGTCGTGAAGGATGTCACCGACAATGATAAGGCGTTGGTTTTGTACAATAAAAATGATGACGTTTCGTCGATGGTTGATAAAGTAATTGAGGATTTGCATAAGTCATTTGAGGTTGAAAAACAGGCGGAGGTTGTTCTTGAGAAGGATGGTGATGTGGTTGATTCTGACAGTGAAAAAACTGTCAGCGCTGATATGGATATGCCTACAACAACGAGGCTGGAGGTGAGTCTGAAGTTGGGAATGAGGATGTGAATAATATGCCAGATTTGTCCAAGGGAGCAAACGACGAGCCATAGTGGGCTAAGGAGATAAAGGAACAATTAGTTGCTATCTTTGGTGTTATTAAAGAGCTTGAGTGTAAGGTTGATAATAGTTGTCTGCAAATGTGTGGTTTGTCCAAGAGGTTGTATGACATCGAGAGTGTGATCAAAGCTAGGCATTCATCTCCATTGAATGATGACAATAAAGATAAGGAGTTTGAGGAAGGTTTACATTGTGGTGGCATCAGTGATTCTCAAACAGACATTGGAAATGAGATGAATGATGTTGATGAACCACTTATTTCCAATTTGAAAGTTTTGGAGAAGGCTTGTGTGTTGATGTCTGTCATCGAGAAAGAAGTTGTTGACAGTATAGAGGATAAGTCTCTTAAGGATGAAACCCCTGAGGCAGTTGACACTGACGTCCTGGATGGCAAAGTTGCACAAGAAGCATTTGAGGTAGAAGATGCTGTTTTGAATGATGATTCAAAATAGGAGGTATATGAGGGACATGGTGCTAATGCCAATATGACTGAAGCTGCAGAAGAAGTAAGTGTGGAGGCAAATGAGGCAGATGGTGGTAATGCCAATGCCGATATGACTGAAGTTGCAAAAGAAGTAAGTGTGAAGGCAAATGAGGCAGATGGTGGTAATGCCAATGTGAAGGAAGCTACAGAAGGAGTAATTGATGGCAGTTTGAATCCTGAAGTTAAAGATACTTCAGTTGATGACAGTATTGTTCAAGTGAAATTAGGAGAGGAAGCAATTGAGCCTATTATTCTGAATGCTGACACTTTTGACTCCCAAGGAGAAATAGTTATGGGAGGATTGAGCGGAAATGAAGAAACATATGATGACAATGAAAAGCTAAGGAAGTCCACAAGGGCGACAACAATCAGTGCTCATTTGACCTCACCATTTACCGTTGGGAAGAAGAAACAAGCGTTGCCTCTAAGACCTGCTTATTCCTTCTACGAGCATGATGACCGTAGAGAGTTCTATGATTGGTTTCGTAGCAGGTATGTTGATATTGTACTTTTCCTTGCCACTGAACTCTGAAAAGGGGAATCATGGATAATTTCAAACTTTGTGCATGGAACTCCAGAGGGTGTAATGGAGTTCAAGCCATTAGGAGGATTAATAATTATGTTGCTAGGATGAGAGTTGGTGTGATTGGTTTACTTGAGACCAAAATTGAGAAGAATAAGGAGAAGTTAATTTCTGAGAAGTTGTTGAATAAATGGGAGTTTAACACTAATGCTACCTCTTCTAAGAGGGGAAGAATATGGGTGAGCTGGAATCCTAGCATTGTTCAGGTGTCTTGTGTGGAGTAGGATGAGCAATTTATGCATTGTGAGATGGAAGTTTGTGGTTTGTCTCAACCTTTTGATGTCACCTTTGTGTATGCTAGTAACAAGAGAAGGGACAGAGAGAAATTATGGCTGAAGCTTGTTGAAATTGGAGGGAGATGCTCTATCCCATGGGCTGTTACGGGCGATTTTAATTGTGTGCTTGATGAATCTGAGAGTCTATGCACAGGATTCCTGAATCTAGTTTTGAAGAACTTGAAAAGCTGTTGAACAATTGTTGTTTGTCTGATCTTGAGTTTGCTGGAGCTCTTTTCACTTGGGATAATCAAAGGAAGGGAGATGATAGAGTTGCTTGTAAACTTGATAGAGTCTTGATCAGTGACAACTGGAGGAGTTTAATGGGAGGCTCCAATGCATTGTTTGATAGTCCAGATGAATCTGACCACTCACCAGGGCTACTATTGATCAAACTCAGTGTTCCCATTAGGAGAATGCCCTTCAGGTTTAGGAATGCTTGGTGTTTGGATGAGGAATTTAAGGAGATTGTAAGTGGAGTTTGGAATGGCAGAATTGAGGGAACCTTGCAATATCAGCTTGTTCAGAGGTTAAGAAGGATGAAGATTAGACTCAAAGAGTGGAGTAAATGCAAGTATGGGGATATGGAGGGTCTGATTGCACAGAGTGAAGTTTTGTTTGAGCAGAAATATAAGGAATTGCAGGCTGATTACTTCTGTGTTAGGAAGCAGGAAGCAGTTAAGGAAGCTAAGGATCAAATGATCACTCGAAGGAAACAAAAGGAGGAAATGCTCCTGCAGCAATCTAAGATTGACTGGGTTACCCTGGGGGAAGAGACTTCTTCCTTATTTTACAGGAGCATTAAAGCTAGAAGATCTATTAATGCTATTCATTTGCTTCATTCTGCACAGGGTGAGATTCTTGAAGGGCAAGAGGAGATTGCAAATGAGATTGTTGGATTCTATATGAATCTTTTTGGAAAGGATGTGCCTTCAGCCATTCCAAATTTCTGCAGTTATGAGGGTGAGATTGTGTGCAATGATCAACATGAAGAACTATGTAGAATTCCTACAGATGTAGATATTAGGAAAGCTCTGAATGGAATACATTGCTCAAAGTCACCTAGGCCTGATGGATTTGGAAGTAGGTTCTTCAAGGCAGCTTGGGAGATTGTATCAGGGAATTTGTGTGGAGCTATAAGAGATTTTTTCCTTACTGGTAAGCTGCTAAGACAATTGAATACCACATTTGTCTCAATTATTCCTAAGGTTGAGAAGCCTTTGTTGGTTAAGGATTTTAGGCCAATATCTTGTTGCAATGTGGTGTTCAAGATGATTACCAAGATCTTGGCTGACAGAATTAGAGGACAGATGGATAAGGTGATTTCTTTGGGGCAGGGTGCTTTTATGCCAGGGAGGAATTTGGTGCATAATTCTGTTGTTGCTCAAGACCTTGTGAATAGCTATATGCAGGTTGGAATCTCTCCCCGAAGCATGATTAAAGTTGATGTGATGAAAGCCTATGACTGTGTCAGCTGGGAATTCCTTGAATATACTTTGATTTATCTCAACTTTCCTGCAAAATTGATTTACTGGATTATGAGCTGTGTTAGAACTCCAAAGTTTTCTGTCTTAGTGAATGGTGAGCCAAAGGGCTTCTTTGAAGGCAAGAGAGGGCTGAGACAGGGTGACCCTATGTCTCCTTTCTTGTTTGTTTTGGTTATGGAGATGTTAAGTAGGAAACTTAAAAGGGAGAGCAAAAAATCAGGATTCAAGTATCATCCAAAATGCAAGAAGATGGGCTTGGTGGATCTTGCTTTTGCTGATGACTTGTTGATCTTTTGTAAAGCTGATACTGCATCTGTTTGTATGATTGGAAGAGTTCTTGAAGAGTTTGGGGAGGAGTCTGGACTTAGGATCAATGCACAGAAGAGTGAGGTCTTTTTTGGAGGAGTCTCTGATGCAGTAAAAACTGAGCTCAAAGGTGTTCTTGGATTTAATCAAGGGACCTTTCCTGTCAAATATTTGGGGATTCCTCTGTATACAAAGAAAGTGCAGATTGGTGACTATGCTGACATGGTTAAGAAGGTGGTTGGTAGGGTACAAAGTTGGATCTGTAAAGCCCTCTCCCATGCAGGCAGATTACATATAATTAAGTATGTCCTTGGTGGGATGCTTAGCTTCTGGTCTCAAGCATTGCTATTCCCTGATGAAGTTGTGAATAGACTGAATGCTGTGTGCATAGCTTTCCTATGGTCAGGCAAATGTGAGGGGAGAAGGAACCTAGTAGCCTGGAGTAAAGTGTGTAAGCCTTTTGAAGAAGGAGGTGTTGGAATTAAAGAAGTTTTGGCTTGGAATAAAACTTTGCTTTTTAAACTGATCTATGAGATTCAAGAAGGAAAATGTAATCTCTGGACTACCTGGGTAAGGAAGGTTCTCCTTAAAGGTAGTGATTTGTAGCAAAGGGAGGAGAAACAAGGAGACTCCTGGATTTGGAGAGTCATTCTTAGACTCAAAGAGATGACTAAAATGTCTTGGCTGAGGCCTAATATTCCTCCTCTAAGCTTTGTAGAAGACCATATGGATATGTCTAGAATCAGGAAGAGGTGTGGAAGGATGAATTGTAAGGAAGTTTATGGCAAGTTTAGATCTTGTGATGCAGTAGAGGGCAAATGGAAGTTGCTTTGGAGAGGTATTCAGCCAAGACGATGGTCTTTCATTGTATGGCTTGCTATGTTGGGTAGACTCCCCACGAGAGATAGGCTGCACAAGTGGGGTTTGATTAGTGCTCCCACTTGTGTTTTGTGTGATGAAGTTCCAGAAAGTGTGGATCATTTATGGTGGCAATGCAGTTTCTCAAAGGAGGTGATGAGCAGAGTCATGGCTTGGCAGAAGATCATAAGTTGGAAGCATTCAGTGACTGAATGGATGGATTGGCTCTCTAGAGGGAGGAACCATAAATCCATAAGACTGCAAGGCGTGATCCTGGCGATTATTGCAGTAGTTTATACTACTTGGAAGCATAGAAATGAGGTGATTTTTAAGCATAAGAGGATTGATGTAAATGGGTGTGTTGAGGAGATCATTACAAACTGCAAGCTTAGGCTTAAGATTAAGTGTAAAGGGGTGAGTAGAAGGGAAAGGGATCTTAGTAGGCTTCTCATGTTATAGTTTGTGATGTTTTGTGGTGAGTATAGGGTGGTGAGGTTCTCGGTTTGCTTGAGAAGTTCGGTTGAACTTGCTCTTTGGGTGTAATTCTCCTTTTTTGTTAATATACTTTTCATTAACAAAAAAAAATAAAAAATTTGTTGACAATTTTTTATTTGCTGACAGTGTTACATTCTTTGCTTTATTTGTAGTTTTGTTTTAGTATCATGTTAATAGTTGGTGACAATTTAAACTTTCATAACTTTCTTTATTACCTGGGATTTTTTTTTGTCTTTTATTGTAAACTGATGACAATATTTTGCAAGTGTGATGACTGTTTTATCTTATGTTGACAGTTTGACATCTCGATGACATTTTTAATTTACATTCATAACTTTGTTCCTTGTTTTGATTTTTTGTCCTTAGTGTAATGTGATGACAGTTTTATATTTGTTGACAGTTTAACATCTCGATGACTACTTATTTTACTTTTATAACTTTCTAGCTTCCTTTGTTTTTTTTTTGTCTATTATTCTAATGTGATGACAGTGTTTTGCAAGTGTGATGCCAATTCGATATTTTGTTGACAGTTTAACATCTTGATGACTTTTTAATTTACATTCATAATTTTCTAGATTCCTTTGCTTTTTTTGTCTTTTAGTGTTATGTGATGATAGTGGTATGCAAGTGTGATGACAGTTTGATCTTTTGTTGACAGTTTAACATCTTGATGAATTATTTAATTTGAATTCATTACTTTCTGGTTTCTTTGGCCTTTTTTTTGTTTTTATGGTAGTGGTGACAGTTTGTGATGATTTGAACTTGCTACTTCTTTGTTCTTGTACAATTTCAATTGTATATATTTGAATGATGACAGTTTTATCATGTTTCTTCTTTTTTTACTTTATATTTAGATGCTGCTGACAATTTTTTATTGTTTTAGTGATACCAAGGCTACCGTCCCCGGCTAAGATATTCCTCTGGACAAGGACTTCTTAAAAAAACTTGTGTACAAGAATAATTGGCTGGATGATGTTGTAAGTATTTATTTTTTGCTTTTCTAAGAACCTGAAGCTTTCAAGGGAATAACCATTATGGATTGGATTTAGTTTAGTAAATTCAATAATGCCATGCTACAACGCTTTAAAGATGGTGGTGATGAATGTTTAGGCTCCTACCTTGAGTATTTTGCTGGTATGTATCCTAAAGAATACGAAAAGTCATGGTTTGATGGTGTTACCAAGGTTTACAGCCCGTTTAACTTTATGGAGAAGCATTGGGTTGGTTTAGAGATTGATTTGGCTAAACATCATGTGAGGGTGCTGGACTCAAACATCAATCTAGTCAGTGATGCCAAGGTTGCAGAATTATTACGACCTTTATGTGCCATGCTCCCTATTTTGATGAAGAAATCAAACCAATTTTCACACCTTGGGTCACTTGATGAGGATTTTATCGTGATTAGAGATGGAACTCTTCACCAAGATACTCCAAGGTAAAGTTTTTATGTTATCTTTTCATTTTCTATTACATGTTTTCTGATTTTTTGTTTATGGTTTGTAATGATATGAATTGTGGATGCATTTGACAGATGCAATTTGTCCTTACATTTTTTCCTGTTTATTTTGACAGAGGCAATTGTGGAGTTTATACCATAAAATATATTGAAGCTTTTGCATTTGGTGGTAATCTGGATGATTTGGATGATCAACGTATCAAGGCGCATAGAGAAAAAATGAGCATTGACTTGTTCAAGCATACTTGGATTTTTCAAGCCATTGCCTCCTACAAAGAAGAAGGAATGGTTTGTAACTGTGATTGTGTCTTTGGGATTATATGTTATGTAAAACATTTAGTCGATTACCTTTTTGTGTTGATGTTACTGTTGAACAAATTATCGTTTATGTGTAAACGTTTGGATCATTGTGACCGTGTTTTTACATTTTGATGACAGTTTGTTCAGTTAATTTGTAATGATATTATGTTGATGATAATTTAGCTGCTTTTCATGTGAATATAATCTTCTAAGTTTTTATTGCAACAATGTAACTGTGTTTTTATAATGTTGATGAGTGATGACACTTTTTACAATTTGATGACAGTATATCACTTTAATAACACTAATACATAAAACATTCAAAACTGTCATCAAAACATTTGTCTTATGGATGACAGTTTGCTTGATGGCAGTTTGCTTTCTGTCATCAACTTTCAGTTTCGTTCTTTTCATGTGATGACAATTTGTCCTTAGTGTAATGTGATGACAATTTTTACTTTGTACAATTTGATGACAATATATCACTTTAATAACAGTGGTACATGAAACATTCAAAACTGTCATCAAAACATTTGTCTTATGGATGACAGTTTGATTGATGATAGTTTGCTTTCTTTCATCAACTTTCAGTTTCGTTCTTTTCATGTTTTGATAACAGTCAACAAAATTCATTTTCTTTTTTGTTAGTGTGATCATTTTCTAATTTAGATTCATAACTTTCTAGCCTCTTTTGTTTTTTGTCCTTAGTGTAATGTGAGGACAGTTTTTGGCAAGTGTGATGTCAGTTTTATATTTTGTCAACAATATTCATTTTCTCGATGACTTTTTTAATTTACATTCATAACTTTTTACCTTCTTTTGCTTTTTTATCCTTAGTGTAATGTGATGACAGTTTTTGGCAAGTGTGATGACAGTTTTATATCTTGTTGACAGTTTAACATCTCGATGAGTTCTGATTGTGATCATTTTGATAACTATCAACAACATTCATTTTCTTTTTGTTAGTGTGGTCATTTTCTAATTGTTAAATGTCACTAATATTTTGTTTAATGACACAATCTTTCTGTGTTGATGACAGTGTTATTAATGTTGACAAGCTACTATAAAATGTGTATGAATGTTTGATCATTGTCATCGTTACTTTCATTTGTTCTATTTATTAGATCTGTCATGATTACATTGTTCATGATTCCATTATTACTGTCAACAAGATTTTAAATTATTGATGACAGAATATGAATTTTATTTCTGTCGACATTGTTATTATAGTCTGGATGATGAGAATTAATATATACGACACTTACTTGTCTATGAGAATTAATATATATGAAACCATATCAAAAGTGATCCAAGCATTTGTCCATTGTAAAGTTAGATGAAACATCAAAAGTAAACAATACTTTTTTGTCTGTAAAAAGCATATGGAAATACTTTAATAAGTATCATGAATTGTTTCACTGTACTAAGTTAAAAGCTATTCCACTTGCAATACATCACAGCTTGTGCTTGCTGAGTTGTGTTTGCATGAAGTCTTGTTGTGTCCAGTTTGTCCACAATTGTTGCACTTGATTGGCTTCCTAAATGATTTCTTGCGGGAGGTATTTGTGAATTCACCTATGGAAGGCAACCTCCTTTTTTCTTGGTCTTCCAGTCTTCCTCCTCACAAATGGTGGACAACATTCTATGTCAAGTACATCCTCAGGGATAATGTAGTCTGATTCTCTAGGCACCGGATATATGGTTTCTTTGTATGCTGTATACCAAGACTGATATTGATAGTACTTGCTAACAAAATCAGTTATGTTCCACTTTTTTCTTTGAATTGCAGCGATTGCATGTGCACATGGCATGTGATCCACATCAAACACTTTGCAGCTACATTTTTTTGTCTGCAAATCAACGACATCATAGAAGTTGCCACCAAGTACCTAAAACTGAACTGAGTTCAGCATTTTTACCTCATATCTCTTTGACAGCGTATATCTCTCCTCTAGTATTTTTGCCACATTTGGTGGTAATCTATTCACACCCTTTTCTGTTTTTTCCCGCCGCTCATTAAACCATTTGGATAGCAAATCCCTGATATACTCGAGGAGGGCAATAATCTGGTATGACCGAGCCTCTTTAAGTATTGTGTTTAATGTTTCTGAATTATTCGTAGTCATAATATTGTATTTGTCTCCCTTGCAATGTGCTCTAGACCATTTTTCAAAATTTGCTTCGCGTAGGTACCTTCCCATCTCTGCATTGATATCGCAAATTTTTTGAAAATTTTCCTCAAATTCCCTCATGGTGTAACTGTCAGCAGCCTTTGTAAACAACCTGTGTACCCCACGCTCCTTGAACCTTGCTTTCAAATTCTGCTTTAGGTGTCGTGTGCATATCACATGTTTTTCAGTAGTGTACATAAACTCCACAGCTTTGCCGATGCTCAAGTGTCTATCAGAGACAAATACTAACTTTGTTAAAGAAGGGATGACATTGTGTAATTGCTGGAAAAACCATGTCCAAGAGTTGTCATTCTTAGAGTCCACCACAGCGTAAGCAATAGGGTAAATCTATTGGTTCCCGTCTTGTGCAGTTACAATCAAGAGATGCCCCCCATACTTTCCATGTATGTGTGTTTCATCTACCATGATGACCTTCAAAATTAAGTGTAATGGAAATTTAGTTTATTTATGTGTATACTGTCATCTAATGAATTGTTTGTGACAACAAACTGCCATCAAGCAATGTATATATGATGACAGTGAACAAATGTCACAATATTTTGTTTGATGACAGTTATTTACTGTAATAACCAATACATTGTCATCAACCAATGCATTTGGTTAATGACAGGTATCTATTGTCATCAACCAATGAATTGGTTGATGACATTTATCTATTGACATCCCCAATGAATTGGTTGATGTCAGTTTACAATTGTCATCAACTAATGCAAGTATGGTGACAGTATCTCACTGTCACTATAATTGCACTCGTTTATGACAGTTAACTAATGTCATCATTAATGCATTATTTGTGACAGTTATATACTGTCACAATTTATTTGTTTATACAACTGTCATCAACAATATATTTGTTGATGACAGTTATGTAGTGACATCACCAATACATTGCCATCACCAATGCAAGTATTGTGACAGTTTAATACTGTCACCATAGATGCATTTGTTGATGACAGTTATTGAATGACATCACCAATGAATTGGTTGATGCCAGTTTACACTGTTATCAAACAATGTAAGTATGGTGATAATCTTTCACTGTCACCATAATTGCTCTAGTTGATGACAATTATGTGCTGCTATCACCAATGATTTGTTTATAGTGAGAAACTAGCACAATTTATTGTTTGATGACAGTTTTCAACTGTCATCAACCAATGCAGTTGTTGTGACAGTTTCTCACTGTCATCATTGAATTTTTTATTTGTACCTTTCGCATTACTTGAAACCCTCTAATTGATGCTCCAATTGAAATAAACACATACTTGAAACGATTATTACTTTCAATCTCAAGGCATGTGTATGTCCCATTGTTGACCTGTTTTATCATGTGACAGTATACGGGAAGCATTCCATAATTTTGTTATGGTGTTCCTCCTATCAAGTTTTGTGCCCATTCTTGTGTTTTCCCAGCTTTCCAGTAGCTTACATCCTGATAGAACTCATATCTCATATCATTGCGAATCATTTTAGGGTTTGGTCCCTTTTTGACACCTTCATACCTCTGTTCAAGACATGAGATGTATATTTAGAATTTATTTTACAAAATATGCATGATATAATATGCTTCAAGTTTTTAATGTTACCTTGTCTTTATCTTCTCTCCCACCATCTTGTATGTAGGTTTACATTGGTTTGCACATCTGACGTCAAAGGAGCAGGTATGTTTTTCTTTGAATCTTGTTATCTCAAAGAATTCAGCTCCCTTTAATACAGTAGCTCGTATTCTCCACTTGCACTCAACATCTACACATAGGACTTCATATAGATGAGGTGTTGATTTCCTTACTCTGAATCCAAAGTTGTCACGCATTGCCATGTTCTTCACCGCATCCTTTAGCTCTTGTTTTGACCCAAAAATCTGCCCTACGTGAAGAAAATCAGTAGCTACTTCAGTATGGCTTATTTCATCTTCCTCTGATCTTTGCACAATTTCTAGGTTGCTTCTGTCATCATTTTCAACATTGTCATTGTTTCCTTGAAAATTATAATCAGATTGCAGAGAGAGTAGACTGTTGCGTGCACTATCACGAGTGTGTTGACTCTCACTCATTGTCTTAGTTGATGACATGTACAATGGTATAGTCCATGAAACTTGAGGTGCTTCATTAATATCTAACGAAAGACCTGAAATCATCCTCTGTGTCAACCATGTATGGATTTCTGAGTTTTTGGAATGGATTCAAATGTGAGAGTGTAATTTCAGCTGGTGTTGAATCGATATGAAATCTCTCAATAATCAGTTGCTTAACAGCTTGCAACTGCATACTGTCATCAAATAAGATTGCCTTTGAGATCATGTTTTCAACATATGAATAAAATCCATCTTTGATCTTCCACTCCACTCCATAGCATAGTAAGAATTTTGAGTTTCATCTGCACAACACCAAAAAGTTGTCATCATTTACATATTGTTCATATAATACTGTTATCACAATGATTTTAGTATTTAACAACTCCCATTAACTAATTCTCATGTTCAAAAAGTTGTCATCACAACTTAATAATTATCATGAACTTATTAAATTGTAATTAAGTAATTATTGTTTTCAATTGAAGTACCAAATACGAATTTATTCATCATATTGTCAACTTAATGGCTAATGTGATGCATAGATGCATTGGTTGATGGAAGTTTGGAACTGTCATCAACCAATGCAGTGTTTGTGACAGTGAATAATTGTCATAATTTATTGGTTGATGACAGTTGTAGTGTTTGTGACAATTTATCACTATCACCATAAACTGTCACAAATACTCCATTGTGTTGATGGATTATCATTGTCACCATCAATGCATTGGTTGATGGCAGTGTACAACTGTCATCAACCAATGAAGTGTTTGTGACAGTTTTTCATTGTCACCATCAATTCATTGGTTGATAACAGTTGTAAACTGCCATCAACCAATGTAGTCTTTATGACAGTGAGAAACTCTCACCATAGATGTATTGATTGATGACAGTTTACGACTGCCATCAACCAATGCAGTGTTTGTGACAGTTTTTCACTGTCACCATCAATTCATTGATTGATGACAGTTTATAACTGCTATCAACCAATGCAGTATTTGTGACAGTGAGATGAACTATCATCACATAAATCTTAAATTTTATTTACTGTCATCAAATTATTCCAAGGTAGATGAACTATCATCACAAACACATAATTTATCAAATTCTAACTTATTTGTCATCAAATATTATGGAATACTTTGTTGTCAACATATGTATTGTTATCATGTTCGATTTGTTTAATATTTATATTGTCATCAACTCTATGTTAAGCATTTGCCGCCGTCTATATTAAACAACGCAAAATACGAGTTGTCATCAATGTTGAAACAGAGAAATTTATTGTTTTATTCTTTGATTTCTATTTGAAATGACTCGAACCTGTTGTCATTTGCTTTGAATTCGATAGTCGCATACGTATTTGCAGCAGATAAGCATTAAAATAGTTCTCTCACAGTGTTAGATAGATACCTTGATCGATTGTATTCTACGGTGACAGTTCTTGATGAATTTTGTTTTGATTTCGATCGATTGCTTATTGTCGTCTTCAACGTTGTTGATTGTCGTCTTTCTTAGTTGATTGAGTTTCTTCTTGCGAAACCAAACGCCATTGATGATGTATTGAGCTCAGCGGCGCACGTTTACTCTAGGTTTCCTTTGCTTTCTGTCAGCGCGCGTTAGTTACTTAGCTTAGGGGTCACGCAGACAAATTCAACTTTTTTGGGTGTATTGATTTGATTTTAATCATGTAAAGGAATTACTTAACTTGGGGTCTGTTTGGGTATACAATTTATAAAGCCTTTATAATTTATAATATCATTATCTTATGAAAAGGATTTATGATGCTTCGATATTTGTGTTAAGATAAACAATTTTATAAAATAAATCTGTTTGGCAAATACTCCAATTATCAATCTTGTTGAAGTCTCTTCATCTTCCTCCTCTCTCACGTTCTCTGTTGCCGCAATAGTCCACACCGCCGTCATCCCATTAACCTTCGTCGCCGCCGTCATCTAATTCATCTCCGTTGTCGCCGAGACATCGTTCCCTCTCCTCTATTGAGTAGCGGTAGCACACGTCCTCCAGATCCAGCGTGCGGTTCGAACTAGCGCCACCCAGAATCTTCACTCTCCGGCTCGCCGCCTTCTACCCCTCAGCCGGGAAGAGCCGCCTTCGCCCCCTCGCCTTTCTTGGTTGTTCAATTTGCCGACAGACGAACCCAGATCCGTCGTCTTCTCAGTTCTCAGTAGCAGCCCAAAATCTGTCGATTGTTCGTCATCCTTGACGACTTAATCGCTAGTCTGGCCTCCGTTGTCCTGGCCTCCGTTGTTAATACCGCCGTCTTCCATGGTGCAATTGGTGATGCGCTTGCGGTGATACTGGGGGTGGTTAGCAAAAAAATATTTTTGAGCAAAAAAGCATTGTCTGCAAAAAAGTAAGGCTCACCAAACAATATTTTTATAAATTAGTATTTATATCTGATAATGGCCTTATAATATGTGCTTCCGAACAGACCCTTGAGCAGGGAAAAAATAAATGCTACAAAATTCCACCGACTTATCTTTCTCTCTCTTTCCGCATAAATAGTGGGATCAGTGAGCGAGCACTAAGCTGCTCCAAACGCTTTCACACTCGATCCAACATTCATCCGGAGAGTTCAATCGATGGCGGTAGTGATGAGAGGCGGCCGGGGATCTGGCCTCCTCGCCGGAAGCGGCGGCGCCGCCAACGGCCTCCGCGGCTTCTTCTCCTATCGGATCTTCGTCTCCGCCATGTTTTCCCTTCTCTTCCTTGCCGCTCTCTCCTTCCTCTTTGCTTCTCACCTCTACGCCTCTACTTCCGATCCCGTAAGCCTCTCTTTTCTCTTACTCTCTTCAATCGTTATGTAGCGATCTGTTTGTAGATGAAATATTGGCTGTAATTTCATTAAAATTTTCGGTAAAGGCCAAAGCTTCTTGTTTTTTGTTGCATTGACTGCCTGTAAGAATACGGAGTGATTTGAAGTTGACTGCTAAAGGTGTCTTGAATAAAGATATCTTGTCTCTAGGTCTAGTTGTGTGAATCTAGCTGTTTCTAGTTAAGAGTAATATTCTTAAGTGATTGGTGATGATAAGAAGTTGGATTCATTAACTTACATTGTAATGATTGAGGCTAATGTTTCTCGGTTTGTCTTTAGGTCTTGTCAGTGGTATTACTGCTGTTCAAGTAAGAACTTAAATTATCTAACTCACAGTCACAGCCTCACAGGTGATTGCAATGACGAGGCTAATAGGCTGATTTTTGTCATTGATGATCAATGGATGGT
Source organism: Rheum nobile (assembly GCA_027886185.1). Taxonomy (NCBI): domain Eukaryota; kingdom Viridiplantae; phylum Streptophyta; class Magnoliopsida; order Caryophyllales; family Polygonaceae; genus Rheum; species Rheum nobile. Next base: position 3,746,943 of record WOAB01000208.1, on the reverse strand, counting down.
AACACTTTTGCATCAGTGTGTTTGGAAGGAATATATGTTCATTCTCTTTTAAGTTTTAACAAAATGGGAATTATATGATTTCTGGTGTTTTAAAATGCCTTTTGTCACGGTTGCAACTGAACAGGACATACCAACTACAGGAAATGCTTATGTGCAGCGGACATTTCTAGCTTTGAAGTCTGATCCACTTAAAACACGGCTTGATCTGATTCATAGGCAAGCGCAGGATCATATTATGCTTGTTAATGCGTATGCAGCATATGCTCGGAAGTTGAAGCTTGAAAACAATAAGCAGCTTAAGTTGTTTGATGAGTTAGCAGAGAATTTTACAAACTTCATGACGAAGCCTGAGTTCCGCCTTGCACTATTTGAGACAGGTGGGGGGGCGGTGGATGAAGATGTTCTGAAACGGTTCGAGAAGGAGGTCAAAGACAAAGTGAAGATTGCACGGTTCTTTATTGCAGAATCGAAGGAGTCTTATGATAATGAGTTAAAGATTCAGAAGTTGAAGGACACTATATTTGCAGTGAATGAGTTGTTGATCAAAGCTAGGAAGAATGGTGCACATGCTAACATGATTGCTGCGAAATCAGTTCCGAAGAGTATGCATTGTCTAGCAATGAGGCTGGTAGAAGAGAGAATCTCACATCCAGAGAAGTATAAGGAAGAGGAGCCAAAGCCTGAGTTTGAGGATCCTACGTTGTATCATTATGCAATATTTTCAAATAATGTTATTGCTGTATCAGTTGTTGTGAATTCAGTGGTGGACAACGCATTAGAGCCTGGAAAACATGTTTTTCATGTGGTTACTACTAAGATGAATGTTGCTGCAATGAAAGTTTGGTTCAAGATGACACCTGTGAAAAAAGGAGCTCATGTGGAGGTTAAAGCAATGGAAAGTTTTGACTTCTTAAATTCATCATATGTGCCTGTCCTTAGACAGATTGAATCAGCAAAATTGCAAAAACCCCACTATGAGAATGAAACAGAGGATGCCAACAAAGATGTGAACAACATGAAATCGAGGAACCCTGATCATTTGTCAATGTTGAGTCACGTTCGCTTTTATCTGCCAGAGATGTATCCAAAACTCCACCGTATTTTGTTTCTCGATGATGATGTTGTAGTTCAGAAAGATCTTACTCCATTGTGGAACATTGATCTGAATGGAAAGGTGAACGGGGCTGTTGAGACATGCTTCGGTTCCTTTCACCGATATTCTCAATATTTGAACTTCTCTCATCCTCTCATCAAGGAAAAGTTTAACCCCAAGGCATGTACGTGGGCTTTTGGGATGAACATATTTGACTTGGATGCTTGGAGGAAAGAGCAATGCACAGAACAATACCATTATTGGCAGAACTTGGTATGTTTAGGCTCTTGTTAAGGTTCCTTCTCTTCTATAATGTTAGTAATTAACCTATATCTTGTGGTGAATCTGATGCTTACTAATGCTTTTGCAATCATTATCAGAATGAGAACGAAACCTTATGGAAATCAGGGATTCTTTCTCCTGGACTCATCACATTTCACTCATCAACAAAATCACTGGACAAGTCATGGCATGTCCTTGGGCTTGGCTATAATCCTGCTGTGAGTATGGACATGATACGAAAAGCAGCGGTGATTCACTACAATGGGAATATGAAGCCTTGGCTTGACATTGCACTCAACCAGTACAAGGAGCTATGGACAAAGCATGTTGACAGTGATATGGAGTTCGTTCAAATGTGCAATTTTGGATTCTAGGTGTTTACCATTTCTCTATCTTGCAGTTGTGAGGTAAGTAGAATATACAAATTCTGCAATACATCTGAGTTAAATTCCGTTCTTATACCTCATCACAGTCCTATTTATGTACGGGCGAAGCTCAGCTATAGAATTGTTTTTGCTGTGAAGTTGTTATCCACTTGCAAAAGATTATTTTAGAGTGCAACAGACTTCCCACTTTGTGTTGTGTACACTAGTTTCATTCGTTTGTATCAACATCATTATAATGAGTAATTATCTTAATTTACAATTCATCAGCTCCACACTGGGGAACACTGGGATAATTTATTCCTACTTACGGATTTAAGTTCCACTGGTGTGTATTTTTCGAAGTCTTGCACTGTGACCACTGTCATTAATTACAAGAATCTTTCGAGGTTACAATTTTTGCAGTTCTAAATTGTAGTGATAATGGGGAAGTGATACCCTTACCCAAAGGGTATTCTACCTTCCTTGCCATGTCATCTAAATATTTACAAAGAAAAACTTAGTTTCTAAACACTAAATAATTGCAATTGTAAAAAGCACGGAAGCGTACCTATTCTAGCCTAGGCTAGAAGTTGAAGAGTTTATTGGGTTTCTCATGGATATAGCGTGAACATATATCCGACTATCGTATCTCCGTTGTTACAAATTTTTTTTTTCCACTTCTACTCATCTTGTTTATCTGAAAAAGAAATACAAAAATTGGTCTTCAACCTGTGTTCTCTCCCCCACCAGCCGGCCCTAAACCAGAAGTTGAAAAAAACTTTGACTTTGATTTCGCTTTCAAGATTGTTGCTACACATGTGAAACAATGGGCAAATTGGTTGGTCGGCATCAATTTATACATCTCAACATGCGGTTGAGTTGAAAGGCCCAATTTGTAGAGGTTCTTTGAGATGAAAAATGACAAGGATCAGAGTAGAGGAGAGTGAAGGGGTAAAACTGGCACATAACCTATTAATGGAGATGTTACAAAAAAGATTTAGTGATATTTGGCTAATTAATATTCCAGTTACCGAGTTTCAAAGCTAAAAAGGATACTCAGTTATTTCTATCAAATTCCAATGCAATGCAATGCAAAACAAAATTAAATAAATAAAATATCACGTCATTATACTGAATTGCCAGCTCGGATAGTCTACCCACAGCCACAGGATAAACCTCATTATACTACATTTATATTCAGGGAGAACCCCAAAATAAAATATCACCTCATTATACTACATTTATATTACATCAATAGATGTATAAATTAGTTACATTGATGTTCCAAGCATTATTGAAGTTTCAATTTTATACTTTATGTTGTTTACTTATCTTACATTAATTTTATATAAAGAAGTGACTTAAATTTATAATTGAATTATTTAATTTTCATTGTTCTTCAAGATATTCCTTTAACTTATACTATTGTTATTTCAAAAGTTTTGTAGTTTGCATATATAGTTTACATCAATTATATGTATAAGCATGACTTATTACACGAAACTAATTGTTATTCATAAACGCTTATTCACATTTGATAATAACTTAGTAACAAAAAGTATGGATTATATAAATTATTTATTAGACAAACTTAATAAAAGTATATCTGAGCGTACATATAAGAAGTCTCGTCCTTCAATATATTGTACAATATTAGCACTGAAAAACAACTTTCAATTATGGACTCAAACTAAAATTATAGTAAACAACCAATGAACTATAACTCAAAACACCAAAAATAAATAAGCACGAAACAATTACTATGATTCTAACATCGGATCATAATAGGATTTTATATTCCTACGTTTGGATCACAGGATTTTGAAATTTTATCTATTTCATCATTCAATTTAAACTATGCCCTTATGGCATTAGTTATGATTTTGTATTCCTACGTTTGGATCATAGGATCTTGAAATTTTATCTATTCCATCATTCAACTTTCTTCAAGAAAATAATTCAATAAGTTATGATTGGGCGGTTAATTTTCTCCTTTATTAATTCAATTAGCTTAATACACGTGTCTTGCACTATTTGTATAATATTAAACTGAACATATTCCATTATTATAAATGTATCATTTTCATATTAAAAAAATATTTATAGAGAATTATGTAGTTAAATAATGGATTTTTTATCTAGTTTGTATAGTTTAAGTTATTTCTTACTTAGGTGAACAACATATTTCTCAATGTGATTCGGTGAGACACTCTTACCTTAATTTAATTTTTTTTGTTTAGCATTAATAAGAAAGTATAAAACTTCACAACTTAAATTGTTTCATGTGTATCAACTACATTTTTGTTAACAAAATCAATTCTTGTGTCTTGTTTTCGCTTTTATAAATATTTTGATATGCATATATCATATGTTAACTAAAAATTATTGACATTTAATTGCATAATCTATGATATTGTTAATTAATAGTTTTATATAATTGTTTTCCTGTAACACCCCCAAATTTAACCCCATTTGGAAGTGCTACTGCCGATGACCCCGGGCGTAAACCCCGAAGTCACCCCAGGCTTTTCCGACGTCATAACTGACTTAAAACACAGTTACGATACTAAAATCGTAACTTTTATTAAACCACATGGTCGCGGAATTACACGATTCCTAAAACGACCCAAATACATCATCAATACAAAAATCAGAATTTACAACGGAAGACTTATAAACAAAATACAAAATAGCACATCGGAAATCGTTTTAAACACAAAGCGACAAAACAACTTGTCGAAACAAAACACCGTTCATCTTCATAGTCGCTCTAGCCTTCTCAGATCTGCATGTGCCGAAACGGACGGACGACACCCCCATGACGTTACCAATAAATAAAATACAAGCGTTAGTCTAATGAATAGACTAAGCAAGGACGGAAAACATACTCCAGTGATTCACACAAACACATCACAAGCAGTTCCACATATCACAAATCACATCAAATCCTCAAGCGTTAACTTAACAGTTAAACATATCAACATATCATATCAGACATTGCATACGAGCGATCTACAACTAAGACGAGCTTTTCCTAGATGCACTACTCGCCCAAGGTATTTTTAATTATGTGCGACAACGGCACTTATCTTATTTAAATGACCACACACGCACATCACGTTATAAGCCTTTAACACCTCTCTATAAGAGATAACACGGGGAATAAGTCCCAGGGAATAAATCCCAACCGGTTGTACTTTAACAAAATAACGGGGAATAAATCCCAGGGAATAAATCCCAACAAGTTGCATTTCTGCGTGCACGTATCCTTTATTAGGATAGGGTCATGATGACCTAACAAAACTAACGGGGAATAAATCCCAACAATTTGCATTTCTGCGTGTACGTATCCTTTATTAGGATAGGGTCATGATGACCTAACAAAACTAACGGGGAATAAATCCCAGGGAATAAATCCCAACAATTTGCATTTCTGCGTGTACATATCCTTTATTAGGATAGGGTCATGATGACCTAACAAAACTAACGGGGAATAAATCCCGGGGAATAAATCCCAACAATTTGCATTTCTGCGTGTACGTATCCTTTATTAGGATAGGGTCATGATGACCTAACAAAACTAACGGGGAATAAATCCCAGGGAATAAATCCCAACAATTTGCATTTCTACTCACGGACTGTACTAGCAGTCAAACACACAATCACAACACAGAGAATCATCACGGCTCACCCTGAACAACTAACACCCTAGATTTAATAATCTAAACACACACGATAAATCACATCAAAGACCCTTACGGCCTTCACCTGCACAAATCTAGAATAGACTAGCGTCGGTTCTAGCAAAATATACAACCTAGTATAATATCTTATTTTAAACACATAACGTTATCAAAACAATTCCCAACATAATTAACAACAAAACAATTGATAATTAATGAAACATGATTAAGCAAGAGCGAACCGCCACTTGCCTGAATCCGCAGAAGCTTCAGCAAAGCTTAGAGACAACGGCTCTTGGGTCCAAAAACTGGAACAAATCTTGGATATTAAATCCCTAAGAAATGGCCCATAACAAGACCCTAAGTTAGATTCAATATACTTATATATGAATCTAAAAGAATACAAGAAGAAATCAAAGGAAACGAGCAAAGCCCAAAGCCAAACCACAAAAACACTCTCGGACAGCCAATACCGCGATCGCGGTGAGTCGCGGCCAGTCGCGGTTTTCGTGTGGCATGACAGTGGCGAAGCTCGACAGCTCCCGTGGAGAATTTCTTACCCAAACCGATTTGTTTGCCTTCGATTTGTCTATGGTTCGATCTCCCAACACCACAAAGCTTCTCACAACACTCAAGAGCACCTTCTCAACTCAAGAGACACTCGAAATCTCCCACACACGAAGCTCACAAGCTCGGTTTTAATGGAGAAAAACAGAGGAGAACAGAGGAGAAGAAGAAGGAAGAAGAAGAGAGCTTAAGCTTCGGTCTTCACCGTCGTATGATAGGTATAGATTCTATAATAAATATTTGGAAGTATATACTTGTTAGAGTTCATATCATCTATGAGTACGTACTATGGTTGTTCATGGTCTTGAATTGAGGATATGGTTAGTCGTACTTGTAATTGCATATTATAGTTGATACTGTGTACGGGAAAGTTGTGTTAGGGATACTGTGTTGATATTGCCTGTGTGCAAGTTGTATGGTGGGTTGATGTAGGCCCTTGTGATTGATTAAAATGATGATGAATTGTTGTGAATCATTGGGATTGATCCATGTAATAATGCGTTTTTGATTTTTATACTTTTATGCGTTTGTGACTTATGAGTTTTGCGGGTAAGGATGTTCCGAGCCCCGCCTAATGTGGAAATAATTTTTATGCTCTTGCGGATAAGGATGTTCTGAGTTCCGCTTGATTTGAGAATGATTTTTAATGAATCATCTCGTGTTACTCTTCTCGGAGTCCGGGTTGAGTAGGTCATGGGAGGTGCTTTACATGTGTTGGGAAGAGCCGGGTCGCCTAGCTAACGATGCCGTTGGCTTCCCGCGGGTAAAGGGCGTACCCATTGTGTGGGTTAGAAGGTACCTTCACGTCCAAAAGTGTTTGGGTGTGTTTTCGAACGTTTTCATAAATGTTTTCGAACGTTTTCGTAAATATTATTCTACATTGAGTTTTCCTTAAAAGAAGTATACCCGGATATAAGTTTTGATTAATGGATTGTAATCCCGATGATCTGTAGTTCAGTTAGAATGGTCATTAGATTTACTGTTATGTGATCTGAAATATCATATGAGGTTCAATTGGATATTTATGGGAATTATTGTGATTAGATCTGTCAGGTAATATGGGGATTGGATGTTTATTTTATTCACTGTAATGTAGTATGTGGTTCCATGGGGTATTTATGGAGATTACTGTAATGAGATCAGCAATATAATATGTGATACAATAGAATACTTATAGGAGTCACTGTAATATAACTTGAAATGTAATCTGTGATCTAGTTGGTTACTTATAGGAATTGCTGTAATGTGATGTGAATTATAGTGTAATATGTTGTCTGATTGGGTGTTTATTGAAATTACTATGATAAGATATGTGATGGAAATCTATGCTCAGATGGGTACATATTATATAATCTGGCTTATATGTTCTTGCATATGTAGTCAATTATAATATTAGGTTGTACGGTATTGTGATATCCGGGTTAACTGTTCATGAAGGCTTAGTCATTTATAGCATTAGGTTGTATATTGTTATGGTATCTGCATATGAGTGATTCCTTTATTTATGCTACACTACGTATTCAATTCGCTTATAACTTGCTTAGTCTGAATATAGACTAACCCCGTTATTTGGGGAGACTGATTGTATTTCAGGTAGAGCAGCGAGAGCTTGGAGGAGGTCATGCAACACGATGCGAAAATAGGATGGGTTTATATCAAAGAACTATATTTGTTGGGTTTTGAATTTACCAGGGTGAGTTTCTTTTCTTAAAAAGCCTGAAGGAATATCTGAACGAAATTCCTGGCACTGTGACTCCCCAATAGTGGTAAATTTGGGGCGTTACACAAATCATATCCAAAACCTTTACTTCTCATTAATGATACGAAAACCACTATCTTCTCGTACGAAATTTATCCAATATACAAGTACTTCCACGACCGGAATTTGACCTCAAAAAAATCACTTAAAATTTCAAAGAAGCATCACCAGATAGATAACTCGATAATTAAGTTTCGTTGATTTCGCAGGTTCGTTCGGATTGACTAGAGATCTCTGAGGTCGTTGTGGTTCGACTTGAGGCAAGAGGATCCTTGCTAACTTATATATTTTTATAAATTGATTTATGCTTAATTTATTTCATAATTAAGTTTACCGTTGCTTGGTTGAATATGGGTATGTGTGCGTGATAGTAATTGTCTGGTATTGTGATTGATTAAATGTGGACGCGATAGTCAATTGTGACTAAATATGATTGATTGTTGTAAATAGTGTTGTTGGACTAAATGGGTGTGTGTGTTGAATGTGTGTGTGTATGTTGGATTGAATGGGTGTGTGTGTTGAATGTGTGCGTGTGTGTGTTGGATCGTGTGTATGTGTTGGATTGAATGTGTGTGTGTGCGTGTGTTGGATCGTGTGTGTGTTGGATTGAATGTGTGAGTGTGTGTGTGTGTGTGTTGGATCGTGTGTGTGCGTGTGTTGGATTGAATGTGTGTGTGTGTGTGTTGGATTGAGTTTGTGTGTGTGTGTTGGATTGTGTGTGTATGTGATTATGTGATATTTGATTGGTTGTCGTATGAAGTGTTTGAATTGGTGTCGGTGTAGTGGTGGAATGTTGTTGGTTGGTGAAAGTCCTTATATTTAGGGCCTCGGTGGGTATGAACCCCCGAAGGTCGAAGGGTCAGGTGATGATAGTCTCACCAAACCGCGTAGGGTGCACGCCTACGTCGTTAAGGGCCAAGGGTTGGATGGTGAAAGTCCCATCCGAAAGGTGTGTGTTGATTGTCTCACCCGGTGATGTGGTGGTGGAGACGGAGGTTGGATTGAAGGTGTTGGTGGTTGTGTGTGTTGATTGTCTCACCCGGTGATGTGATGGTGGAGACGGAGGTTGGATTGGAGGTGTTGGTGGTTGTGTGTGTTGGTTATGTGTTGAATGTTGGTTGTGTACTTGATTAAGTGGTTGTGTTGGTAATTTGGTTGTATGTTTGATAATTGGTTTATGTTGGACGTTGATTGTTATTAGTTGTGGTTGTGGGTCATTGTTGGCCATTGGTTGTGGTGGTGAATTTACGTGTGATATAGTTGTTGATTGTAACTCGTCAAGGTTGTGAATTTCTGTTGGTATGGTTATTGTTGGTAGCTGGTGGATTATGAATGTTGGTTGTGTTGTTTGAGTGTATAGATTGGTTTCCATCTTGAGGGTGTGGGCCAATACGAGTCGAGTTTGAAGGTATGAGTTGCAGTCGTGGTTGACGAACCGGCGGCACCATAAGGGTGGCTGGCCTGGACCGTTATTTAGGTTATGATTGTGTTATGTGATAATTATCTCGTTGATGCTTATGTGTTTGTGGATGTGTAGGTTAATTGAATTTGTTGTGTAGTGCAGTAGTGAGTTCAGTCTTATTGGTTAGCTTTGGTTGTAAGTCGGTAATAAGAGATTGTGTATGTGCATGGAGTTGGATTGGAGGTATTAGTATTGAAGAGGAAGTTGGATTGGACCGTTCTATTCGTTTATGCTTGTGATGAGTTTGAGGTTGGATAGAAAGAGGTTAGTATCGTGTAGAGTTGAATAAGGATGAGTAATGGTTGATTTATGTGATAGCGTGTGTTATGTTGTGTTTTGATGTGTGATTGGATAGTTGGTTTAGGTGTTGAGAGTCTCGCCGGTGATGGGTTAGAATGAATTGTGTGGGAGTTATTGTGTTTAAGAGTTGAGCTCTTTTGGTTGTTTGGTCGGATAATGTGTTGGTAAATATATATCTTATTTTGGTTGAATTGATTGATATTATATTGATTGTTATTGTTTGAACTGTTTGGGCTCAGCTAGTCTTGCCATAGTCTTTCAAAAGACTGACCAACCTCGGTTTACGTGCCATGGTTGGCTGGGGTATCGGGTCCCCCAGTCAATCAGGCTTTGCAGATTTAGCGCCAACAAGGAGGATCCTGATCACCGTCGGTTTTGGAGTCGAGAACTCTACTTTTGGTTTGAGACTTTGACTTGATTGTATGTATCGTTTTGGTTTTGGACCTTGAAGTAGTCGAACTTGTTGTATTGGCTTTTGGCTTTTGGTCTTTGGTTGTTGGTTTCTGGTTTGTAAATTGTAGTACTTTATGTATGTTAAGTTGATTATGGTTTCAACTTTGGACAGGTTTTACAGGTTTTTCCGCTGTGCTGCTTTTGGTATATATTATGTATGGGATATGTTTGCAAATTTTTATTTCACCCGCCTTATAGTCCTTCGGGACTATGGCACTGTAGCACCTCTGGCCCGGGGTGTTACAACCAGAAGAATAGAAGGAAGAGCCACACAAATGATCAAAGAAGAGATGATACGCGAGTTGCCGCGACCAAGGGCGAAGAAGGGAAGAGGCCGCGGCGAAGTCGACAATGCGGAGCCGAAAGAAGACATTTCCGCGACCGCGGATTCTCCACCGCGACCGTGGCAAATTCCAGCATTGCAAAAGTCGAGAGCACAGATCCATTTTTCGGGACCGCGGATTTCTTTCCGCAGCCGCGGAAGCACGCGCCAGGCGACCCGCGAGGATTTTCCGAGTTTCGTTATTTTACCTTTTCCGGTTTGATTTCTTTTACTATTTTCGAACCTTATAGTATTATTTCTTTTTAGACTACTTTCGTTATCTTTCCACTTGAGTTTTAGGGTTAGGTTATTTAACCTAGTTTCCCTTTCATTGTTCATTATCACGTTTTAGCATTCAGCAGTTTTCCCTTTGAAGTTTATTTGTTTCCAAGAACTATGAGGAGCTAAGCACCCTTTGCTTAGTCCGACGATTGAAGCCTTCAATTCATATACGGTTGTGAGATTCTAATTCTATTTCTTTTCCTTTGAATGTATTGATTCTCTTGTGCTTCATCCCATTGATTATTATTGATTTCACTTGTTGGACGCAACTAGTTGTTATTGGTAATTGTCTATTGCTAGGGTTTGGTAATTATTGTTTGAGTTACCTAATTCATGTGTAGCAACTGCAATATTCTAAGAACTGTTTGGGACTAGTTTATTATAGGGAGAATTAATTGCATGCAATAGTATGACTGTTTGCTACTCTTGTATGTATCTATCGAAATTCCTGTGCTCATTGCTGCTATTGAATTGACGCGTGAAGTTTTCATAGTTTTTTAATAGTTAGTATTCTCAGGGTCTGTTTGTCCTGTTTATAACTTATGAAAAGGAATAGGAACATTCATAGGAAGGAATTAGAGAGAATCTAGGATCAACCAATCTCATGAATGGTGGATATTTGTCTGGCTAAGTACTTTTCCCAAACTGATTACATCTTTGCTTTGTTTTACTTTACTTTGTTATTTACTTTGAATCAAACCAACCAACCCCCCCCCCCCTTTGTTACTTTTGACATACACTTGTGCACTTAGAAAGATTACTTCCTCCCTGTGGGATTCGACCCTTGCTTACCAGACTACATTAGTTAGGTTTTTAAGGATTATTTTGTTTAGGTGTCGCGACAACGCCTATCAAATTGGCGCCGTTGCCGGGGAAGCAAGTTTTAATTTTTCTTTGTGTGCGTTTGTGTGCTTGTTACTATTGTATGGACCTATCATATGGTCCACACCCGTGCTACTGACTCCCCACTTTTGGCTTTGAATTCAGAAATTGAGAGAACGCTCTTCCAGATCCGCAGAGTAAACAAATCTTTAGTCTTTGACAACCCAACTTTTGAGATGGCTGACGAGCAACAGACGTTGAGGCAGCTGACTGCCCCCAACCTGCAACAGCAACCGCTGGTTGTGCACTTCCCTGAGCTTACTGATGGAGTCAATTTCGAGCTTAAGTCAGGGTTGATCCACTTACTCCCCCACTTCCATGGGATGAGTGGTGAAGACCCTAACAAGCACCTATCGGAGTTCCATACAGTCTGCACGAGCATGAAGCCGAAGGGAGTTACTGAAGACCAGATCAAGCTAAGGGCCTTTCCTTTTTCCTTGAAGGATGCGGCCAATGACTGGTTCTATTACCTTACTCCAGGGAGCATAGATACATGGGCCAAGATGAAGAAGGCCTTCCTAGAGAAGTACTTCCCAGCGACAAAGCTGAACAGCCTGAAGAGGAGTATTAGCAACATCGAGCAGCAGGCTAATGAGTCGCTATACGAGTACTACGAGCGCTTCAAGAGGCTGATTTCCAGTTGCCCCTATCATGGCTACTCCGACCAGGACCTCGTACTTTATTTGTACGAAGGTTTACTTGATGACGAGCGTCGGATTATGAACGCTACCTGTGGAGGGAACATCCTGAATAAGACTCCAGACCAGGCCTATGAAGTCTTCTTTGAGCTATCTGAGGGCTCAAGACAGTTCAGCAAGAGGGCATACGCCCAATCCGTGAGAGCTGTAGAATCTCAGCCTAACTCCACTCTACTTGCTGAGATGGCTGAGATGAAAGAGATGATGAGGCGGTGCATGATGAAGGGTGGCCAGCAGCAGGTCAAATCATGTGGGATATGCCAAGACACGATGCATCCAACTGATGTATGTCATACGCTGTAGGAGCCCACTGCTGAGGTGAACGCAATTGAAGGTTATGGCCCTCAAAGGCCAAGATATGACCCGTACTCAAACACCTACAATCCAGGGTGGAGAGACCACCCCAATTTGAGGTACGAGAACCAGCAGAACACTTATCATGGCCAGGAGAACCAAGACTACCAACAGAGATGCCACCGTTTCTTCCCCGCCCGCAACAGTACCAGCAGCCTGGGGGTCAACAACCATTTCGAGCTCCTTATGACCAACGACCCCAAGGCCGGAGTTCCAGCACCCCTACGTCCAGTGAGGACAAGATCAATGTCCTTGTCCAGGGCATGCAAGCCATGATTACCAATGTGAACACACTGGCGAACGTTGTAGCCCAAAATCAGCAAGAGACAAAGTCCAGTATTCAGAACCTGGAGAAACAAATGGGGCAGATCTCTATAGCTGTGAGCAGATTGGAAGCTCGGGAGTCGGGAAAACTACCCTCTCAAACGGTAGTCAACCCGAAGGAAAATGTGTGTGTAAGGCCCATAGCCTTAGAGACGCTGTCCCCATGCCAACCGGGAACTTTCCAGGAGGTCACCCATCCCAAGACTACTCCCGCCCTAGCACGCTTAACTTCCAAGTTCTTTGTCCTCACTTGAACCAGGAAAAGGAAGAGCTCTTGTTGACATGGGTAGTACTCTAATCCTTATAATGGATTACAAATCCGGGGTATTACAATCACCCCCACTTAAACCCTTGACGACCTCGTCAAGCCCAAAGACCACCCTCTGGGTCGAGCGACTGTCCACCGGACCAAGCCCACTCGTAACCCAGAGTCGGCTCTGATACCATTTGTAAGGCCCATAGCCTTAGATACGTTGTCCCCATGCCAACCGGGAACTTCCCAGGAGGTCACCCATCCCAAGACTACTCCCGCCCTAGCACGCTTAACTTCCTAGTTCTTTGTCCTCACTTGAACCAGGAAAAGGAATAGCTCTTGTTGACATGGGTAGCACTCTAATCCTTATAATGGATTACAAATCCAGGGTATTACAGTGTGTGCCATGACGCTAAGGAGCGGAGCTGAGGTGGAAGCCAGGCGAGCACGCGAGAAAGATGTCCGCGACCGCGGAGACGAGAGTCACGACCGCGGCGTGACTACTGAGGAGAAGGACGAAATCGGTGCAAATCCGCGACCGCGGTAGGAAATCCGTGACCGCGGAAAAAGCGCAGACGAAGAGGAGCAACAGGTCGAGCATTTTCCGCGACCGCGACATGAAAGCCGCGACCGCGGAAAAAGCGTGGAAGACAACGACCAGGTCGAACAATTTCCGCGACCGCGGCCAGCAATCTGCGCCCGCGGAAATGCTCCAGAAGCGTCCTCTCGTCTTCATGATCCCTATGACGACTACGTGCACCCCTATTTCCCTCCGCTCGGATCAGAAAAGCTCCCGTACCCTTCTCTGAAGCTCTGGCAGACACGAGGAGGCCAGCCAATGACAAGGAATTGTTTGAGACGTTTAGCAATTGCGAGGTAAATATTCCTTTACTCAAGCTGGTCAATAGTATCCCTCGCTACGCTAAATTCTTGAAGGAGCTCTGCACGCTTAAGAGGAAGAGGGTTGTGAAGGAGAAGAAAAAGGTGTTGGTTAGTGAGAATGTGTCCGCTATGCTGCAAAAGCGGATACCTAAGAAGGCAAATGATTCAGGGATGTTCACGATTCCATGCAAGATTAGGGGCACCTTGTTCGACAAGGCATTACTTGATTTAGGTGCCTCTAAAAATGTGTTGCCCCTCTCACTATATGAGTCTCTGGAAGTGGGGCCATTAGAGAAGACATGGATCGTCATCCAGCTAGCGGATAACTCCTACGTCTACCCCAAAGGAGTGGTGCAGGACGTGCTAGTCGAGGTGGACAAGTTGGTGTTCCCTGCAGACTTATTCGTGATGGACACAGGGCAAGACAAGGATGCAGCGCCTGTGATGTTAGGGAGGCCATTTATGAACACGGCCGGGACAAAGATCGATGTGAGTAACGGTTCGCTCACAATGGAATTCGACGGGGAGAGGGTCGGATTCAACATTGATGATTCCAAGAGACACCCTCCAGATAGGAACCCCGAGTGCTCAAGGGAGGTGAGAGAACCAAGTTGAGGTGGATGAGTAGTATGTCGAGCCACGACAATAACTAAGGCGCTGTCCGGGAGGCAACCCGAGGTATGTATTTCTTTCCTTGTCTTTTCAATTCATGTTTTTATTTGCATTTGTGTTAGTGTGCTTTTGCTTTTGTTTTTGTTTTGTTTGTAAACTAACCTGCAGGGAGGAGGCCCGAATCATATTGAAGACGGTGTTAACCGCACCAATGTAAGTCCTCCTATTGCCCTGCACCCAAAAAAAAAATGTTCTACCGAAGGCCAGCTGTCTGAGTTCCCCATGGAGAGATGGTGCGCATCATGTTGCCACGGAGGAGACATTAGCCCCACACCTTTTTTTGGCAATGATGATGGCCCTACATTCGACAGCTGAGGAGGAGGAACACCAGGGCCCACACCACGATTACATCTGGGCCCATTTTTGTGTTCATTGAAGGCCGTGCAGCCCCGACATCCTTGCTATCCCACTACTCACCATAGTGGTTCACTTTGGTTGCACGGTAGAGTTGAGTTGAAGACGCCCGCCAACACCAGAGACATGAGATTTATTGAGTTATACCGCCAGCAACAACATACGTGTCCAAGCCAGCTCGGCGACGTTTGTGAGTTATTTTTTTGCCCTTCCATGTGCTTCTATTCTTTTTGTCTTTCATTACATTGAGGACAATGCAATGTTTAAGCATGGGGGAGGATTCTATACTTGCTATGTCCTTGAGGAGAAAAATAAAGAAAATGAAAAAAGCCAAAAAAAAATTTAATAAAAGGAAAAAGAAAAATCCTGGGATAAGTCGAAAACCCGAAAGGGCGGATTAGGTAATAAGCAGGTGGCTTGGACCAACATTAGGTTGGGGTAATATTTGGTCAAGAGTGATGTGAGTTATATGTGAGCCTATCTATTGAAAAATGAAATGAGTGGCTTGGTGAAAACCCGAAAGGGCGCCTTGACAAAATGAGTGAAAAGAAGAAGAGTGATTTCTAGGAATCATCATTTTACCTGGCGTGGTGACATAAGAAGAGGAGATATAAGGAGGATTTGGGTAGGTCACTCTGGGAGGTATAAGGAGATAGATGGGAGACTAGGATTAGTTTATATTTCACTCTATGGTGTTCGGGATAAGCTTGAGGAAAGTACTCTATTTTTCTTTTAGTTTGGTTGTGTGTGGTGTTGTTTTGGTGTTGTGTTATGTGTTGTGTTGAGAATATTGTGTTGGTGCCTCGAAGATTCATGTTAGGTGCAAGTCTTAGAGGAGATGATTTTTCTCTGCTTCCTGAGACCTTGGGATTTGATTAGAGGAGTAGGTTTCTTTTAGCTTACTCGAGGACGAGCAAGGTTTAAGCATGAGGGAGTTTGATCAGCTCTACTTTGTAGTGCTTATCTAGGAGTTGTTACCGGTGTTTTGGGTGCCATTTGTATGGGTTTAGAGTACAACTGTGGAGTATGGAGTTAAGGAGAAGAAGTGTGGATATGGTGGTTTGGAGGAGCTAATTGAAGACAACCAGAAGAATAGAAGGAAGAGCCACACAAATGATCAAAGAAGAGATGATCCGCGAGCTGCCGCGACCAAGGGCGAAGAAGGGAAGAGGCCGCAGCGAAGTCGACAACGCGGAGCCGAAATAAGACATTTCTGCGACCGCGACAAATTCCAACATTGCAAAAGTCGAGAGCACAGATCCATTTTCCGCGACTGCGGATTTCTTTCCACGGCCGCGGAAGCACGCGCCAGGCGACCCGCGAGGATTTTCCGAGTTTCGTTATTTTACCTTTTCCGGTTTTATTTCTTTTATTATTTTCGAACCTTATATTATTATTTCTTTTTAGACTACTTTCGTTATCTTTCCACTTGAGTTTTAGGGTTAGGTTATTTAACCTAGTTTCCCTTTCATTGTTCATTATCACGTTTTAGCATTCAACAGTTTTCCCTTTGAAGTTTATTTGTTTCCAAGAACTACGAGGAGCTAAGCACCCTTTGCTTAGTCCGACGATTGAAGCCTTCAATTGATATACGGTGGCGAGGACGACGAGTCTTGGATTGGTTTCTGGGCTTCCTTGGCCAGCGACGACGCATGCAACTAGTGATGCGACGGCGGATGCGATGGCTTTGGACCTAGACCTTGTGACTAGGCCCTGTGAGCGTAGGCTCATGGCTTCTTCCTCATCTTGGGCCATCATGGGAGGCAGGGTCACATCAGTACCTAAGAAGTAGGCATGGAGATGGTGATGCGATGTATGACGCTGATTCTACCCATTCCCACAAGGATTAGAAACCTAGGCTCTAATACCAACTTTTGTAACGCCCCGAATTACCACTAATGGGGAGTTACAGCGCCAGGAATTTCCTGCAGAAATTCCCTCAGGAAATTTAAGAAAAGAGACTCAACCTGTGAAAATTCAAGACTCAGACAAAGACAGATCCCTACTATAAACCCAATTCAAAGAGGATTTCCATAAACATTCGACATACACATGGGTCGGTGTACACAGACGCAATCACGACCCAACAACAGAGTTTAACACCTAACGTTGTTATCTTAACTCAGAATCATACGAGGAGACAGGTTGTAAGAGTTTGATCATAAACAAGTATAGTACAACTACAAAAGGTTCTAACGCAGAAGGATAAACCCCATCCTAATACGCATCACGTTGCATGACCTCCTCCTGCTACGCTTCCTGCAACCTTGGCCATGCACAAACACAACCAGTCCCCCACCGAAATGGGGGTTAGTCTCCAACCAGACTAGCAAGTTATATGAGCAATAAACATGTAATAGTAAAAGTAAAGAAATCGCAGACATGCAGACATGGTTTTATTTGAAGACATCAAGTAAGGGTTCACTATCTCTCATAGTTATAAATATACAGATTATAACATGAATGTATTACAATTTCGATCACAATGTTAACGATTTACCGATAGTGGGTACACCTAGATACATCATACTCATATCTTGAACCATCACACTTCACGAGTACTACAGTCAACTTCCAATCAAATCACAATTTTACAAACAGAAAAGCAACACTTATAAGAAATAGACAAACAAATATCCTGAATAAGTAGATACCATAATTACCTTACAACCTAATGTTATAAATAACTATATGTGCATACGCAGATGTAGGTAAGATTACAGGGACCATGGTATATTCATTTTGAATGAACATAATATCATGTATCAGGTAAAATACCCATCTGGATGCCTTTGTGTACACGTAGATATACATTAACATTTTCATATAACAATCAGTTATATTCTATTTAATGTTCTATCAAATTATAGATTCCTAAATCAGTAAGTGATAATTCCAATGGAACAGGCAAGCAAGCATTTCATTCAAAAGATAATCTTTTCTAGATGCATGGTTAGGCATAAGATATGCTATGAGTGGTCATGATATAACCGGATTAAACTCCTTCAATCAGAATAACACTAAGAATGTATATGTATAGACTATGATTGCACAAACACAATAATAGGTCACAACAATCTCAAACTGTATTCATTTAAGCTACAACTTGCCCAGGATTTAAAAGCAATCATTCAAAACCTATACTCGGGTATATTGTTCTTTTAAAGGAAAACTCAATAGAGAATAACCATTTACGAAAACGTTCGAAAATCATTTACGAAAACGTTCGAAAACATGCCCAAGCCTGTCTTGGACACGAAGGTACCTTCTAACCCCACACTGTGGGTACACACCTTTACCCGCGGGTCGGCAACGGCATCGTTAGCTAGGCGACCCGGCCTTCCCAACACAGGTAAAGCACCTCCCTCGACTTACTCAACTCGGGACTCCGGGAAGAGTATCTGGGGATGTATCCCGTTAAAAACCATTTTAATATCATGCGGGGCTCGGAATAATACTTACCCGCAGAAGTCTTAAACCATAAACACATCACAATGATCAATCATAAAGATTCTCAACAAATCTACCATACAACTTGTCCAACCACAACATGCATTGATCAATCTCAATGATTCACGACAAGTCCATAATACGACTTGTCCACACATAATATCGATCATAATACAACTTGTACAACCACACTGGTAGGTCATAAACATGAAAGATCATTATATGTACTCATCAATGAAATAAACTCCAGCACATATAGATATATCAAGAACAAACTTAATATGGAATTCTTATCTGATATACGAAAATCAATTACAAACACAACATTCATATATAATCATATTTACGATATACCTGCATAGTTCATATTCCCTGTTTGCATCCTTATCACTATGATCAAACCAAATTTCCTCCATTGGAGGTAAATATCAAGATCGTATCTTATTTTATATCAGCACCAAATCATACCATGACATATATTCTTAAACAACACCAACTATAACATGTGTTCATAGACGATGTCTAGCATAACAAGTAATGTTAATCAATATCAAGATCTTATAACCCAAGGCAACTCACAATTACAAGAACCATTACACCTAATCAATATATTATCATCTTATAGCAACAAGGCAATCCTCAATATTGGCATATAGATGCATAATCAAGCAATGACACATAACTGCAATATTCATGCATGATGAGAATCAAAATTCATGAATGGTTGATGGTCTACTGTCATGCGTAACATGATATCTTAGACTTAAACTACGACACGCATATGCTCACAATAACTTGTCTCAAATGACGTTCGATGCAACTAACCCGTTTGTTGTAATCCGAGGTTCGCTAGACGTCGCAGGAAACACAATACGAGCGCATATGTCGAGCCTTCACAAAAAAACGTCATAACTTATTACGTATACATCCAAATCGAGATCCGTAAAATTCCTCATGCTCGTAGGAAGATTTCTCACCTCACAACCTCAGCCACAACTTCCCAGTAATTACAGAATTTTCCCAGAAATTCCAGAAGTGCACAGACATGCCCAATTTCCAAGCTTCCACTTCCAATCTTTAAATCCAATCCACCTAAGTCTTCCACCACATCAATTAACCTCTAATTATTCATAAAATTCCTCCTTTACATAAGATAATCAAGCTTACTAATTCAAGGATCAAGATTTTAGGAAGAAACTCACATAAGACCCAAAGGATGATTTGGGTTCACAAGATAGGCGGTGGAGGCTCAAGGGCACTTTTCCGGCGATGGGAGGTGGTGGAGGTGGCCGGAGCTGGCCAGGCTGGTGGCTGCTGCTGTACGTACAAGGAGAGGAGGGCAGCCAAGGTGGAGGAAAAAGGAAGGAGGCGGCAGCCCCTTGGCGACGACGACGACGGCGGCCTCTCCTTGGCGGCGGGAGCAAGAGGAGCAAGGTGAAGAGGAGGGTGAGGGTGGCGGTGGAAATGTAGGAGAGGCAGCCAAGGAGGTAGTAATAAAAGGAGGAAGAACTTTCTAGGCTCCCTTTTGTGATAAGTATGAAAAAAATGATAAGGATTAAGGTTAATTTTGTCTTTTTATGACAATTATTATTTTAACTATAGTATTATATATATAATATATATATATATAATTGAAATACCCTATTGGCTAACCGGAAATAATTCTAGCATTGATACGGATTTCGTATCCGTAACGCTCATCAACATTTATACTATAACTTGTAGTAGGAAAATATATTACTAATCGAAATAAAATAATTATATACACCTTATAATGATATTTCAATAATATCTAAGTCTATTTATGTGTACCCATTTATACCTACGAGACAATCCTAAACGGGACCTATAGCACACAAGACGATCAAATACCGCTATTCAATAAAGCGGCAAAAACTCAAATTTTCAAGTCATGCAATCAATTCATAATTATAATAAACATAAAATATATTGACTCCACAAGAATAAGTTAGGGCGACAAAATTTTAAATAGACCCAAACTCGTCTTAAAAAAAATCTCGAGTATTACAGGTTATGGATTTTCTTCCTATTTTAATCATTCTCTTATTCTTCCTATGTGATATGGACAGGCACCGATTGAAGCTTTCCTCCAACAAATGGAAAGGGCACAAAGACAATGACAAGACCCTCCTCAGTAGGAGTGGAAGTAGTGATTGACGAATCATCCGTCAAGTCAATGAAGCCAACCTCTCCCTTGTCTCCAATCCGTGAAGTCAATGATTTTGTCTTAGTTAAATCTAAAACAAATTGTGTACTTTGGAAACCTAGAAAATGAAAGAGGAATAATTGGCAGAATGTTGAGTTCAAGAAAAAAAAAAGAGGAATAAGTTGGAAATGATTTTGGCTCAAAAGAAGAATAATTTGGGTTCAAGAAAAATGATGAGTTCATGGGCATATGAATTTGGACGATGGAATAATTGGAGAGCTAGCTAATTGGGAAAATAATTGGAAAAGCTAGCTAATTGGGTTTGAGAGGGAAAAGTGTACTTTTGGAGGGAATGAAAATGAAAAGTTGTGTATTTGGGAGGGAAATTTGGGGGGGAAACTTTATGTACTTTTGGAGGGAAGTAATAAACAATGATTGTGGGTACTTTTTTGTTTTTTGTTTCCTTTTTTCTTTTCTCTACTTTTATTTGCTTTTTGAATTAAAAGAAAAGATTTTTTTATTTTGCAAAAATACATCAAATGGTGTATATATGCAAAAAAAAATACAAACTTCTATTTTTGCAAGTGGCTTTTTCATTTGGGGTATTCTTGCAAATCCGTGTTTATTCAATTAGCCTTCAGGCCGTATGGGAACGAGCTGCCATCTTATTCAATTAGCCTTCGGGCCACATGGGAACGATCTGTCATAAAGTGTTATTTATTAGCCTTCAGGCCGCAAGGGCACGAGCTGCCATCAAGTTTTATTATATTAGCCTACGGGCATTGTGCAAGAACGCACGAGCATTGTGCAAGAAAGCACGGGCATTATGCAAGAACGCACCCCAAAATGGCCTACATGCATTGGGCAAGAACGCACGAGCATTGTGCAAGAAAGCACGGGCATTGTGCAAGAACGCACCTCAGAATAGCCAACGGGCATTGTGGAAGAACGCACCTCAGAATACCCTACGGGCATTGTGCAAGAATGCACCTCAGAATAGCCTACGGGCATTGTGCAAGAACACACCTCAGAATAGCCTATAGGGATTGTGCAAGAATGCACATTGTGCAAGAATGCACATTGTGCAAGAATGCACATTGTGCAAGAATGCACATTGTGCAAGAACGCACCCCAGAATAGCTTACGGGCATTTTGCAAGAACGCACCCCAAAATTGCTTACGGTTATTGTGCAAGAACACACCCTTCAAGAAGAATAAGACGCACAGATCAAGTCATAGACTGTGCAAGCCATTTTGGCTCTCAACAAGCTATTATTCGAATCATCTAACCTTTAATCATCTTACAGCATCCGATGGGAATTTGTGGAGGTAAAAATACATTATTTATCTTTATCATTATTATCTATCTATCTATAAACATATAAAGTAGACCTTTTGTACAATTAATGCCCATTCAATTCATAAATCCATTTGAAAAATCATGCATTTTTTTTTGCATTTCACTATAAATAAAAGATGTTACTATAGCTCAATGGTTAGATTGTGTCAAATAAAGCAAAGGTTAAAGGTTCAATTCTTCTTACAAGCAAGTTCGTTGAATTTATTTTTACAGACCTAAACACATAATTTAATTTATTTTTTAACTTTTTCTTTTAATCACTCAAAGTTTTTCAAATATTTAGTTCGAAATTCAAAGCCTTTAAATTTTCTTTGCCTTTATGCTAAATATTAGCTTAGAACTTTAACATTTTACAAAAATCACCGCAACATTAAAATTGACTAATTACATATATTGCACGTAGGACTAGAATTTATAAACAATTGCAAGAAGTAAAAATTCCCACGGCTAAATCCACAGAAACCACACACAAAAGATTAAAAAACATAAATACATTAAACTATTGTATAAAGCGAAATGTTATCTTAATTATTTGGAAATGTAATAGCCATCAAAAACAATAACGGACCTTGCACTAATTTCCCATTGAAAATATGAACTTGAATTGCATATAAAAGCATTTAGTATTGCAAAAATTGTAACAGTCAAGCATAAACTATAATAGTTGTCTTAAAATACTTTGGTGCAATAATGAAACATTCAAAATATAATAACAATAATCCATCTATATATATTACACATAAACTATTTTCAAGCAAGGCTTCCGTTGTCTCTCCTATAGTCCTATATGTACACATAGTATAACCGGTGACCATGAGACAATGCAATAAAAGTTACAATATCGATAGAAGACACCCTTACAAGAGACGTTGGGATTTCACTAGCTTTTACAAGTTCAAAAACAATTAATTATAAGTTATTTGTATTTTGCCTTATGCATTCTATTATGTTGATTTTTTGGTTTTAGTGTTGTTAATCATTATTATGGTTTAGTATTTAGAATACAATATAATGTGTAATTGTAATTGGTTTATATAGCTTAAAATGAGAGTTTTGATATATTCTAATCGTGTAGTTTTTTTCATGTATTTTGTTGCTTGGTGAATAGATACAAATGAGGCTTTCAGTACTTCTATTGGTATATGCTCATTAGTTCAATCTTATAGGTACGTATTCTTATTGATAACTTTTGATACAAAATTGTGTTATTGTGGTAATTGGTACGAACCTTGCATTTTAGGGTTTTCTTTGGTATTAAGATGTAGTTAAGGTCATATCCTTCAATATTCTCTATTTTTTCAATATTTGTAAGAGAATATCTCTAAAAGAACGAAATTAGTCATTAAACTTCATATCATGGCTTCATAGAGTTTTTCAATATAATACAATTTTATGTAATGATGTCTTTAAACTACTAATAGGTTTATTTATGAATAATGTTGTTCTTCAATTGTTAAAGGCCTATATACATCTATATATAAGTCGTATATTTTTAAAATCAGTTACACAAATTATTTCAAATCTAATGCTTTGTATGCTACCATGTACTTAATGATATAGCCTTTTAGCAAAGAAATGTACTTAATGCTATAAAAAAGAATATAAAAGATTTCAAGGGAAACTAAATAAAATATGCAATAATTACGGGGGTCCGGTTCCGGTGAGGACGGTGCTTCATGATAGGATTGAGGATGTATGAGAGAAGAGGAAAAAATTAGAGGGAAAAACAAAAAAACGGAGTGAACAGTGGCGGAGGCGCGCACCCTTATAGGGAAAAGCTTCAATTCGGCCTTGCAGTACAATTGCCGAATTTTTCGCGTATAATTCGGCAAAAAAAATCTCCAAGTCAAAATTTTTCCCAGAAAAATTGATTTTGTGTGCATATCATATAATGTGTGTGTGCATATCAGATGCACTGTTGTGTGCATATGTAACTATGTGTGTGTGCATATGGTTTCTGAAATTGTGAATGCCTTTAACATAGTGTTTATGCTTAGAGGACTTGTGTGCACATCAAATAACCTGTGTGTGCACATCAATTATACTGCTGTGTGCATACTCCGTGTGTTCATATGGTCTCGGGTCGTGTGCATACCCGAAAACAAGTGTTGGTATGCACACATGTGTGTGCATACCAAATAACTTGTCGTGTTCACATCCATTATACTATCGTATGCAGACCCCGTGTGTGCATATGGTCTCAAGTCATGTGCATACATGGAAACAAGTGTTGATGCACACAAACCATGTGTGCATACCAAATAACCTATCGTGTGCACATCCATTACACTATCGTGTGCATACCTCGTGTGTGCATATGGTCTCAAGTGTTGATGCACACAAACCATGTGTGCATACCTCGTGTGTGCATATGGTCTCAACTGTTGATGCACACAAACCATGTGTGCATATCAAATACTCGTTATGTGCATGTCAAATAGACTATTGTGTGCATATCATCCACCTTGTTGTGTGCATATCCACTATGTGCGTGTGCGTATCAAATATAAGCCCAAGAATCATGTGTTCATACCGCATAAATCATGTGTTCATATCCAGAAAATCATCCATCTTGTTGGTTATATGTGCACACACACTTTTCCGCGTATGCACACAAATGTGTATTTGATATGCACACATGTCTCTAGCATTAACAACTGTTCCCAGACATGCACACATTCTGAAAACCACATGCACACACCGAGCCTAACATATGCACACATACGTTCTGACATATGCACACAACAGTGTATTTCATATGCACACAAAATCGATTTTTTTTCAAAAATTCAAATTTTTGAAAAATACATACTTTTTCGCGTATGCACACAGATGTGTATTTGATATGCACACATGTCTCTAGCATTAACAACTGTTCCCAGACATGCACACATTCTGAAAACCACATGCACACACCGAGCCTAACATATGCACACATACGTTCTGACATATGCACACAACAGTGTATTTCATATGCACACAAAATCGATTTTTTTTTGCAAAAATTCAAAATTTTGAAAAATATTTTCCGAAAAATTATTCGGCAAAAATTCGCGAATAATTCGGCCGGGCCGAATTTTTGGACGCGCTTGGTGCATCCCGAGTCCTGACACGGGGAGTTGTCCTCATTTGAACTTTTCCCTAATTACGGAAGTGAAAAGTCCATTAGAAACCATATAGTTATAATTTAAATAATCATAATTTCACGAACACGATTAATTATATAAATTTTAATTATAAATTCTTACTTTTCATTTATTGCATATATATATATCTAATCTATCTAATTATCTAATCTTCTAATTCAATCTAATCTATCAAAAAATATATAGAGTTTTACGCTTTAAATAATAATTGGATATTTTTTTATATATAAACTATATTTATTAGTATTCATTACCTTCATCATAATTAATGAAAAAAAATCATTTTTTGTTTTATTTTCATCTATACCAATATTATGTACTGTAAAATAAAATATTATATGTAAAATAAGTTATAAACCCAATGAGCTTTATATAAAACAAAAATATCCAATTAGTATTTAAATGATAATTTTACATATTAAGAAATATAATCCATATATATTTAAAGTACTTGGCATGTTAATTAACAATTAAAATCAATAAGAAGAATACCAATAGACAGGTTAGTTAAAAATTAAAATAAATAAGAAGAATATCAATAAAATAATTTATATATCTATAATAATATAATTAGATATATATTCAGGTTTTAACATATAAATAACATCCTAATCCTAAACGTTACGTTTATAATTTTGCTACCGCTTACAACTATAGAAATAAATTACAACAACAACTTTTTGATATTCTTAAACTTAATTATGAATTACCAATGTTACTGTAATTCAATGCAATTTAATTTAATATCCAAAATGTGTTTAATTTGCATTTCATGCATATAGGTCTCCATCCATTCATATTCTAACAATTGCTCTACAATAGAAACAAAGACCAAAACTTCCTTTTAGAAAAACAAAGACAAAAGTTAAATACGAATTTAATGAAGGGATATGAAACGCACTTAATTTCGGAAGACTTACCATTCTACATGTTACGCATCTCTTTGATTTAGAATCTCATATAAAAAGAAGTGTTAAACCTAACTACCTATTTCCCTAACATGCATATTCTTATATTTCGTTATGTTTGCAATTTTTTATATCACTTTTTCAACATCTAAATTTTACTATCATTTTTTCTCTTTTAATTATAAGTGTTATGCGCATGAACATCTTTTGTTGATGTATAATAGTTGATGATACTTATTTTGTTAGCAGGTTTGAGATTATGGTCAAATCTTCAAGGCAACAAAGCTATTGCAAATGTGTATCTCTACAATGATCGATCTATTCGATGGCATGCATATTGAGGGTCAATGGACCTTTAAAGAGAACCATAATAATTTTCTAGGATATTGTAAGTTTCAATATTCTTTTTTATTTTTTCCAAAACTTTGTGAGTTATACAGTATCATGATTGATATTATAAGAACTTTGATGAAAAAAAAATATTAATAATATTTGGGCTTAAATGATATCAAAAATATTAGGACTTATTTATATTGTTGCTTTCATAATTAAGAGAACAACAAGTTTCCAGTTCATAAATTTATTAGATAGAATATTCTCTAATTTTTGTATTGACTTTCAAATCTTGATCAATTTTTTCAATAAAATAGAATAATATGAATTCATCGACCGATAATATTTTGGGCCTTCAAAACCCTTAAGAATAATAGGCGTTATTTATGAAAAGTTCATATAAAATATATAGTATTAGATTAATACAAAGATTAATTTATATATATGTAAAAAAGTTGGGCGCAAACATAAATATGATATGCATGTTTTGAGAAGTTTGCTACTAAATGTACATTACATTGATTTACGATAATATAGTAGCTAGAATGAATTCAACATAAAATAAGATACACAATCTGCTAAGCTACGTTCTTTTACATATAAATAAATTGAGTATAAATATGATTGCTTGCACAAGCATATAATTTACATTTCATAGTTATGGAATTAGAATATATTAGTTTTATGATGACTAAGTGTAACAATAATATTCTAATATAATTTAATTGGATATATAATAGATGAAAAAAATATAGTGAAAAGTTCACTTTGTAATTTTAAAAACTTATACCATATATAGGAAAATGTTCTTGGAGTAAAGTAATGACTCATTAAAAGTCCACGTATTGCACTAATAGTAGGAAAATATCTTAGAATTTCTAACCCCAAATAAAATACTTAACAAGTACCTTGAGATGATATTTCAAAAAGATCAAAGCCTATTTATGAATACCTGATTAGCACTACTTTGTAGTGCTTGCTTAATTAGGAGTTGTTATCGGTGTTTTGGGTACCATTTGGAGATGTCTAGAGCACAACTATGGAGAATGGAGTTGAGAAGTAGAAGTGTAGATATGGTGGTTTGGAGAAGCTTAAACGAAGACATTAAGAAGATGGGAAGAGAACCACTTGAGAAGACCAAGTGGAGAAGGCTCGGACAGGAGAAAGGTCGCGATCACGGGGCTGAAGGCCGCGGTCGCGGGAATCTACGTAAGGCAAGAAGAAGAACGTGTCAAAACCGCGACCGTAGGCGAGCAAGCATTTGGTCGCGGAAAAGTCGAGAGCTGAGAGATTTGAAATTGAATTTTCCGCGATCGCGGATGCTTTTGCCGCGATCGCGAAAATCTCGTCGTCAGACGCGCGTCCGATTTTCCGAAGTCTACTTTATTACTTTATTTCTTTTAGTTCAATTTTATTATTTCCATTTTAGAATAGACTTGTTATCTTTAGTCTTAGTTTTGTGTTAGGTTATTTAACCTAATTCTCTAGCAGCCACTTTGCATCATCTTAGATTCAGTTTTCATTCTACGTATTATTTTCCTTTAGAGTTTATGGCTTCGAAGACTATGAGGAGCTAAGAACCCTTTGCTTAGTCCGACAATTGAAGCCTTGGTTTGAATTTGATTGTGAGATTATTCCTTTACTCTATCCTTGAATGTTATTGATTCTCTTATGCTTCATCCCATTGAGTTATATTGATTTCTCTAGATTAGCTACCTAGTTTGATTGATATTATTCATATTGCAGGATTAGGGTTTTGAATTCTATCGGTTGATCTAGTTCATCAATTGTTGTGATTAGTATTATTAATATTAGTTTCCCTAGCCTGACAAACTAGTTGAGATTGATATTATCTATAGTGCTAGTTACCTTAATCTGGTCAACTTGGTGAGATTAATATTGTTCATACCTAATTCAAAGTAGCAAACACGATTTACAAGAATGAGTTGTGAATGTTTATTGTGAAGAGAATTGATTGCATGTCGAGTACTGACGGGTTGTTAAGTATTGCATGAGCCTATTTATTCATGAACTTACTGCTGCTGTTAGATTTATCTTGATGGTTTCATGATTGTTTAATAGTTAGGGTTATCAGGACTGGTAGGAATGGTAACTATTTTAGAATAGGGATTAGGACATTTATAAGGATTGAGGACTAGGAATAATCAATGATCAATCAACCAAACTAAAGGTGAATATTTGTTTGGCTAAGTGTTTTTCCCAATTTGATTACAAACCTTTGTTTTGTTTACTTTACTTTGTTTACTTGAAATTCAATCAACCAACCAATCCCCCATTTGTTACTTGTGCATGCAACCTTACATAAAAGAAAGACAACTCCTCCCTGTAGGATTCGACCCTTCTTGCCTATTCTACTGAGTTAGGTTTGTTTAGGATTACTTTGATAAGGCGATACGACTTTAGCCTCTACCAAATTGGCGCCGTTGTCGGGGAGACAAGTTTTGATTTTTTTCTTTGTGTGTGTTTGTGTGCTAAATTTTTGTGTGGACCTATCTTATGGTCCACACCCGTGCTACTGACTCCCCTCTTCTTGCTTGTGATACAGAAATTGAGAGGACCCTTTCTAGGAACCGCAAGATAAACAAAGTTTTGTATTTTGACAATCCTTGTTTTGAGATGGCTGACGAATAACAGACGCTGAGGCAGTTGACTGCCCCTAATCTGCAACAACAACCGCTGGCTGTGCAATTCCCTAAGCTGGCGGATGGCGTGAACTTTGAGCTCAAGTCAGGGTTGATCCACTTACTTCCCCACTTTCATGGGATGAGTGGAGAAGACCCCAATAAGCACCTTTCGGAGTTCCATTCCGTCTGCACCAGCACGAAGCCAAAGGGCGTGACTGAGGACCAGATCAAGCTGAGGGCCTTCCCTTTCTCTCTAAGGGATTCGGCTAATGATTTGTTCTACTACTTGGCACCAGGGAGCATTGACACATGGGCCAAGATGACAAAGGCTTTCCTGGAGAAGTACTTTCCTGCGACCAAGCTCAACAGCCTGAAGAGGAGCATCAGCAACATTGAACAACAGGCTGCTGAGTCATTGTACGAGTACTACGAGAGGTTCAAGAGGCTGACTTCTAGCTGCCCCTACCATGGGTATTCAGAGCAAGACCTCGTATTTTATTTGTACAGAGGACTTCTTGAGGAGGAGCGTCGAATGGTGAATGCAGTCTGTGGAGGAAATATTTTGAGCAAGACGCCTGCTGCAGCTTTTGAGGTATTCTTTGAGCTGTCTGAAGGCTCAAGACAGTTTAGTAAGAGGGCGAGCACCCAATCAGTCAAGGCTACAGACTCCCAGCCAAATTCCTCACTAGCTTCTGAGTTGGCTGAGATGAAAGAGATGTTGAGGAGATACACGATGAAGGGTGGCCAGCAGCAAGTCAAATCATGTGGGATATGCTATGACACGATACATCCAACCGATGCATGTCCCACGCTGCAGGAGCCCACTGCTGAGGTGAATGCTATTGGAGGATATGGCCCTCCAAGGCCAAGATATGACCCATACTCCAACACGTACAATCCAGAATAAAGAGATCACCCCAATTTGAGATACGGGAACCAGCAGAGTACTCCTCAGGGCTAGGAGAGTCAAGACTATCAACAGAGGCCTCCACAACTCCTACAACGCCCACAACAATATCAGCAGCCTGGGGGTCAACAACAACAACAATTTTGAGCTCCATATGACCAAAGACCCCAAGGCCAAAGCTCAAGTTCATCCCTTGCTCAGAGCGTGTCAAACCATGAAGACTTGATAAAAACACTGGCAGCGGTGGCAAACACTACATCCCAATCAATTGAGACATTGACCAAGCAACAGGCGATCCTCGCTCAGTCCGTAGACACGTTGAGAAATACTATGACCCAGCAAAATCAAGAGATGCGGTCGAGTATAAAAAATTTGGAGAAGCAAGTGGGACAGATCTCCATCGTAGTGAGCAAGTTGGAAGCCCGGGACTCGGGAAAACTACCATCTCAAATGGTAGTCAACCCGAGGGAGAACGTCTACGCCATGACACTAAGAAGCGGAGCTGAGGTAAACATCGGTCGTGGCCAACAAAGAGAAATCCGCGACCGCGGAGAAGGAAGCCGCAACCGCGGATTGGCCACTGACGAGGGGCAAGAAATCGACGCCTTTCCGCGACCGCGGACAGAATTCCGCGATCGCGGAAAAATCCATTCTGAAGACCTGTTCGAGAGTAATCCGCGACCGCGGACAGAATTTCGCGATCGCGGAAAACTCACTGGAGACATGGAAGAAGTGGAGGGCAATCCGCGACCGCGGACACAATTCCGCGATCGCAGAAATGCCTCTAGAGCCCCAGTTCACCTCAAAGACGCCCATGATGGATATGTGCATCCCGACTTCCCTCCACTCAGCACATTCAAGCCTCCCGCTCCCTTTCCCGAGGCTCTAAAGGACACTCGAAGGCTGAAGAATAATAAGGAGTTGTTCGAGACCTTCAACAACTGCGAGGTAAATGTTCCTTTACTCAACCTGGTTAATAGCATCCCTCGTTATCCTAAATTCTTGAAGGAGCTATGCACGATAAAGAGGAAGAAGGTGGTAAAGGAGAAGAGAAAGGTCCAGGTCAGCGAGAATGTTTCCGCTATGCTGCAAAAGCGGTTACCAAAGAAGGCAAGTGATCCGGGCATGTTTACTATTCCCTGTAAGATTGGGGGCACCTTGTTCGACAAGGCCATGCTTGATTTGGGTGCCTCAATTAATGTGCTTCCCCTCTCGCTGTACGAGTCTCTGGAGGTCGGACCGTTAGAAAAGACATGGATTGTGATCCAACTGGCGGACAA
Organism: Rheum nobile; assembly: GCA_027886185.1. NCBI lineage: Eukaryota > Viridiplantae > Streptophyta > Magnoliopsida > Caryophyllales > Polygonaceae > Rheum > Rheum nobile. Next base: position 3,715,760 of record WOAB01000208.1, on the reverse strand, counting down.
TTCCTATGTCTACTCCAAAGGAGTAGTGCAGGATGTGCTGGTAGAAGTAGACAAGTTGATCTTCCCTGTAGACTTCTTTGTGATGGATACGGGGCATGATAAGGACGCAACCCCTGTGATGCTAGGGAGGCCGTTTATGAACACGGCAGGAACCAAGATTGATGTGAGTAGCGGTTCACTCATAATGGAATTCGACGGGGTGAGGGTCGGATTCAACATTGATGATTCTAAGCGACACCCTCCAGATGGAAACCCCGAGTGCTCAATTGATGTGAGCAACCCAAGTTGAGGTGGGAGAGTAGCAAGTCGAGCCACGACAATAACTAAGGCGTTGTCCGGGAGGCAACCCGAGGTATGTATTTATTTTCTTGTCTTTACATTCCATGTCTTTAGTTGTTTTATCTTGCTTTGTTTTGTTTTTGTTATTGCTTTTGTTTTTGCATTTAGACTAACATGCAGATAGGAGACCTGAGAAAATTGAAGACGGTGATTCTCGCACCAGAAACATTTCCGCGGGCGCGGAAAATTTTCCGCGGTCGCGGAAATCCCACTGTAAGTCTCCTATTCCTGAAAAAAAAACAAAAAAAAATTCAAAAAGAAAAAATATTTGAAAAACAAAACAAAAATTCAAAAAAAAAAGTTCTACCGGAGGGCCAGCTGTCCGATTTCTACTACGAGAGATGGTGCGCATCATGTTGCCAAGGAGGAGACATTCGCCCCACAATTTTTTTTGGCAACGATGATGACCCTACATTCGACAGCTGCGGAGGAGGAACACACCAGAGCCCACAACACGATTACATCTGGGCTCCGCTATGTGTTCGTTGAAGGCCGTGCAACCCCGACTTCTTTGATATACCACTACACTTTCCAGTGGTTCCTTTTGGTTGCACGGTGGAGTTTCTTTTGAAGACCGGCGCGACACCATAGACATGTGCGTATATTGATTTACCGCCAGCAACAACTTTCGCGTCCAAGCCAACTCAGCGACGTTTGTGAGTTATTTTTTGCCTCTCCCTGTGCTTCATCTTTTTTGTCTTTCATTAAATTGAGGACAATGCAATGTTTAAGCATGGGGGAGTGTTCTATACTTGCTAGTCGTTGAGGAGAAAATGAAAAAATGAAAAAGCCAAAAATTTGAAAAAAAGGCAAAAATAGAAATCCTGGGATAAGTCAAAAACCCGAAAGGACGGCTTAGGTAATAAGCGGGTGGCTTAGACCAGCATTAGGCTGGGGTAATATGAAGTCAAGAGTGATGTGAGTTTATGTGGGCCCATCTATTGAAAAATGAAATGAGTGGCTTGGTGAAAACCCGAAAGGGCGCCTTGGCAAAATGAGTGAAAAGAAGAAGAGTGATTATTAGGATTCCTCATTTTTCCTGGCGTGGTGACATAAGAAGAGGAGATATAAGGAGGATTCGGGTAGGTCACTCTGGAAGGCATAAGAAGATAGATGGAGGTTGGGATTAGATTTTTTTTCACTCTATGGTATTCGGGATAAGCTTGGGGGAAACACTCTGCTTTCCTTTAAGCTTGTATGTTGTGTTATTGTGTTGGTGCATTAGAGATTCATGTTAGGTGCAATTCTTAGTGGAGATGATTTTGCTATGCTTCATGAGACCTTGGAATTTGATTGGAGGAGTAGGTTTCTATTAGCTTACTCGAGGACGAGCAAGGTTTAAGCTTGGGGGAATTTGATCAGCACTACTTTGTAGTGCTTAATTAGGAGTTGTTACCGGTATTTTGGGTACCATTTGGAGATGTCTAGAGCACAACTATGGAGAATGGAGTTGAGAAGTAGAAGTGTAGATATGGTGGTTTGGAGAAGCTTAAACGAAGACATTAAGAAGATGGGAAGAGAATCACTTGAAAAGACCAAGTGGAGAAGGCTCGAACAGGAGAAAGGCCGCAATCACAGGGCTGAAGGCCGCGGTCGCGGAAATCTATGTAAGGCGAGAAGAAGAACGCGTCAAAACCGCGATCGCGGGCGAGCAAGCATTTGGTCGCGGTAAAGTCGAGAGCTGAGAGATTTGAAATTGCATCAAGCATATCGTCGAGGCGTGGAATAGGATTTGAAGAGTGGTGATAACCACTCTTCAAATCTATCTTGGAGAAAAGTGTAGCGCCATGAAGTTCATCAAGCATATCATCGAGGCGTGGAATAGGATGCCTATACTTGACGGTGATCTGGTTTATCGCGCGGCAATCAACACACATTCTACATGTGCCATCCTTCTTGGGCACAAGGATCACAGGCAAAACGCAAGGGGATAGAGATTCTCTTACGTACCCGCGATCCAACAATTCTTGGACTTGGAGCTGGAGCTCTTTGGTCTCTTCTGGGCCAGCTCTATACGCAGCGCGATTGGGCAAGGAAGCACCTGGCACAAGGTCAATCTGGTGCTCAATGCCTCTCAAGGGAGGTAATCCTGTGGCAACTCATCAGGAAAAACATCGTCGAACACGGCGAGCAAGGCCACGATGACTGGCGGCACGGATGCGACATGTGACGACTCAGTTATGCATGGGGTTGGCATAAGCAGAAAACAAGGAGCTTTGCCAGTCAAACACGCAGTGAGGTCACTGGGTCTGGCTAAAAGTACGTGTTGCTCACATTTTCCATGCAAAGGAGACGTCTTTGGCAATACATCGGCAAACTTTGTCGATGGCGAGGCATTGGCCGATTTCTGTGTGGAAATGTGTTTCTTCTTGCCAGTGCCTGGTGGAGACGAAAAGTGGCCATAATGGGAGGAGTTTTGCTTCTGGAGTGCCTTTGGACACCCTGTTGACCTAGTAGACGCGGCCTCAATTTCTTTTTGGCGATCGCGTTCAACCTGGTCCTGCAAGATCTCATGGGGAGACATTGGATGCAAAGTGATGCGCTTCCCGTGGTAATTGAACACATAAGTGTTCAAATAGCCATCATGGATCACGCGCCTGTCGAATTGCCATGGATGCCCAAGCAAAATATGGGTGGCGTCCATTGCAATGACATCACATAAAACTGAATCACAGTATTGACCTATGGAAAATGAAATTAAGCATTGGCGAGATACTGTGTTACCTGGACTAGAAGAAATCCATTAGAGGACATAAGGTTGTGGATGAGGTGTCGTAGGCAACTTGAAGTGTGTCACGACCTTCTCATTGACAATGTTAGCACAAGATCATCCATCAACTATGACACTCAAGGAAGCCGTTTGGACGAGAGCCCTTGTGTGGAACAAGTTCTCGCATTGGTCGCGTAGGCTCGCTTCCTTCACTGTGAGGAGACGACGTGTCACCAAGCTCAATGGTGTGCCCGCGTGCAGAGAAGCGGGTTCGCAGTCGTAGGCATCTTCCTCCTCTTCGATGCCTTCATCGATGGCCTCTAGGGTTTTCTCCTCGTCGTCGCATGACTCGTAGCCGGCAGCGGCCGTGGAGAACAAAACCTTTCGAGCGTTTAGGCAATCCTTCTTATAGTGGCCTCTTCCACCACATTTGTAACACTCAAGGTCGCGTGCGCGATATGTGCCCACTGGAGCTTGTCTGGGCGTGTTCTGGCACGGTGCGGTGTTTGGCGTCGACGGCTTCGCTTTAGGGGCATGGCTCGATGCGGCTGTGGTAGAGGCACTAGGGCGAGGGTTAGTAGAAGACAAACCACTAGGGTTAGAAGAATACCTTTGTTGGCCACTTGGAAAAGTGTAAGACTTTCGGTGAGAGATTTGTGCATGGTTTTTCATCGCCGTGTGGGTGAGTGTGTTCAAGTCTTTGATGGGCAAAATCTCGAGTTGATCACGGATGTTGGTGTTCAAGCCACTCAAGAATTTCGTCCTCAAAGTCTATGGTGCAACTGAGATGTTGGCCTTGTAATACATGTCTTCAAGCTTGGAAAAGAACTCGAGTGGAGTCATCGACCCTTGGCGAGCCATGGCGATCTCCATCCTCATTTGATTCCTATAGTCTGGAGGCACGTATTTCTTGGTCATCACATAGACTAGTTGATGCCATTCTATGACTCTGGTCCTGTGGCGACGCACGCAGTCATCTTCGAATCTATGCCACCAAACGCGGGCGGCTCCTTGGAAGTGAAGTGTCATGGCGTAAACATGCTCCTCAGGAGGAACGCGGCAATAGCGTAGGGTGTACTCCATAGCCTGCACCCATTCAAGAAAAACAGAGGGATTGTATTCACCAAAGAAATGCTCGATCTTTACCTTGACTTCGTGTCGTTGGTATCGAGGCTAGGCAGGTGCTTGGTTGAACGCGTTGTTTGGCGCGGCGGCGTAGAGAGGATTCTCATAGGCGCACACACCATGGGGTCTATTGCGGTCTTGGTGATCTTCTCCGTGAGCAAACTCATCCCTTGGCGCGTAGGCGTCGTTGCGTCGGCGTCTTTGCGGCTGGTCATCGGAGTCGGCTCGCCGAATGTCCCTTGGTATAACATCGCGGCGCTCGCCGCCAATGTCACGAACGCGTTCTTCTTGGGGCTGGAGACGCGGTGGAGGTATCCAATCCGAAGGGTGATCCTACAATTCAAGTGGATCTCCAACAGGGGGTGAAAAAAATTAGGGTTGACCATACCTGATTCCTCGATCTCCTCGTCGTCATACTCGTCGAAATCGTCGTGGACATTTGGTGTGATCGACGCATAGCCGTCGGATCCATAATGCGGCGTTCGAACACTTTGGTGTCGAAGGTGATCGTGTACATCATGGCTCTGTGGCTGGGTAGTTGGTGTCCTCAATTGATCATCGCGTCGCGTATGCCCACTTGGTCGGCGACTGGGTCTCCTTGGCGTCGCATCGGCTTGCTCGGCTCGTCGAGGGTGGCCTTCGCGTGGTGCTGAGCCCGGTACTCGTCTCTGGGTTCTCCTAGAGGCATAGCGATCATCAAAGTTGTATGGTTCATAAAACTCACCTTGAGTGTCTTCGGCGTCGCAGTCGTTGTCAGGGCTGGTGTCGAAGCCAGCGGTTGTGGCTCTGGGCACGTAGCGGTCCGTGTGCGAAACGAATCCTTGTCGACTCTCGATGACACTTTGCATACAATTGAGTTGTGGTTGATGATGAGACGTCGAAGGCATGATCCATTTGCCTTTGTCGACTCTTGTCTTCGATGGACCGGCGTCGGTGGCTCATGGTTGAGCCGACGCGTCCATAGTACTCAGGGGTGTTGGAGCGGGCACGAGTTGTGCGGCGCATTGTTGGGCTCTCAAAGCTGCGTTCTCTTGTCGAAGGGCTTAGATCTCTCTTTGCTCCTCGGACAACGCGATGAGCGGTTCTTGTTGTGGGGTGTCAACCGGTGGTTGGTCTTGGGGTAGACCTAACGGTGGTTGATGTTGGTTGGTGTGGTCGACTCCAAGTTGGTCTTCACCGTGTTCAACCGTCATGGTACCTATAACAATATGGCCAGACATGGGAGTAAAAATGAACCAAAAGACAACGAAGCACAACAACCAAGAAAATCACTAGTCAAGTCACAAAGTTCACGTAGGTAGGGTTAGTTTGGCTTGCGGTGAGGGCGGCTTGGCTTGCACAAGAGATGGTGTATCAAGCAAGTTGCAATCAAACAAACAAGAATAAATTGAAACCCTAAAACAAACGTAAACAAAGCTACCGAATTAGCAAGAAAATACCTTCTAGGAAGCTTGACCTAGATGGCAGAGAGAGATAGAAGATGAGCTTAGACCGAGAGTGGGTTAGGGTTGCCTTATTTTGGCTTTACCTAACTTTGGAAACTTTTTTTTTTGAATATCTTGTTGATATCTTTTTTTTTATATAATATCCGAGATCTTATCTTTTGATCTTTTCGGATTGCAAAAGGAAACAAAGAAAAAACGGTATAAGTAACTAGAATATCACAAGTGTGATCTTTAGAGATAGGAGAGAGAAGATAAGATTTGATATGATATCTTATATAAGTAAATTCGGCTAACTTAACTAAAAAGTAAACTCTAGCAAACAAGGAAACTCTATCCATGCGTGAAATAAGGAAACAAAATATTCTAGCATGCAAGATAACAAATTACCTAACACACCAAAACTTAGGGAACAAGGAAAAAAATTTCGGCCAAGATAGTATCTTGTAGAAACCGATGAGGTGTTGCAAAGATGAAAATTTTGGTTTTTCTTTCTTTCTCGCGAGATCTTACGAAAGCAAACGATGGGGGTAAAAAAAAATTGTGAACAAGATGCAAACTTGAGTTCCTGACTTACAAGACTGCTGGGCTCTGATGTCAGTTGATGTGTTCTTGCCTCCGATGACAAGCCAATTGTCAAAGGTGACACCTTTGGATCTAGTCTTGGTTGGGAAGTCACTCGGCGTTGTCAAGCCTGCCGTGGAACGCGGTGTTTGTAACGGTTCGTGAGCGAGAGATCGCGATGATTGGTGCGATGGCAGCGATTGATGGGGTGAATGGATAGCGGTGACGAAAGAGATTTGATGAGGGATAGATGACTTGAAAAGACAAGCCTTTGGTGTCGTAGCATCGACTGCGGATGAAGGGAGATGCGAAGGAAGACTTGGCTTGAGGGTTCAAGCAATTGCCGTAGCGTCGGTGGCGGAGTGAAGGGGATGCGAAGATAGAGGGTTTTGATGTCCGATCAAGGGAAGGAGGATAAACACTCGACTTGAAACCTTGAATTAAATTAAACGTAAGAAATAAGAATAACAACGGGGGCTTTAAATAGCCAAAGAAACTCGACCAAGACCTAATGGGCTTGGACCGAGACGAACCTAGCAAGCATGCAAAAAGGCACAAACCCAAAAATAGAAAAGACTATAAAAGGAAACTATCTAAAATAAGCAATAATACCAAATATAGAAAATGTCTCAAAACTATCAAAAGGACGCGTTGAATGTACGGATGCAAACACCGCGAGGAACGGCGACTAAGGGTCGATGGCCTCGCGAGTGGGTGAACGCGATGCCGGTTGTGATGAACGCGTTCTTTCGATGCCGATGGTGGCGAGGACGACGAGTCTTGGGTTGGCATCTGGGCTTCCTTGGTCAGCGACGATGCGTGCGACAAGTGACGCGATGGCGGCGGAGATGGCTTTGGACCTAGACCTTGTCACTAGGCCCTCTGAGCGTAGGCTCATGGCTTCTTCCTCGTCTTGGGCCGTCATGGGAGGCAGGGTCACATCAGTCTACCACCAGATTCGTATGAAGGAAGGCGATGAGTGGAAGATGGCGTTTATGACCAGGTACGGTCTTTATGAGTGGCTAGTCATGCCATTCGGGCTCACCAACGCCCCCAGCATATTCATGCACCTCATGAACCACGTTTTGAGGAAATTTTTGGGAAAATTTGTTGTGGTGTATTTTGTTGACATTTTGGTGTATAGCCGAAGTCTAGAAGAATATGTTGGGCATCTTAGGCAAGTGTTAGAATGCCATAGGAAAGAAAAGTTGTATGCCAACCTTGGAAAGTGTCAATTTTGCGCTGACTCCACTATCTTCCTAGGATTGTAGTGTCTAAGGATGGCCTACGCGTGGACGAAGAGAAGGTCTATGCCATTCGAGAGTGGCCCATGCCAACGACCCCAACCATGGTTCAATCATTCTTGGGCTTGGCTGTAATACCCCCAAATATATATCCTTGAAAGGTATTATCGCCAGTGACCTCGGATTCCACATCCGAATCCACTCAGGCTTAACCCGTTGATATAGTTCATCAAACAACAGTTATAATACAAAATATCATAACTTTCGATTAAAATCACTATCTCGGCATTACATCCATAATCCGAAATACAACTGAAATACAAAGTAGTCTTGCTAAAAAATATGTTTAACACAACGGAAGTCTTTAAAATAAAATAACACAAGGGTCTTGATCTAAACGATCACCCGCCAAGGAATCTCAACCTGGTAAAACTCTTCAAAATTCCAACTGCCTTCGTTGTCGTTTCTAGCCTTCATTGGAACTGCAGTTTATCTGATGTTCCGTATGAGACGGATGACACCAGCCAACCATACAAGGGAATATAATCGGTTGGTTAGTCTAATGAAAGACTATGTAAGGGAAAATCAGATAGGTTCTAAGTAGTCGTATTAGGTTAGACTCATCGTTTCTCGAATAAAAGTCGATGACGATAGTCAACCACCATACTCCTACTGAAATATATGAAAATGCATGATCAAGAGAAAAGATTTTGAAAGATTGAGTCTTAAGGAAACATATGAAGAGAAGACTACAACGAATTGAGTCTTATCGGAAAGTATGACAAATGTCTGGAACATTATAATTACACACAAGCGTTTAAAACGACTTGATGTTTCGGTTCACGACCAACCTCACCGCGTAATGCGAATTCATATTGGAAAGAGAACTTTACTCTGATCAAAGTCTAGATGAGTTTTCCTAATTGCACTATTTCCTAGCTGTACTACTCGCCAAAGGGTATATTAATTATGTGCACAACGACACTTATCTTGTTTGATTCCAAAACGAACATTCATGTTACAAGCTTTTAAGATCTCCCTACAAGAGATATCACGGGGAATAAATCCCAGGGAATAAATCCCAAATGGCTGCACCAGCTGTGTGCACGTACCCTGAGTAAGGGTATGGTCATGACCGGAAAAGTACTAGAGGAATAATCCTCCTAGCACCTAGTTATAAAGAAACCACTAAACCTCGCAAGGTACATAGTGTTCCTACGAATACTCGTGCTAACTAAACAGTTCAACACAGTAACAATTCACATCAAACCCACCTGGGCCAAACACAGATAAAATAGCATTGTTCTAGCAATATACAACCTATCGTAATATCCGTATTTATTCATATATATATATATATATATATATATCTATAATAGCATTGTTCTAGCAATATACAACCTATTATAATATCTCTTTTAAATTCACATACAGTTATCAAAACTGTTTCCAGACGAAAACAACAATTCATCCCAAATTAATTAACAAGTAAACAATTGATAATCAATATAAATATGGAATGATAAGTAAGAGCGAACCGCCACTTGCCTTAGATTTAGACGAAGCTCAACGAAGCTCGAGATGACGGATTTCCGGGTCCGAAACGAGGAAGAACCTGGATTATGGTTTCCTACGGAATGACCCATAACGAAACCCTAAGTTAGATTCGATAATAAATAGTACGAATCTAAAGAAAAACGAACGAAATCTAAGGAACAAAAGTCCCAAACGAGATCACAACGCCCAATCCACCACCACACTCGCCCAGGCCCACCGCGGGTGCGGTGGCCTTGACCGCGGGTGCGGCGAGGCTACAGAGGCGAGACGCCGACAGCGAAAACTCACCGGGGAAGACGATGGGGCTCAACTTGGGTTGGTTTCGACTTCCAAACTCCTTGTGTCACTAACCACCACCTTGAGGGCACCTCCTCCTCCTATGGCAACTCCGACGACGACCTTGAAGAACTTCGGCGACGCTTGCAACTCCAACGACAATGGCAGTGAAAGAAAGAGAGATTTGAGGGAGAGAGAGAGAGAGAGAGAGAGAGAGAGGAATGGCCTCCTCCTCTTGGCCCCCTCCTTTTATAGGCCATCAAGGAGCCAGAAGGAGTCCAGCTGGCCCCCTCTCCCACCGCCTCACCGGGGACAAGATCGGCAAGCAGCTCAGACGAGTTCGGCGGAGCAGAGAAGCCATCATCACGGCGCGGGTGCGGTGGGTGTCACCGCGGGGTGCGGTGGCTACCAATTCCTGACCACTGGGTGCGGTGGGTATGGCCGCGGGTGCGGTCAAGGCCAATTTTGTGCCTTTTGCCCATTTTTGACCGAGAAGAATCTTGGATATGGATTTTAACCCCGGGTTAAATATATTTGTACCCTAACAAATATTCTAAACCCCAAAAATACGTCGAATGTATTTTATTCCACTCAAGGAATTATTACGGAGATCAAGTATTTAACAGAAAGTCTGAACTTCTCTGAAAATAATTTGACTACAATACGAGTGTTTGGAAAACTTACCAAAATACTCTTTACTAAAATGAGGGGTATTACATCACCTCCCCCTTACAAAAAGTTTCGACCCCGAAACTTGGCCGAATAAACCAAAGAAAAGCGAGGCGTTACAACACTACCCCCTTAAAAAGGTTTCGACCACGAAACTAGGCCGAAAACAGCTCGGAAAAACGTCTAAGCATATCCGCCTCTGTTTCCCAGGTTTCCCAAGTAACTTCTTCAGTTCCTGACTTGGACCACAAAATCCGTACCAATGGTACCACCTTGTTCCGTAACTGCTTCTCACGGCGTTCGAGAATACGCACCGGTATTTCCTCGTAGGTACCATTTGTCTGAATCTCGATGTCGTCATAACTCAGCACATGAGACTCATCTGGCACGTACTTCCTCAACAAAGATACATGGAACACATTATGCACTGGATGTGCCGATGGCGGTAATGCCAAACGATACGCTAGAGAACCCACTCTATCAAGGATCTCAAATGGTCCCACGTAGCGATGGTTAAGCTTCTCACGCTTACCAAACCTAAACACACCTTTCGATGGTGATACTTTGACAAACACTTTGTCACCAACCTCAAACTCAACATTTCTGCGCTTTAGATCTGCATAAGACTTTTGTCGACTCTGAGCTGTCAACATCCTTTGTCTTATCAAAGCAATGTCCGAGGCAGTCCTTTCGACTAATTCCGGTCCGAGCAGAATCTTGTCGGCATTCTCATCCCAACAAATCGGAGATCTACACCTTTGACCGTATAGAGCCTCGAATGGAGCCATCTTAATGGTAGCATGCCAACTGTTATTGTATGTGAATTCAATCAGACTCAGGCTGTTCTCCCAGCTAGTCGGACGATCAAGTGTACAAGCTCTTAGCATATCTTCCAAGGTATGGATGGTCCTCTCAGACTGTCCATCTGTCTGAGGATGAAACGCAGTGCTGAACCTCAACTCGGTTCCCATGGCCTTATGTAATTCTTTCCAGAATCTTGACATGAATCGGCCATCACGATCCGATACAATGGTCTTTGGAGTACCATGCAAACAGACAATCTCATGTAAAAACACTTCTGATAACTTATGGGTTCCCCATGTTGACTTGATAGCCACGAAGTGAGCACTCTTCGTGAGCCTGTCAATGATCACCCATATAGCATCTTTCTAGCTTTGAGTCTTTGGCAGCCCCGTGACAAAATTCATAGCAATATCTTCCCATTTCCATTCTGGTACTGGGAGAGGTAGCAATTCACCACCTGGTCTGCGATGTTCTATCTTGACCTTCTGACAAGTCAAACATTTTGCCACAAACCCTGCGACATCCCACTTCATGTTGGGCCACCAGAACTTCTTCCCGAGGTCCTTGTACATCTTGCTAGAGTCTGGATGTACAGAATAAGATGACGAATGGGCCTCCTTCATCACCAACTGGTGAAGACCATCAACGTCAGGAATGGCCTCCTCCAGTTGATCCAACAGATCATCAATCCTCGGAAATGGATACTTATTCTTGATCGTGACCTTATTCAACTCACGATAGTCGATACAAAGTCAGAACGATCCATCCTTCTTCTTGACAAACAAGACTGGAGCACCCCAAGGCGATGCACTCGGCCTTATATAACCCTTCTCAAGAAGATCTTCGAGTTGTTTCTTCAACTCTTGCATCTCAGGAGGAGCCATCCGGTACGGTGCCTTAGAGATTGGCGCGGTACCAGGCTCGAGATCAATAGTAAATTCTATGTCATGATGCAGGGGTAAACCAGGAATCTCCTCCGGAAAGATATCCGGAAATTCACAAACAACCGGAATATCAGGAATTGAAGGTTCATCTTTCTTGGGCTCGTCTAGATAGCATAGGTACCCGACACAACCTTGTCGAAGTAGCTTGAACGCAGCCATCGCATTGATAAGCCTGCCGTTATCAGCGTCATTCCGACCCTTAAACTTGCATACATACTCGCCCCCAGATGACACCGTCACAGTCCTTGAGCTGAAATCGATTACCGCCCCATGACGCGTCAGCCAATCCATACTGAGAATAATGTCGTATGGAGCCATGGCTATACAGATCAAATCTGCTTCGAACTTCTTACCCTAGATGGTAATCGGAAATTCTGACAGAAGCTTGGTGCCCACTAAATGTTCACCATTAGGAAGATTCACAACGAAAGGTTCATAAACCTCGTTGCATACTAAGCCTAACTTACTAACACAACTCTCGGAAATAAACGAATGTGTAGCACCCGAATCAAATAACATACATACTGAAGTAGAATGAAGGTATAGAGTACCTTGAGTAATTGGAGCATTAGGTCCATCAGCCTCACACATCTCGTAAAGGCGTTGACCCTAGGCTCTAGAAGCAGTTGGGGCTTTCCCCTTGTTCTGTGCAGACGTCTGTGTTGAAGGATTAGGAGATCCCACTGGTCTGAACTTAGGTGGACTATTCTGATTAACCGGCCCTTGGTGCGACTCAGCTCCTTTCTGCCTTCTCTATGGACAAAATTTCAGCAAGTGTCCCACCTTTTCACAGTCATAACACGTCTTTTTCTCCTTCGGACACTGATTTCTTTTGTGCCCAGGTGTACCACAGTTATAGCATTGAATCGGATTCTTGCTTTGACCCGATTGTTGCGTAGACCCTCCATGAGTCATATCTGTTTTTGCCTTGCCAGCCTTGGTAAAATTAAACGGTGGCGCAGGACGTTTGAATCCACTCGCCTGAGACTGGCCCTGCATTGACCTCTGGCGATTGCGCTTCCTTGTCGACTCTTCCAGAGTCACTTCCAACTTGTAAGCGGCGTCTACGTATTGCTCCAAAGTAGAGCATCCGTGATGTACCATCATTGGCTTAATATCTGGGTTCATCCACTCGTGGAAATGCCAGATCTTTTGCTCTTCGTTGGACACCTCTGATCCAGCATACTGCAATAAATGATTGAATTTGGTCGCCAGCTTGGTTACTTTCAAACCATCTGTCTTCGGGTATAGAAACTCCTTATGTTTCTCCTCCCTCATAGCTCGAGAGAAGAAACGATCAGTCATCTTGGCTTTAAACATCCCCTAATTCAAACCTGGGTGATCAGCCAAACCTATACCTTCCCACCACTCACTTACCACTTCCTTCAGCTGAAGGGATGCAATGTATACCTTCTCCGCTTCAGTGCACTCAACGTTGCAGAATAGTCGTTCCATGTGTGAGAACCAATAAGCCACCTTGACTGGCTCTCCTTTTCCATTATAGCATTCGGGCCTCATAGAGGTAATGGCTTTTAGTGCTCGGCCATAATTCCCTCTATTCCTGACTGCATCTTCTTGCGGCGCATGGACAACTGGCTCTTCAAATCTTGGAACCGTTGGAGGAATTGGCACTGCCTGTGCCTGAGAAGCATTTGGTCTCATAATGTCGGTGAATGCTTGCATAACGATTCCCTGAATAGCTTCAACTGCTGTTGTATCAAATACCATTGGAGTGTTGACCGGAACTTGGTCATTTCCCCCTTGGTTGTTGTTAGAAGCAGTCTCAGGTTCATCCTCAGGATTCACTGTACTCCTCACGTTTGGCGTAGGGTCATTACTTGGCCCAGCACCAGCACGAACGGTGTTTCTTGTGTTTACCATCTGTTTACCGATCAAATTCCAAGTATTTTATAACATTAATATCATTCCAATGTACTTAACGTCATAAAAATCAACTTAGAATAGATTAAACTTGGTAATTTCATTGATAAGCTCAACTGAGCTAATTAGTTTTACAAAAAGGGATCTCTCAAGCGTCAAGACAAAATTGCTCGAAGATTTATAGTTCTTAACGAAATGAACTGAAATACAAGAAAAGAAACTGCTAATCAGCACTGGCCCAATCATGGCACCCTAACATTTCCTGTAATCGCCACTCCTCATACAAGGTTTCTTCGAACGGGATTTACCATCGGAATCTGGTGAAAGACTCCTTACCCTGCTCGGTCCAGGAGCACATGGCTCATTCCTTGGTCTTGCCATTCTTAGAGCATGCTCAACCGCCTCGTCCATCTGGCGGTGCTCTTCAGGGGAAAACATCTGACTTAGGCGAAGTGCCTCTCGCAAGTCAGGACTCAACATTAGCCTTCTCTAAGCAGGAATAGGCTATGAGTTCTCAGATGCATTTTGTGGACCATTTCTTCTTCTTGGAAATACTACCTCGTAAAGTGTATCCCAATCGGCCGAAGTCAATGGCGAGTACTCTTGCTCAGGCGGTAACTCCGGGCTTGGATAGATAAATTCCATTTCCGGGTCCTCGCTGCCCACCAATAAGTGCTCTAAGCCATCAGACTCGTGGCCCTGTCCCTCGAGGTCCTCCTCGGGGTCCTCCTCTTCTTCCGGATCCTCTTCCGGGTCTTCTTCAGGATCCTCTTCTTCTGGATCCTCCTCGGGAATCATCTCAATCATGAAGTCGTCTTTGTAATGCCCTCTTGCATACCTTGACCACTCCACTTCATTTTCCATGCCCTCCCTTAGCTCCTCTGTAGGTTCTGCCACTGGAACCTTGGTCCTATCAGACACTAGTACTACTGACTCGGGTAGTACAGTCTTCACCTCCTCGGGTGGACTACTAGATTCTCCGACTTCAAAGCATTGCAGGGGAACTGGAAACTCAAGCCTCATTGGAGATGGCGGAGCCACCTCGACTTCTTCCGAGTCCCTTCGAAGAGAAAAGCATGCACCCATAACTTACGGGTGACGAGAAAAGAGTTAGTCTTTCTAAATATATAAGTTTGCTTCCATACCAGACTAAAGAAAAGGCACGACTAGATCGACAGAATAAAAATATTACTTGGAAATTCAGAGCCTTCGAAAACATTTCTCAGTTTCAAACGAGTAAACGGTTTATAAAATTTTCGTTCCAAGAAAATGTTTTAAAACCCACCCGCTTAAAAAAAAATCGACTCTGATACCAGATCTGTAACACCCCCAAATATATATCCTTGAAAGGTATTACCGCCAGTGACCTCGGATTCCACATCCGAAGCCACTCAGGCTTAACCCGTTGATATAGTTCATCAAACAACAGTTATAATACAAAATATCATAACTTTCAATTAAAATCACTGTCTCGGCATTACATCCATAATCCGAAATACAACTAAAATACAAAGTAGTCTTGCTATAAAATATGTTTAACACAGCGGAAGTCTTTAAAATAAAATAACACAAGGGTCTTGATCTAAACGATCACCCACCAAGGAATCTCAACCTGGTAAAACTCTTCAAAATTCCAACTGCCTTCGTTGTCGTTTCTAGCCTTCATTGGAACTGCAGTTTATCTAATGTGCCGTATGAGACGGATGACACCAGCCAACCATGCAAGGGAATATAATCGGTTGGTTAGTCTAATGAAAGACTATGCAAGGGAAAATCAGATAGGTTCTAAGTAGTTGTATTAGGTTAGACTCATCGTTTCTCGAATAAAAGTCGATGACGATAGTCAACCACCATACTCCTACTGAAATATATGAAAAGGCATGATCAAGAGAAAAGACTCTGAAAGATTGAGTCTTAAGGAAACATATGAAGAGAAGACTCTAACGAATTGAGTCTTATCGGAAAGTATGACAAATGTCTAAAACATTATAATTACACACAAGCGTTTAAAACGACTTGATGTTTCGGTTCACGACCAACCTCACCGCGTAATGCGAATTCAGATTGGAAAGAGAACTTTACTCTGATCAAAGTCTAGACGAGTTTTCCTAGTTGCACTATTTCCTAGCTGCACTACTCGCCAAAGGGTATATTAATTATGTGCACAACTGCACTTATCTTGTTTGATTCCAAAACGAACATTAACGTTACAAGCTTTTAAGATCTCCCTACAAGAGATATCACGGGGAATAAATCTCAGGGAATAAATCCCAAATGGCTGCACCAGCTGTGTGCACGTACCCTGAGTAAGGGTATGGTCATGACCGGAAAAGCACTAGAAGAATAATCCTCCTAGCACCTAGTTATAAAGAAACCACTAAACCTCGCAAGGTACATAGTGTTCCTACGAATACTCGTGCTAACTAAACAGTTCAACACAGTAATAATTCACATCAAAGCCACCTAGGCCAAACACAGATAAAATAGCGTTGTTCTAGCAATATACAACCTATCGTAATATCCGTATTTATTCATATATATATATCTATAATAGCATTGTTCTAGCAATATACAACCTATTATAATATATCTTTTTAAATCACATACAGTTATCAAAACTGTTCCTAGACGAAAACAACAATTCATCCCAAATTAATTAACAATTAAACAATGGATAATCAATATAAATATGGAATGATAAGCAAGAGCGAACCGCCACTTGCCTTAGATTTAGACGAAGCTCGAGATGACGGATTTCCGGGTCCGAAACGAGGAAGAACCTGGATTATGGTTTCCTACGGAACGACCCATAACGAAACCCTAAGTTAGATTCGACAATAAATAGTACGAATCTAAAGAAAAACGAACGAAATCGAAGGAACAAAAGTCCCAAACGAGATCACAACGCCCAAGCCACCACCACACTCGCCCAGGCCCACCGCGG
The DNA here is from genome assembly GCA_027886185.1 of Rheum nobile. NCBI lineage: Eukaryota > Viridiplantae > Streptophyta > Magnoliopsida > Caryophyllales > Polygonaceae > Rheum > Rheum nobile. The sequence continues at coordinate 3,699,261 of WOAB01000208.1, read as the reverse complement.
GTGCGGTGGCCTTGACCGCGGGTGCGGCGAGGCTACAGAGGCGAGACGCCGACAACGAAAACTCACCGGGGAAGACGATGGGGTTCGACTTGGGTTGGTTTCGAATTCCAAACTCCTTGTGTCACTAACCACCACCTTGAGCGCACCTCCTCCTCCTATGGCAACTCCGGCGACGACCTTGAAGAACTCCAGCGACGCTTGCAACTTTGGCGACAATGGCAGTGAAAGAAAGAGATATTTGAGGGAGAGAGAGAGAGAGAGAGAGAGAGAGGAATGGCCTCCTCCTCTTGGCCCCCTCCTTTTATAGGCCATCAAGGAGCCAGAAGGAGTCCAGCTGGCCCCCTCTCCCACCGCCTCACCGGGGACAAGATCGGCAAGCAGCTCAGACGAGTTCGGCGGAGCAGAGAAGCCATAATCACGGAGCGGGTGCGGTGGGTGTCACCGTGGGGTACGGTGGGTGTCACCGCGGGGTGCGGTGGCTACCAATTCCTGACCGCTGGGTGCGGTGGGTATGGCCGCGGGTGCGGTCAAGGCCAATTTTTTGCCTTTTGCCCATTTTTGACCGGAAAGCCCATTTTTGACCGAGAAGAATCTTGGATATGGGTTTTAACCCCGGGTTAAATATATTCGTACCCTAACAAATATTCTAAACCCCAAAAATACGTCGAATGTATTTTATTCCACTCAAGGAATTGTTACGGAGATCAAGTATTTAACAGAAAGTCTGAACTTCTCTGAAAATAATTCGACTACAATACGAGTGTTTGGAAAACTTACCAAAATACTCTTTACTAAAATGAGGGGTATTACATTGGCGGGCTTCTATCGACGCTTTGTGCTAGGCTTTAGCACCATTGTCGCACCGCTAAATGAGCTCACCAAGAAAGGGGCCACTATCGAGTGGCTTGACACACATTAGAGCGCCTTCAACGCGCCATTACTTCAACTCCCGGGCTTCACCAAAATGTTTGAGGTGGAGTGTGACACATCCAACTTTGTCATTGGATGTGTTTTGCTACAAGACAAGAAGCCAATCGCTTACTTTAGCGAGAAGCTTTTGGGAGCTGCCCTCCATTACCCAACATACGACAAGGAGCTCTATGCTCTCATCCGAGTTCTAAAGACATGGAAGAACTACTTGTGGCCAAAGGAGTTTGTGATACACTCCGATCACACCGCACTCTCCTACTTGAATAGCCAAGCCACTCTTGGTCGGCGCCATGCACGGTGGGTCAAATTCATGGAGACTTTTCCATACGTTTTTGTGCACAAAAAAGGTAAGGAGAATGTGGTCGCTGATGCCCTTTCTCGGAGGTACTTGCTTCTAACTTATCTTGATGCTAAGGTTCTAAGTTTTGCTTTGATTAAAGACTTGTATTTGATTAATGCTTATTTTAAGTCTATTTTCGAAACTTGCCTAGCCAAGGGTGAATTCGAGAGTTTCTTTATTGATGAGGGATACCTATACAATGCGAGAAAACTTTGCATTCCTAGCTCCTCCATTAGGCAGCTTCTCATTAAGGAAGCACATGAAGGCCGTGGCCATTTTGAGGTAGCCAAGACTTTAGCAGCCCTTAGAGAGCATTTCTTTTGGCCCCATATGACTAGGCATGTCACCCGGTTTTGCAAGAGTTGTGTGACATTGATATGTCCTGGCATCAACCCAAGCCGGGCTACGGCGAGCCCATGGCGACCGTGACCATGGCGCCCCTCTTGGAATAGGACTTAGTCTAGTTTAGCCTATTTTATATTATTTCCCGTTTTAGTATGTTTCCCTTTTTAGCATTTCCATTTTCGTACTTTCTATTTCGGGAGTGTGCCTTTCACTTGCTAGAGAAGGCTAGCCCATTAGTTGTCTCGCGGCCCAAACCCATTAGGGTTCTTGGCTGCACCCTTATGGCTTTAAATAGCCCTCGATATACTCATTGTTCTTCACGTTCAAATCAATCCAATTAAAGTCAGAGTCGAGTTTATCCTCCTTATTGGGTCCGGATGTCAACATTTTTTATCCTCTTCTATTTCCTCTGCTGCGGACGCTACCGCATCTCCGTAGCTCATCGCTTCGAGCAAGTCTCGCCCCGCCCTCGCCCAAAGCGAGCATAAGAGACCCGCAAACCATTCATCCGGTGGTTCGTACCTATCCCGGTTACCATGAGAAGGGACATAGGTTGCTTTCTGCCTAGATCGGGCCGCCCCCGTGTTCCGAGCCCCCTCGGAGCGCATCAACTGGTATTAGAGCAGCCAGCCGGCACGCAGCGCGCATTCCTTCTTCGACGACTCCAGCCGCACACCCGCGAGCGACTCAATGGGCACCTTCTCGCCCTCGCTCGTGCGCGCGCCCATCGACGCCAGCAACGCACCCGCGAGCGACTCAGCGGGCACCACTTGCCCTCGCTCGCGCGCGCGTCCGACAGACCCACACCAGAACCGCGCCGCGCTTGCTCCCGCTCCCGCCATCAGCGTCCAGCGCCGCGCCTACTCCCGTACCCGCCTTCAGCGGCCACTGCCGCACCCACTGTCGAGCCCACCCGCCGCCTCTGCCGCCTCTGCCGCCGCCTCCTCCAAACCCTAACCCGATGCCTTCCAAAACCGAATCCCACCAAATCCGCCAATTACCATATCCGAGATTTTCTCTCTCCAATCTTGGATTTCTTTCTATCCTTATCCAACCCATCCCTTAATTTTAGGGATTCCCATATCTCCCAACCATATCTTGGCCGATCTTGTTTTTTATTTTCAAATTCAAAATCAAAATCAAAACTTTTCTTTCCTTAACCAACCCGGCCTTATCGAAACAACCCACCCTATGGCTCACCCCTAAGCCAAGCCAAACTCGCTCCATGGCCCACTACTTCGAACCCGACGAGTGGGACATCGGAAACCCTTGGTTCGGTGGCGTGAGCCCATACGAGGCGGACCCGAATTGGATCCCATCGCCTCGCATCTATGGACCCCCGCCCCTATGCTCCCACACCCACTACCACGACGTCGATTCAGATTGTATTCCACCGCCCCGGAGGCGCACCCACGACTGAACCCGTGACTACGGCTATGCGCCACCGCCTCTCGCGTGCTCAAGCCGACGCGTAGCGCACCCCCTGACCACAGCGTGGTCGCCCCGCGTGGGTCCGCACCCACATATGTGCCCGCACCGCTCGACTGGGCCTATGTCACGCACCTGCCAGCATGCCCAGTCGCGTTACCACCCCCAGTCGCGCACCCTGCCGCTCCGACGTTCAACGCACCCACTGCCGTGCCCACCGTCACGCTTCCACGCTACAACGAGCCGGCCTGCAGCGCGCTCACACCCATGTCCATGGTCGCAGGTCCGTGCCCCAGCGAACCCGTAGTCGAGCCCGCAGCCGCGCTGCATTGCTCCAGCGTGCCAGCCGTCAACGCGCCCACTCCCGTGCCCAAGGTGCCGGCTTGCAGCGCGCCCATAGTTGTGCCCAACGCGCCTGCCGTCGCCGCGCCCGCACCTGTGCCCAGTGCTTCCCTGACCGCGCTCAAGCCCGATGTGCTCATTGTGCCTCCGCCAGACCCGGGCTTTCGCGCGATGATGATGACCAAGGCACCCAATCCCAAGCCCGCTCCCACAGCGTGCCATTCTTGCTGACATTTATGATGTCGAGAGCTGGACCCGAGTCCTACTATGATGCCGTACTCAAGCTAGCTGCCGAGCGCCTGCTCTCCCTGGCCCCACCCGTCTCGAAGTGAGGACGCTTCGATTCTAAGGGAGAAAGAATGATGCGTCCCGGCATCGACCCAAGCCGGGCTACGGCGAGCCCATGGTGACCGAAACCGTGGCGCCCCCTTGGAATAGGACTTAGTCTAGTTTAGCCTATTTTATGTTATTTCCCGTTTTAGTATGTTTCCCTTTTCAGCATTTCCATTTCCATACTTTCTATTTAGGGCGTGTGCCTTTCTCTTGCTAGAGAAGGCTAGCCCATTAGTTGTCTCGCGGCCCAAGCCCATTAGGGTTCTTGGCCGCGCCCTTATGGCTTTAAATAGCCTTCGATGTACTCATTATTCTTCACGTTCAAATCAATCCAATTAAAGTCAGAGTCGAGTTTATCCTCCTTATTGGGTCCGAACGTCAACCTTCTTTATCCTCTTTCCTCCGCCGCGGATGCTACCGCATCTCCGTAGCTCATCGCTTCGAGCAAGTCTCGCCCCGCCCTGGCCCAAAGCGAGCATAAGAGACCCGCGAACCATCCATCTGGTGGTTCTTACCTATCTCGGTTACCACGAGAAGGGACATAGGCCGCTTCCTGCCTAGATCAGGCCGCCCCCGTGATCCGAGCCCCCTCAGAGCGCATCAGACATGCTAACGTGCCAAGACTAGATTGAGTCCTCATGGTCTTTACACCCCTTTGCCCATACCCGAGAGCCCCTAGGAAGACTTGTCCATGGATTTTTTTACCGAATTGCCTACTTCTAATAAGGGGAGAGATTCGATCTTTGTAGATAGGTTTTCAAAGATGGCACACTTCATTGCTTGTAGGACCACCAATAATGCTACGGACAAAGCCAACCTTCTCTTTGAGCACATGGTACGTTTACATGGAATTCCACGTATCATTGTGAGTGATCAGGACATGAAGTTTGTGAGTCATTTTTGGAGGACACTTTGGGGTAAGCTAGGAACTCACCTTCTTTTCTCCACTAGCTACCACCCCCAAACTGATGGCACGATTGAGGTGACCAACCGGACCCTAGGTGCACTCTTGAGAACCTTGCTTAGGTCCAACCCTCGCCGTTAGGAAGACTTACTACCTTTTGTTGAGTTTTTTTATAGCAGGTCTTTGTACTCGGCAACCAAGCTCACACCATTTGAAGTGGTGTATGGACTTGATGCCTCGCCCCATGCGCGACAGAGACAACCTCCAATCTTTCAAGCACACTGAATTTGTCCAGGAGTTGCACCGCAAGACGCGAAGCCAACTGGAGCGCCACGCGGCGCAACACAACAAGGGCCGGTGCCGCATGGTGTTTGCCCCGCGTGATCTTGTATGGGTTCATTTGCGCCGGGAGCGATTCCCTGCCAAGCACAAATCCAAGCTGGGTCAACGAGGTGACGTCCCCTTCAAGATCCTCAAGGCGTGTGGTGACAATGCCTATCAAGTGGAGCTTCCGGATGAGTACGGTGTCCACCCCAGTTTCAATGTGGCAGACATTTCTCCATATGTTGCCCCAGAGTTTGAGGATGGTGAAGTGGGGACGCTTCCCATCCAAGAAGGGGAGAGTGATACGACCTTGCCCTCTATGACAGAACATGAAGAGAAAGATGTCATGAGCCTACGCTCCAATGGCCCCGTGACTCAGGCTCGTGCCAAGGCCATCGTCCAAGCCACGCAGTCCTTCATCGCTCGCACCATTGCTAGTATCGACTCCTCTTGGACACCGCCGTCGCTCACGCTCCTCACATCGCTTGACGCCTCAGCGTCGCCCCCACGGCATTGATGTCTGGCACGCTAGCGCCAGAGGCATCGCTGTCATAGCCACAATGCCCGCCGCTTGACTTTGTAGCTCCCGCCTCAACGTCACTCGCCTAGGCGCTCGGCTATGCTTGCCAAGCGACGCTTATCCTAGTACTTAGATTATTGTGAGGTTATTTTCCTTTTTTTATACATTTCTATTTTTCGCTTTCTATTTCCATGTTTTTTCTATTTCGGGCGTGCACTCCACTCATGTAAATGGGCTAGCTCATTAAGCCATTGGCCCACGCCGAAGGCTCTTATGTCTATTAAAGCCACCTTTGGCTTCATTTGTAAGGTTACACTTATTATTGATTCAATCTATAAGTTTTAGAGTTTTCTCCTCCATTGAGTCTGAGCATCATTATCATTGTTCGAATTCTATCAATCCAAATCACGAGATCATCACGTTGATCTTGTACAAGGAGTCATCACGTTGATTCCTTCCATCGAAGTTGCTCTCTCATTCATCACGTTAAAGGCTAGCCTCTTCACCTCGGCATCTCCTGTGTGCGACGCCGAGAACCTTAAAACAAGACGGTGTGTTGACTTCCCGATCTAGATCCGTTCATCCGAGGTGATCTTGACCATTCGAAGGCCAAGGACGCATCACATTCTCTCTCCTCAATAACAATCTCCATGTTTCTTTTTCCTTCCCACACCATTCACAGTTGCAGTTGTGCAAATTAATTTCACAAATTCATTATTAACAATCCAAATCACTCAATTCCCTATTCCCTATCCAAATTACTACTATAAAATAAATCCTAGATTTACATACGAAAACCCAGACAAAAATAACTCCAACTATTGGAAAAAAATATTCAAATCCCCATACTCTCAATTTCTAACATGGATGACAAAAGTGGACGAATTAAGATGAATCACCGTCATCATCATAAGCAGCAACAGCTGATTCTACTAAACTCTGAAACTTGTCTTCCATGGTCGGCGCTCTCAAATCTCTGATTCTTCCTTCTACTCAAACCACCACAGATTAGGCTTCACGACCATTTAATCTCTTCGTCCAGCCTCTTCCTGTCACCAATTCCAAATTCGGCGTTGCAGCCGACAACGTCGACTCCCCCCCCCCCCCTCGGTGTACGCTCTCAACGTGTTTAACATAACCCGGTGGAGTGGCATCGGCTGGCCATGTCGACTGGTTCTTGTGATGAAAACCGCGTTGTTTCTTGAGATGTTGGGATTCGGATATTTTGCCAGGTGAACAAAGGATTTGGGCGCCGACGACTTCGACTTCAACTTCTTTATTTATCAATGGGTTGGGCTTTCGCCATTGCAACCGCTGGCATCACTAGAGGCTCTATCGCCGAGCGAACCCAATATGTGGCTTTTCCTTTCTTCGTTTTTCTTATTTTTCCTTGTCTTAGAAAAAGTAAACGGCAGTAGTTAACTTTTTTGACGGTGGGGTATTTCGCAAAAAAAAAAATATATCAGGTTTACTCCGTGAAATATACTAAAGTTTGGGGTACATTGCGAATTAAGCCATACTTTAGGGTTACCAGGCGAAAAACCCGTATGTTTATTTATATTGGTTGTACTGTTTTCATTTAGTCTAACACATTCCATCATAAGGATATGAACACTAGTACAAAATGGGCTATTTAGCCCGGGCGTTTTTATAAATATAGCCCGGATATAGAGCAAAATAGGTCCGGGCTTCAGGTTAATGTGATAATAGATCAATTAGCCCGGATGTAGAAAACACGTCCGGGCTAAATAATCATAGACCTTTTAGCCCGGATCTTTGGACATCCGGGCTAAAAAGTGTAGTTATTAACAAAAATAAAAAAAAGGACCATTTAACCCGGATCGTTACAGATCCGGGCTAAAAAGTCCTATTTTTTGGAAAAAAAAATTAAAACGTCCATGATGCAGCACCGGTCCACTGCAACACTATAACATATTTTTACTGATGCATATAATTTCCACACTAGAAACATCCAAATGTTAAGCTATAATCGATACAACTACACACAATATCGACATTTCTTGAACAATCATGACCCCATACTTGGGTCTTCCACACTGTTTCACAATTGACCAAATCACAATGTATCAAACAGGAAGAAGTGAAGACATCTTGCTCCAGTTAGAAAAACTCTATGAACAAGTTAAATTGTTCAGACCTGAGAAATCTAGTTTCCTTGATCAAATATAAGAGCTCGCTGTCCATGCCACCAGGCTCTTCCTGGAATAAGATGGGAAAGAAGATAAGACATTTTCATTCATGTAATTAAGAATATGCAAAGTCTTGAGTGATTTCATTGTCTAACATCTTGCTTCCAAATGATATACCTTACACATGTGGATATCCCATCAAATAAATATAAAAAGCATCAAGACCGACTAATTTACTTAAAATGATATACCTTCCTCCCAACCTTACTCCCCCCGTACTCCTTGCAAACCCAGATCCCGAACGTCTCCATCTGGATCATGCCGGCGTTATAGCGCTGCGCGCAGGGATATAGCTTTTTCTTCAGTAGAATAATCTAAATGTAACCAGAATAATCTAAATGATCCAGACAGCCTCTGCAACAAGATCAGACAAGAAATCCCTCAGGAAAGAGTAACCAGCATACTGTAAATATTCCTTGTCCCTTCTAGGACAACTTTCTTCAGTTTGTGCTGAAATCCTTAGAAAGAAATAATAAGTTGTAAAGGAGAAGCTAAGGGGAAGAATAATATGAAGTTTTATGGGAAGAAAAAGTAGGAGAAATCCTTATATGAACTCAATCTGCAATACTATGTTAATAGTAAGTTCAAAAAAAATAATAGGATTCCCATGTTCAAATTTTAGACCTATAAGGCTATAACAGATTCTGAAAAAAGGACCTATAACTAGGAATCGGAGAGGGAAATTACACAAAATGACTATGAAAAAAGAGAGTGATATATAGGGTGAAATCCTAGTCATTTCTACTTCTAAAACACTGCATGTTATCAGTCAATACCATCAACAGGTGGATGCGAGGTGTTAAAACTGCTAATACATTATTTTTATCCATATGCATATTCTGCACAAATAATAAACTATAGCATTATATTAACAAACACATAAGACACGGAAATTCATACTGGGAAAATGAAATACCTCCTCCTTAAGCAGATTATCCAACTCATATCTGCAATCATCGAGACGTCTAAGATCTAAACTATCAACAACCCACACTAAACCATCAGTTTGCTCAAAGTAGTTTCGCCAGTAAGATCTTATTGTCTTCTGCCCTCCAACATCCCATATATTAAGTGTGTACCTGCCAAAATCATATCAAACATAGAATATACGTTCCACCTTAAAATAATCTAAACTCTACATAGATGGTGAACAGCTTTTTATTAAGAAACATGTTTCATTTAAACTGAGCAAGATCAAAACCCATTAGATCCAAAAGCATGGTCTTTACACTTTTGGCAACTCAAATCACAGGAGAAGAGCTATTTGACCCCTCAAGATGCCACAAAAGATGTGTTTGGTACAAAATACTTATAATACATACATGTTAACGAGATAAGGAAGCCTTAAAATCTAAACTATATGTTAATAAACACACCCCAAGACCCCCTAGTGAAGTTAATTTATAAGGAAGTCGTATAATCTAAAAAGCATGTCACCAAACAGACCCCAAGACACCCTGGTGAAAAAAATGAGACAACTGCCTAGAAGAAGTTCCAAAAGAGAGAAATAAATAAGGAGTTCAAAGAGTTGCACTATCAACATCTGTATTGCCAATCAATAGTATAAAGGAAACCGAGAAGAATCACAATGTGACTGCCCATGTAATTAAGTTACGATATAGAGGGAAACTCAAGCTTTAGAGTTTCATGTTTATGACTACGAGCAGTAGAGATCCACACATATCTTTTAATGCTAATTAAATTTCAATTCGCTCATCCATATTTCCTTTACATAATTACAGCTCTAAAATATTTCCCCCTTCCATTTACATAAATTCACAATGATGAATTTACAGCTCTAAGCATCAACATTTCCTTTACATAATTATAGCTCTAAGCCCAACTAATAGAAACTATAAAATATTTCCCCCTTCCATTTACATAAGTTCACAATGATGAACTTGCAAGTTCAGTCATAGATTAAAATGGAGTCACACGAATACAAAATACTTGCTCTCAACAAATCTGTCTCAAGAGTCTAGAAAAATCTGGAATCTTCATGGAAGACATAAGCTTAAAAACATCAGAGAAGTACAAAGGGCAGGAACAATATCATCACTATAATTGCTAAAAGGGCCACAAAAATACAATCTTGATAGAAGATAATATAATTAGTTTAATATATGAACATACTAATAATAGAAGAATCCTAAGTAGTAATATCCAGATAAAGATCTACATCACCACATCAAAATTCAAAGATAAAAACTCTCACAAAATGCAAGAGTGGATAAGTAAAATCACATATATATAGTCCATCATCCTAAATTCGGACAGCTTTGGTATTATCTGATATCACATTTAACTTCACCTAAGACTACAAAGCACGTGATAAAACAGTGATGGCTACAACATACACACACCACATCAGAATGAGCCCCTGTAATCCTGTCTATAGAAGCTCCAAGGTCTCACATGGCATAGACAAACTCCTCGCTGCTGTCGACGTCAATCTCGGAGTCGGACAAGTCTAAACCATTTAACTCCACCTAAGAACACTAATTTTCCCTTTTTCTATGCTTAATTCCCCAAAATCACGCACACAAGAGTAAGAAAAATGAAGAAAAACACAGTAAAAAACCCTGAATCCCTTCAAATTAGGAAGAATTAGATGCTTAATCCCGAGAAACAGCATCAGAGTCGGAAAAAGGAAATCGAAAATGTTGCATAACGAAAAGCAGAGGAGGAGATTGCTTACTAAAGAAGATCGAGCCCTAGGAGACCACGAACAAGCACTGGAAGATCGAGCCCTAGGAGACCACGAACAAGCACTGGAAGATCGAGCCCTAGGAGTTTGCAGCAACAACGATCGAGCCCTAGAAGATCGAGCCCTAGGAGTTTGAAGCAAGCACTGGAAGATCGAGCCCTCGCGATTTTGTGAAGACGCAGGTCGAAGTAAAAGAAATTGCTAAGTATGTGGCGGATCTATTATGTTGTGTATAGGGAGAATTTATCTTTTTAGCCCGGTTGACTGAAAACCCGTGATGAATAATCAAGTTTATATGGATTAAATAGCCCGGATATTGCATGATTATGTATATCCGGGCTAAATTTATCTATGCGGAATAAGATTGCAACTATATAGCCCGGATATGCATATTACAAACACGTCCGGGCTATATAATTTTAACGTAAAAATTGAAATTTAGTATTTAGCCCAGACTCCCTTCCATATATCCGGGTTATTTGTTAATCCCAAAATTAAAATGTAATTTTTGTGGCTTATTAGCCCGAATATAGATGATCCGGGCTATTTGTTTACGGGGTAAATGAGCATTTTTGTACTAGTGGAAATTGCTCTTTGAAGGTTGTTAGTGATTATAGTTGTTTTAAAATTTGTTTGGTCTGCTAAAATAAAATATTTGTTTGGTAAATTTCGTAACATAACTTAAAGCTACAAACTTCAATTGATTATTTCCTAGATTATAGTAGGTAATGATATTCAAAACCTTAAAGTGGAATTGAGCGATCCAAACAAAGGTAGAAGAACATATCAGAGCATCCACATCAAAACAGCCAAAAGAAACTTGTTTACAATTGATAATAAAAAGTACAAGGGTGTGAACAATGGTAGCTTTGACATAATTTTCTAAAACGTCAAAAGTGGATCACAGATTTTTTATTCTAGCAGTGAAAGAGTAATGTTGATCAGATGTGTGTATATTGGATCCATAAGAATTGCCAGCAGGGTATAAGGGGAGTCCAGTGATCCAAAGAACTTCCAAAAATCTGCATAGAGATTAATTGTGAACTTAATAAGGTAAACCATAGATTATAGATAAATATAGAGATGATACAATGCAGTTGAGCCAACAACAAGAGAGTAATTTGGAAAAACATGTATGAGTTAGTACTTTTAGAGGAAGTATAACTCATGAATATGGTTATTTGTTTTATGAAAAAATGTAAGTTCCATTCATAGTGTTGATGTTCAAAGAATTTCATCCAAGAAGAACGTGTTAAACCATGAGTATTTATACAAAAAGTAGATTGATTCCGTGACTTGCGAAAATAAGTAATGGTGCTGTGAAAAGTATGAGCACCTATTAGATGTTCCTCTATATATTAGTTTAACTATATATTAGGCAGTAGTGTTATGGTTAATAATTAGTTTAGGAGAAGTATATTTCATGAAGTATAGATAAGTGTAAATATGAAAAGTTATAATTGAGCCAGCAATAAAAGAACAAACTGGGAAATAGTGAGTGTTTAACTCTAGATCGAGGAAGTATGACTTCTGAAAGTTATTAGTCTTGAGACACAACTTGAATTCCATTTATAGTAGGTATGATCAAGGAAGTTCATCAGGAGTGAGAGGATTAATACATCAGTATCTATACTAATATAGATGTGTGTTGGCATTTTCATTTTCATGTGATCTTGATGTGAAATATATAAGCACCCGTTAGATATATTTTTGCATGGAGGTAAAAATACGTTATTTATTTTATCATTATTATTTAATTAATTTTATTTAAGAGAGATTAATTAAAAGACCCATTAATGAGAAGTTAAGTCCATTTAATCTATTATATACTACTACTAAAGTCGTAATTATTTCTCCTACGTATCGTTCATCTAAGTATGCCACATCATTAAATAATTATGTACATTTACCTATTCATCCTTATTCTATTTACAATATATTTTATCTTTTATGTATACAAATTTCCTAAATTACAACCCCAAAATATTTCCCATTGTACATGATAATTCTGCACTTACCAAAAGCATTATTATCATACTAAATTAGTGTCCATAATATAATATGTACGTTAAAGGTCCGCAAACTCCATTATAAAGATATGTATATAGATAGATGGTTCGTAAATAGTTAATGTTACAGTTCATCCACTAACATACATATAATTATGCACTTACCAAAAACATGTTCATCATACTTAATTTGTGTTCATGATTTAATAAGGGTGAATAGATTGTCCGTAAACTCTATTATAAAGAATACAATATGCCTTTTATTTTCAATAATTATATAAAATTCCTAATTTATATTTTATTCTATTAATATAAATTCACACATCTACCTTCAATTTTCATTATACAATACACCTTATAAATTAATTCAATCAAGAAATTATATTTCCGATATATCTTGTTAATTTTCCTATATAATTCTCTTTTATATATTACATACTATAGACAAATTAAAATTCATTCTTAAAATATATTGTCATACCCGTACAAGGCACGGGGACACATGCTAGTGTACTTCTATAATAGAAGAGGCCTTATATTCTTAACCCTAGCCTCCATATTCAATTCTCTGTGAAAAAACCCTAGTCTCCACTAATCTCTTTCATTCAATTCTTCTACTTTGAAACTCTAGCCAGCATTGACATTTGATAAGATCTTACTTGAGGGTCGGAGGGGCTTTAGGGTAGATTCCGACCCTCTCTATGACCGTGTTCTTGGGTGCAGGTCTTGAAGATTCAATCTTTCCTTGGAGATCAATCGTCGTCATCAACAAATTTCTTGTGGTGCACTGGCTCTGTCTGTGGGAAACGAGATGATGATGAAACTTTAACAACGACGAACCACGAGATTAGATCGACCAAACAAAAATTAGTTTCCTTCGTTCACAATTTCTATTGCATTGGATTTCAGATCAGGCTCAATATTGAAGCCGCTCAAAAGCCATCTACTTGTTAATGATAACAACATGTACGTGTTAATGTGGGTTAGAACATCTTTATATATGTGCAATGATTGCAGTAATCCAAAAATTCATGGCAATAGAGATTTTCAACTTGTTGAGGAAAGCTCATAAAGCTCACCATATTCAAGGATTTCGGTTATTTGTGTATGATATATGTGTATGGTCAAATTTTCGGTCAACCGATTGTGAACATTGTTACTTCAACATATTATACATGCTTGTGCGATAGTGTTAGGGTAACTAAATTTCTCTAGAAGCTTGCACACCAAGGCAAACAAAGGATCTCAATCCAAGCACAAACGAGATTAAAACTTGCACGGATAACTTCTATGTCATCCACTCGGACGAGTAAAATGAAGCATACAGCTAAGTTCTCAATTCCACTGTTTTATTTTTTGATTTCTATGTCATTAGAATATAAATGCAATGAAAGCACTCTTTTTTCTAGAAATAATCTGTTTGTTATAGACATCCCATGTGTCTTCAAGACAGTCACTTATGACCAATCCACAACCAAGAATGGCCTCAAGATAGTCACTTATGAGCAAGCATGTGGGCCAAAAAGTGGGGCATGAGGGCACGAGATGTCATCACGCTTATTTCTATTAGCCTACGGGCCATAAAGGCACGAGCTATCATCTTCATTCTATTAGACTTTGGGCCGCGATGGCACGAGCTGTCATCGATCTTTAAACTATTAGCCTTCGGGCCGCAGGGGCACGAGCTGACATTTTATCCTATTAGCCTTCGGGCCACAGGGGCACGAGCTGCCATTTTATTCTATTAGCCTTTGGACAGCATGGGCACGGCCTGCCATCTTATTCTATCATTCTTCGGGTCACATAGGACACGATTTGCCATCATGTTTTATTCTATTAGCCTTCGAGTCGCAAGGGCACGAGCTACCATTTTATTCAATTAGCCTTCGGGCCGCATGGGCACGAGCTGCTATCTTATTCAATTAGCCTTCGGGCCACATGGGAACGATCTGTCATAAAGTGTTATTTATTAGCCTTCAGGCCGCAAGGGCACGAGCTGCCATCAAGTTTTATTCTATTTGCCTACGGGCATTGTGCAAGAACACACCCCAGAATAGCCTACGGGCATTGTGCAAGAACGCACGAGCATTGTGCAAGAAAGCACGGGCATTGTGCAAGAACGCACCCCAAAATTGCCTACGGGCATTGAGCAAGAAGCCAAGAACGCACGAGCATTATGCAAGAAAGCATGGGCATTGTGCAAGAACGCACCTCAGAATAGCCTACGGGCATTGTGGAAGAACGCACCTCAGAATACCCTACGGGTATCGTGCAAGAACGCACCTTAGAATAGCCTACGGGCATTGTGCAAGAACACACCTCAGAATAGCCTATAGGCATTGTGCAAGAATACACATTGTGCAAGAACGCATCCTAGAATAGCTTACGGGCATTTTGCAAGAACGCACCCCAGAATTGCTTACAGTTATTGTGCAAGAACACACCCTTCAAGAAGAACAAGACGCACAGAACAAGTCATAGACTGTGCAAGCCATTTTGGCTCTCAACAAGCTATTATTCGAATCATCTAACCTTTAATCATCTTAAAGCATCGGATGGGCATTTGTGGAGGTAAAAATACATTATTTATCTTTATCATTATTATCTATTTATAAACATATAAAGTAGACCTTTTGTACAATTAATGCCCATTCAATTCATAAATCCATTTGAAAAATCATGCTTATTTTTTTTGTTTGCATTTCACTATAAATAAAAGATGTTACTATAGCTCAATGGTTTAGATTGTGTCAAATAAAGCAAAGGTTAAAGGTTCAATTCTTCTTATAAGCAAGTTCGTTGAATTAATTTTTACATACCTAAACACATAATTTAATTTAATTTTTAACTTTTTCTTTTAATCACTCAAAGTTTTTCAAATATTTAGTTCGAAATTCAAAGCCTTTAAATTTTCTTTGCCTTTATGCTAAATATTAGCTTAGAACTTTAACATTTTACAAAAATCACCGCAACATTAAAATTGACTAATTACATATATTGCACGTAGGACTAGAATTTATAAACAATTGCAAGAAGTAAAAATTCCCATGGCTAAATCCACAGAAACGACACGCAAAAGATTAAAAAACATAAATACATTAAACTATTGTATAAAGCGAAATGTTATCTTAATTATTTGGAAATGTAATAGCCATCAAAAAAAATAACGGACCTTGCACTAATTTCCCATTGAAAATATGAACTTGAATTGCATATAAAAACATTTAGTATTGCAAAAATTGTAACAGTCAAGCATAAACTATAACAGTTGTCTTAAATGACTTTCGTGCAATAATGAAACATTCAAAATATAATAACAATAATCCATCTATATATATTACACATAAACAATTTTCAAGCAAGGCTTCCGTTGTCTCTCCTATAGTCCTATATGTACACATAGTATAACCGGTGACCATGAGACAATGTAATAAAAGTTATAATATCAATAGAAGACACCCTTATAAGAGACGTTGGAATTTCACTAGCTTTTACAGGTTCAAAAACAATTAATTATAAGTTATTTGTATTTTGTCTTATGCATTCTGTTATGTTGATTTTTTGGTTTTAGTGTTGTTAATCATTATTATGGTTTAGTATTTAGAATACAATTCAATGTGTAATGGTAATTGGTTTATATAGCTTAAAATGAGAGTTTTGATATATTCTAATCGTGTAGTTTGTTTCCTGTATTTTGTTGCTTGGTGAACAGATACAAATGAGGCTTTCAGTACTTCTATTGGTATATGCTCATTAGTTCAATCTTATAGGTACGTATTCTTATTGATAACTTTTGATACAAAATTGTGTTATTGTGGTAATTGGTACGAACCTTGCATTTTAGGTTTTTCTTTGGTATTAAGATGTAGTTAAGGTCATCTCCTTCAATATTCTCTATTTTTTCAATTTTTGTAAGAGCATATCTCTAAAAGAACGAAATTAGTCATTAAACTTCATATCATGGCTTCATAGAGTTTTTCAATATAATACAATTTTATGTTATGATGTCTTTAAACTACTAATAGGTTTATTTATGAATAATGTTGTTCTTCAATTGTTAAAGGCCTATATACATCTCTATATAAGTCGTATATTTATCAAAATCAGTTACACAAATTATTTCAAATCTAATGCTTTGTATGCAACCATGTACTTAATGATATAGCATTTTAGCAAAGAAATGTACTTAATGCTATAAACAAAATATAAAAGATCTCAAAGGAAACTAATCAAAAAATGCAATAATTACGGAAGTGAAAAGTCCATTAGAAACCATATAATTATAATTTATATAATCATAATTTCACGAACACGATTAATTATATAAATTTTAATTACAAATTCTTACTTTTCATTTATTGCATATATATATATATATATATATATATATATATATAATCTTCTAATCCAATCTAATCTATCAAAAAATATATAGAGTTTTACGCTTTAAATAATAATTGGATATTTTTGTTCTATATAAACTATATTTATTAGTATTCATTACCTTCATCATAATTAATGAAAAAAAATCATTTTTTTGTTTTAGTTTCATCTATAACAATATTATGTACTGTAAAATAAAATATTATATGTAAAATAAGTTATAAACCCAATGAGTTCTATATAAAACAAAAATATCCAATTAGTATTTAAATTATAATTTTACATATTAAGAAATACAATCCATATATATTTAAAGTACTTGGCATGTTAATTAACAATTAAAACCAATAAGAAGAATACCAATAGACAGGTTAGTTAAAATATAAAATAAATAAGAAGAATATTAATAAAATAATTTATATATCTATAATAGTATAATTAGATAAATATTCAGGTTTTAACATATAAATAACATCCTAATCCTAAACGTTACGTTTATAATTTTGCTACCGCTTACAACTATAGAAATAAATTACAACAACTCTTTGATATTCTTAAACTTAATTATGAATTACCAATGTTACTGTAATTCAATGCAATTTAATTTAATATCCAAAATGTGTTTAATTTGCATTTCATGCATATAGGTTTCCATCCACTCATATTGTAACAATTGCTCTACAATAGAAACAAAGACCAAAACTTCCTTTTAGAAAAACAAAGACAAAAGTTAGATACGAATTTAATGAAGGGATATGAAATGCACTTAATTTCGGAAGACTTACCAATCTACATGTTACGCATCTCTTTGATTTAGAATCTCATATAAGAAGAAGTGTTAAACCTAACTACCTATTTTCCTAACATGCATATTCTTATACTTCGTTATGTTTGCAATTTTTTATATCACTTTTTCAACATCTAAATTTTGCTGTCATTTTTTCTATTTTAATTATATGTGTTATGCGCATGAACATCTTTTGTTGATGTATAATAGTTGATGATACTTATTTTGTTAGCAGGTTTGAGATTATGGTCAAATCTTCAAGGCAACGAAGCTATTGCAAATGTGTATCTCTACAATGATCGATCTATTCGATGGCATGCATATTGAGGGTCAATGGACTTTTAAAGAGAACCATAATAATTTTCTAGGATATTGTAAGTTTCAATATTCTTTTTATTTTCTCCAAAACTTTGTGAGTTATACAGTATCATGATTGATATTATAAGAACTTTGATGAAAAAATAATATTAATAATATTAGGGCTTAAATGATATCAAAATATTAGGACTTATTTATATTGTTGCTTTCATAATTGAGGGAACAACAAGTTTCCAGTTTATAAATTTATTCGATAGAATCTTCTCTAATTTTTGTATTGACTTTCAAATCTGGATCAATTTTTTTCAACAAAATAGAATAATATGAATTCATCGACTGACAAGATTTTGGGCCTTCAAAACCCTTAAGAATAATAGGCATTATTTATGAAAAATTCATATAAAATATATAGTATTAGATTAATACAAAGATTAATTTATATATATATGTAAAAAAGTTGGGCACAAACATAAATATGATATGCATGTTTTGAGAAGTTTGCTACTAAATGTACATTACATTGATTTACGATAATATAGTAGCTAGAATGAATTCAACATAAAATAAATTACACAATCTGCTAAGCTACGTTCTTTTACATATAAATAAATTGAGTATAAATATGATTGCTTGCACAAGCATATAATTTACATTTCATAGTTATGGAATTAGAATATATTAGTTTTATGATGACTAAGTGTAACAATAATATTCTAATATAATTTAACTGGATATATAATAGATAAAAAAAATATAGTGAAAAGTTCACTTTGTAACTTAAAGAACTTATACCATATATAGGAAAACGTTCTTGGAGTAAAGTAATGACTTATTAAAAGTCCACGTATTGCACATCTATCTACAATCTCTCTATAAACGTATAAATCTTCTATTTTCTATAAACATCAATGTACATCCATTAAAACTAAAAATTTATCAATTAATGTCTCAATTATTCCACCAAAATAATAATTTTAGTGATTCTAATTCTAATTATATAGATATTTCTAGCAATATATTCATATGATTCCATCTAATTCTAATTCTAAATGTAACCATTAAATCACAAGGTAGATAAGTTTAAAAGAGATAAACTACAAAAATAGAGTATCTCGATAATCAATAATTTTTTGTCAGAGAAATGGGCCTTTGGACTAAACCTTGTTGACGAAACTTTTCCGAAAAATACTTACTACCCCATCTACAACAGTAAGAGAATTCATAACAAACAAAACATGGAATAAAATTAAACTTGAACTTTTACTAAATAGGGAAATTGTTGATAGAATATTGGAAATCCCCATTCCATTTAATATTATACCTGACAGAGTATATTGGACCCCTAGTAAGAATGGTTGTTTGAAGTGCTGGTTTATTTTGTGACAAGTTCAAAAGTTGATTGTAGAGAACCAACCATTCTTACTAGGGGTCCAATATACTCAATCAGGTATAATATTAAATGGAATGGGGATTTCCAATATTCTATCAATAGTTTCCCTATTTAGTAAAATTTCAAGTTTAATTTTATTCCATGTTTTGTTTGTTATGAATTCCCTTACTGTTGTAGATGCGGTAGTAAGTTATTTCGGAAAAGTTTCGTCAACAAGGTTTAGTCCAAAGGCCCATTTCTCTGACAAAAATTTATAGAACCACCATCCCAGACAAGCCAATGAAGACCTGACTGGAATTTTGGCCGTAGTTTGAGTAGTTACAACCACTGCCAAGAGTGATTTGTTTTTTTAGAGTCTTGGAGTATGTTTGTAGTCCTAATATATTTTTCATTTATAATCTTAACCCATATGTTGTTTGGTTCAACAAACTTCTTCCAAATTAACTTCATTGCAAAGCTTTGTTCATGTCTTTGTTCTTCCTAATACAATGCCTTCATTTTTTGTATTTTTGCAGATTTTATCCCATCATATTAATGGTTTATACGTGTTATCTTTGTTCCAAAAACAAATTCTATTGATCTTGTCTAATTCTTTGTGTATAGATGTCGGTAGCATGAAACATTGCATTATATACTTTGGCTTCGCAACAAGATTTGACTTGACTAGCGTCACTCTCCCTTCGTCGGATAGAGGGTTTGCTAATTCCGTTTAGATAATTGATTATTTGTTGATGAAATTGTATATTTGAATGTGTCATGGTTAACTCTGTCGTCGATAATAGGACATGACAACATATATATTTTTCTAGAGACATAGTACTTGGGATGTTCAATACTGATTGGATCAGCTCTTTAAGGTTATTAGGCGTATTAGTTGTTGTCTGAAACATTGGTTTATGATAGTTGACACATTGTCCAGATATAGAGCATATTCTTCAATGATTGTTTTAACTTTGGAACAAGTTGATTGTTAAGCCTTGGAAAAGATAAGAATGTGATAATCAAAGGTGAAGAAAGGAATATTAGGTCCCATTCGGGAAATTTTGAAGCCAATTTGGTTGTGGTTACAATTACCTTCTTGTTGTAGTTTATAGTGAGTACTTAAGCACCTAGAATGAAAAGAAAAGGTGAAAGGGGTCACCCTTTCATAATCCTCTTTTGGGGTAGAAAATATCAGTGGGTCCGTTGTTGACTAAAAGAAAGAAAGAGACAATTAATTTCAATACATTCCTTAATACATCCTATAAAATAGGGTGAGAGCCCAAATTTATTCAGGACAGATAGAATGAATTCCCATTCGATTTTATCATATATTTTTTTACATATCTAGTTTAATTGCAAGTTTGCAACCCACCCTTCTTTCCCCTTTTTGGCACGACATGAGTGAAATATTTTGATGCACTATCAAGATACTATCTTGGATAGCTCGATCGGCCACAAAACATACTCTTAGGGGTTAAATAAGTTTATTTATAATAGGTTTCACTGTTTTAGTGAGGATTTAGAGATGACTTTATATATTGTTGAGCACAGACTGATTGATCGATAGTTGTTGGTAGAGTTAGGGTTAGCACGATTTGATATAAGAGTGATAAAAGTATGATTAATCTGTTTTAGGATTTTACCAATGTGGAATAAGCTTTTAACCACTTTGATAACAATAAGTCCGACAGTGTGCCGATATTTATGATAAAAGAGTGCTGACATCATGTCGGGCCAAGTGATTTGCTACTTCCAATATTAAAAACTACATTTTTGATTTCATCACTAGTGACACTTTTTATTAGATCTTTGTTATCTCAATTTGAAACTTTCTTATCAATGTTATCAAGGAAATCTTGTAGGTTGTTAATGTTGATCCTTCCTTTTTTGAATCTTCCTTTGAGATCAGTTCTAATGTCGTTTCAGATATTTTCTTCACCAACAATGATCATTTCATCTTGTGTTCTTTTTTCACGAATAACTTTCCGAATTTGTCTGCCATTTGCTATTTTATGGAAATAATTGGTGATTGTAACAATTGATTTGATGTGTTTAGTTTTCACTCTTTGACTCTAATTTTTTTATGAAAGGATAAAAGGTTATCCTTTTTTATTATGATTCTATTTTGTTTAGCGACTAGGTGTTGTTTAGGATCTAGAATAATAGTTTTTTTGAATAATAGATAGTTCATCTTTCACTTCTTTTAATTGTTTAAAGATATTTCCAAATGTAGTTTTATTCCACTTTTTAACGCTTATTTTTAGTGCTAGCGTCTTTTTACTAGGTAATACATATGAGATTCTTCTGTGTTAATACGCCAAGCTTGTTTGACAATTCTTTCTAAATGTCAACATTTTTTTCAAATTTAAATTTTTTTGCTTTAATGGGATTTTGTTTTTCCATTTCAACAAAAAATAGGCATAAGAAAACCAATAATTATACAATAGTTTTTATCAATAATATTAGAAAGTTCACATATCTTACTTTTCCACATTACACAAATTCCACTAGAAAAGCCATAAGCGGGCGAGAAATGAAAGGTATCGAATCCTGCTTTTTTCCATAAGAATTTTTTTGTTCATTATCAGTCTTTGTTTCAACAAGATCCATGACTTGAATTTTTCCTATTTTACAAAATGATTCAATATCAGTCCAGAGATTTTTATGACTAATACCGCGACACTTCCAAAGGCTTATCTTCATAAAAATTGTTTGGCTTTTTATGCAAGTAAGGTTAATCTTGCAATAATTATAAAATTACAGTGTTTCCTAGCCAAAAATGCAAAGTTTTGGTTAGAGCTTTGTTGGAGAGCATAACTAACACATGGTATGTAATCCTAAGAATGGGTATTATATGTTTGTCGGTTTTTTCGCCTGTTAATCTTAAGATATGGTTTAATTTGAAATACCCCATATAAGTTTGATAATGACAATTGGGTAAATTAATTAAGGATTTGATTTATATTGGCGGAAATGGAAAATTGAGGGATAAAATCCCTAAGTCATTTGGTCTCTCTCGGTTTTCTCTCTCTCGTGCTCCTCTCCTGTGCCCAGCTGAACCAGTTCTCCTCCCAGATTTGAACCCTTCCCCTGCGACAGCTCCCTCCGGTGCCCAGCCAAGTGGTTCCTCCGGCGAGCCGACGCCACTGCTCATCTTCTTCCTCCTCCCCTGCTGCTGTCCGTGGAGCTGTTCGGTGGTGCTGTCTTCGTTGCTCACTGCTGTTCGTGTTGTGCCGAGCTGCTTCTGCTGAGTTGTGGCCACCAAGAGGTAAGAATGGGTGTGTAATCTGGGCAGTTTTTAGACTCCATTCCTTGCTGAATTTTCCTTGTGAACTGCGTGGTTGCTGAACTTTCTTTGCTGATTTTTTTGTGACCAAATTGGTGTTGTGTGGACTGGTGGGCTGCGTACAGCAGCTGGGTTCGTTGCGGCTGAATTCCGACATCGATAAGCTTCCCGGTGATTATCGTTTGGTTGTTGACGAGGTGAGTTTATCGGTTGTGTTGTACGAATTGATATTGTGTGGTTCGAATTGAGATTGAATTGTTTGAATTGATTTTGTGTGTATTTATGGACAGCCGAAGGAAGGTGTCGTTTGCTGAATTTTGGGTTGAAATTGTGTGTATTGTGCTGAATTTTGGGAAGGTATGAATTAGGGTTGAATTTGGGGGTTTTGTTGAGTTGATTATTTTGAAGTAATTGAGCAGAATTTGTGCAACTACGATTGATTGAGTTTGGGTTAATTTTGGATATGGTTTGGTTAATTAATTAAGGGTTTGATTTAGGGTTTTGAATTGGGGTTTTATTTGGTTGTGGATTGGATGAGTAATTAACGCCAGAGTTTTGCTCGGATTGATTTCGCAGGTTCGTTCGGATTGACTGGAGATCTCTGAGGTCGTTGTGGTTCGACTTGAGGCAAGAGGATCCTTGCCTAACTTATATATTTTTATAATTGATTTATGCTTAGCTTATGTCATAATTAAATTATGGTTGCTTGAGCTATTTTAAATTTGTTAGAATTTACTATAATTGCTTGGTTGTGATGTGTGATAATATGTGTTGGTGTGTGATAATGTGTTGATATGTGGTGAAGTGTGATGAGGTGTGTTAAGGTGTGATTATGTGTTTGTGATTGTTGTTGATAGTGTCTGTTGACACATGGGTGTGTTGGCTTGAGTGTGAGTGTCTGTTGACACATGTATGTGTATTGGATTGAATGTGTGTGTGTGTGTGTGTGGTGGATCGTATGTGTGTGTTGGATTGAATGTGTGAGTGTGTGTGTGTTGGATTGTGTGTGTATGTGAATATGTGTTAACCTTTGCCGTATGTGATATTTGATTGATTGTCGTATATGATTTTATTTGATTGGTATCGGTGTGGTGGTGGAATGTTGTTCGATGGTGAAATTCCTTATATGTTAGGGCCTCGGTGGGTATGAACCTCCGAAGGTCGAAGGGTCAGGTGATGATAGTCTCACCAAACCGCATATGGTGCACGCCTACGTCGTTAAGGGCCAAGGGTTGGATGGTGAAAGTCCCATCTGGAAAGTGTGTGTTGATTGTCTCACTCGGTGATGTGGTGGTGTAGACGGAGGTATTGTGGATTGTCTCACCCGGTGATGTGGTGGTGTAGACGGAGGTATTGTGGATTGTCTCACCCGGTGATGTGGTGGTGGAGACGGAGGTTGGATTGGAGGTGTTGATGGTTGTGTGTGTCGGTTATGTGTTGAATGTTGATTGTGTACTTGATTAAGTGGTTGTGTTGGTAATTTGGTTATATGTTTGATAATTGGTTTATGTTGGACGTTGATTGTTATTAGTTGTGGTTGTGGGTCATTGTTGGCCATTGGTTGTGTGGTGAATTTACGTGTGTTATAGTTGTTGATTGTAACTGGTCAAGGTTGTGAATTTATGTTGGTATGGTTATTGTTGGTAGATGATGGATTATGAATGTTGGTTGTGTTGTTTGAGTGTATAGATTGGTTTCCATCTTGAGGGTGTGGGCCAATACGAGTTGAGTTTGATGTATGAGTTGCAGTCGAGGTTGACGAACCGGCGGCACCAGAAGGGTGGCTGGCCTGGATCGTTATTTTGGTTATGATTGTATTATGTGATGATTATTTTCGTTGATGCCTATGTATTTGTTGATGTGAAGGTTAATTGAATTTGTTGTGTTAGTACAGTAGTGAGTTTTGTATTATCGGTTAGCTTTGGTTGTAAGTCAGTAGTAAGATATGTGTATGTGCATAGAGTTGTTGTTTGAGGTATTAGTATTGGAGAGGAAGTTGGATTGGATCTTTTTATTCGTTTACGCTTGAGTACTGATGAGTTTGAGGTTGGATTGAAAGAGGTTAATATCGTGCAGAATTGGATAAGAATGGATAATTGATCGGTTATGTGATAGCGTGTTATGTTTGTGTTTTGATGTGTGGTTGGATAGTTGGTTTAAGGTGTGATTGTGTATTATTGATGGTTATATGTGATTGTTGTTGAGTGTCGGTGTGGTAGTTGGTTGTTTGATTGAGTATGGGTCTGGTGTTTGGATTATCGTTGATTGGGTTAGAATGGATTATGTTGGAGTTATGTTGGAGTTATTTGCGTTTGAGAGTTGAGTACTCTCTTGGTTGTTTTGGCTGGATTTTGTGACGTTATATATATCTTATATGATTGTATGTTGTTTGAACTGTTTTGGCTTGGCTAATCTTGCCATAGTCTTTCAAAAGACTGATCAACCTCGGTTTACGTGTCGTGGTTGGCTAGGGTATCGGGTCCCCCAGTCAATCAGGCTTTGCAGATTTAGCGCCAGCAAAGAGGATCCTGATCACCGTCGGTTTTGGAGTCGAGAACTCTACTTTTGGTTTGAGACTTTGACTTGATTGTATGTATCGTTTTGGTTTTGGACCTTGAAGTGGTCGAACTTGTTGTATTGGCTTTTGGCTTTTGGTCTTTGGTTGTTGGTTTTTGGTTTGTAAATTATAGTACTTTCTGTATGTTAAGTTGATTATGGTTTCAACTTTGGACAGGTTTTACAGATTTTTTCGCTGTGCTGCTTTTGGTATATATTATGTATGGGATATGTTTGCAAATTTTTATTTCACCCGCCTTATAGCCCTTCGGGACTATGGCACTGTAGCACCTCTGGTCCGGGGTGTTACATTATTCACGCGGTACCCCAAACTTCAGTACATTTCACGAGGTAACCCTGAAGTTTTTTTTTCCGCAAAATACCCCACTGTCAAAAAAGTTAACAGATGCCGTTTACTTTTTAAAAACAAGGAAAAAACCCTTATCCTGAATAAATGAGTCTTCTGCTTCGTCTCTAATAACAAGTCACAAATACATTCTGATGTGACCTTGCCCTCTATGACCGCCCATGAAGAGGAAGATGCCATGAGCCTACACTCCAATGGCCCCGTGAGTGGGGCTCGTGCCAAGGCCATCGCCCAAGTCACACAGTCCTTCATCTCCTGCATCATCTTTAGTGTCGGCTCCTCTTTCGCACCGTCGTCACTCATGCTCCTCACATTGCTTGACACCTCAGTGTCGCCTCCCCACGACATTGATGCCTGGCGCGCTAGTGCCGGAGGCATCGCTGCCATAGCACCACAGCACTCGCCGCTTGATTTCGTAGCGCCCGCCTCAGCGTCACTCGCCTTGACGCCCGACTATGCTTGCCAAGTGTCGCTTATCCTAGTACTTAGATTAATTTGAGGTTATTTCGCTATTTTTAGATATTTCTATTTTTATCTTTCTATTTCCATGTTTTTCTATTTTGGGTGTGCGCTCAACTCATGTGAGTGGGATAGCCCATTAAGCCCTTTCATATTTGATCCTTGTGCATGTCACCATTTCAAATGGGTACCATGTCCACCGACCACACAAGTGATCAAGAGCACCAAGACGCGGACGCGCTCACGGCCGACCAAAGAGAGCTCATGGAGTTCTGCGGTAGAGTGGCCGAATTGGAGGCCGAAAAATAAAACCCAACGCCTCAAATTCACATAAATCCATCCATTTAACAACAAGCGGATGAGGCAAGTGCATTGGCTAGGCACCAAGAGAAGGGCAAGGGCGATGTTGTCACTCGCCAATGTTTAATTTCGTTTTCTCTTGGACACTACAAGGATACTGTTTTGTGTGATGTCATTGCAATGGATGCAACACATTTGCTCTTAGGGCGTCCTTGGCAATTTGATTGGCGTGCGCTACATGATGGGTATTTAAACACTTATGATTTTACTTATCATTGGAAGCGCAACACTCTCTTGCCAATGACACCCCAATAAATTTTGCATGATTAGGTAGAGAGGAATAGGCAAAAGGCCTTAGATGCCTCGGCTGCCGCCGCGGGCAACCCTCTAGCACCAGCGCCGCAGCGCAAGACACTCCACCGCAGCATGCCCCACAGAACCACGGCTCAAATGATTCCGCCCCAACCATGGTGTCGAGAGTTTCTTTATTGATGAGGGATACATATACAAGGCGAGAAAACTTTGTATTCCTATCTCCTCCATTAGGCACCTTCTCATCAAGGAAGCACATGAATGTCGTGGCCATTTTGAGGTAGCCAAGACTTTAGCAGCTCTTAGAGAGCATTTCTTTTGGCCTCATATGACTAGGCATGTCACCCAGTTTTGCAAGAGTTGTGTGACATGCTAATGTGCCAAGGCTAGATTGAGTCCTCATGGTCTTTACACCACTTTGCCCATACCCGAGAGCCCTTGGGAAGACTTGTGCATGGATTTTATTACCGAATTGCGTACTTCTAAAAAGGGGAGAGATTCGATCTTTGTAGTTGTAGATATATTTTCAAAGATGGCCCACTTCATTGCTTGTAGGACCACCAGTAATGCTACGGACAAATCCAACCTTTTCTTTGAGCATGTGGTGCGTTTACATGGAATTCCACGTACCATTGTGAGTGATCAGGACATGAAGTTTGTGAGTCATTTTTGGAGGACACTTTGGGGTAAGCTAGGCACTCACCTTCTTTTCTCCACTAGCTACTACCCCCAAACTGATGGCGAGATTGAGGTGATCAACCGGACCCTAGGTGCACTCCTGAGAACCTTGCTTAGGTCCAACCCTCGCCGTTAGGAAGACTTACTACCTTTTGTTGAGTGTTCTTATAGCAGGTCTTTGCACTCGGCAACCAAGCTCACACCATTTGAAGTGGTGTATGGACGCAATCCCTTGACGTCGCTGGACTTGGTGCCTCGCCCTATGCGCGACAGAGACAACCTTCAAGCTTTCAAGCGCGTCGAATTTGTCCAGGAGCTTCACCGCAGGACGCGGAGCCAACTGGAGCGTCGTGCGGCGCAACACAACAAGGGCCGGTGCCGCATGGTGTTTGCCCCGCGTGATCTTGTATGGGTTCATTTGCATCGGGAGCGCTTCCCTGCTAAGCACAAATCCAAGCTGGGTCAACGAGGTGACGTCCCCTTCAAGATCCTCAAGGCGTGTGGCGACAATGCCTATCAAGTGGAGCTTCCGGATGAGTACGGTGTCCACCCCACTTTCAATGTGGCGGACATTTCTCCATATGTTGCCCCTGAGTTTGAGGATGGTGAAGTGGGACGCTTCCCATCCAAGAATGGGAGAGTGATGCGACCTTGCCCTTTATGATAGCACATGAAGAGGAAGATGCCATGAGCCTATGCTCCAATGGCCCCGTGACTCAGGCTCGTGCCAAGGCCATCGTCCAAGCCACGCAGTTCTTCATCGCCCACACCATAGCTAGTGTCGACTCCTCTTGGACACCGCTGTCGCTCATGCTCCTCACATCGCTTCTCTCTCCTCAATAACAATCTCCATGTTTCTTTTTCCTTCCCACACCATTCACAGTTGTAGTTGTGCAAATTAATTTCACAAATTCATTATTAACAATCCAAATCACTCAATCCCCTATTCCCTATCCAAATTACTACTATAAAATAAATCCTAGATTTACATACGAAAACCCATACAAAAATAACTCCAACTATTGGAAAAAAAATTCAAATCCCCAAACTCTCAATTTCTAACATGGATGACAAAAGTGGACGAATTAAGATGAATCACCGTCATCATCATAAGCAGCAACATCTGATTCTGCTAAACTCTGAAACTTGTCTTCCATGGTCGGCGCTCTCAAATCTCTGATTCTTCCTTCTACTCAAACCACCACAGATTAGGCTTCACCGACCACTTAATCTCTTCGTCCAGCCTTCTCCTGTCACCAATTCCAAATTCGGCGTTGCAGCCGACAACGTCGACTCCCCCGCCCTGGCGTACGCTCTCAACGTGTTTAACATAACCCGGTGGAGTGGCATCGGCTGGCCATGTCGACTGGTTCTTCTGATGAAAACCGTGTCGTTTCTTGAGAGGTTGGGATTCGGATATTCTGCCAGGTGAACAAGGGATTTGGGCGCCGACGACTTCGACTTCAACTTCTTTATTTATCAATGGGTTGGGCTTTCGCCATTGCAACCGCTGGCATCACTAGAGGCTCTATCGTCGAGCGAACCCAATATGTAGCTTTTCCTTTCTTCGTTTTTCTTATTTTTCCTTGTCTTAGAAAAAGTAAACGACAGTAGTTAACTTTTTTGACAGTGGGGTATTTCGCGAAATAAAAACAAATATCAGGGTTACTCCGTGAAATATACTAAAGTTTGGGAAACCTTGCGAATTAAGCCATACCTTAGGGTTACCAGGCGAAAAACCCGTATGTTTATTTATATTGGTTGTATTGTTTTCATTTCGTCTAACACATTCCATCATAAGGATATGAAATTGCTCTTTGAAGGTTGTTAGTGATTATAGTTGTTTTAAAATTTGTTTGGTCTGCTAAAATAAAATATTTGTTTGGTAAATTTCGTAACATAACTTAAAGCCACAAACTTCAATTCATCCAAGGTTTGTAAGGAGAAATGTCGTTACTGGCAATTGACAATTGATTATTTCCTAGATTATAGTAGGTAATGATATTCAAAACCTTAAACTTAAACTGGAATTGAGCGATCCAAACAAAGGTAGAAGAACATATCAGAGCATCCACATCAAAACAGCCAAAAGAAACTTGTTTACAATTGATAATAAAAAGTACAAGGGTGTGAACAATGGTAGCTTTGACATAATTTTCTAAAACGTCAAAAGTGGATCACAGATTTTTTATTCTAGCAGTGAAAGAGTAATGTTGATCAGATGTGTGTATATTGGATCCATAAGAATTGCCAGCAGGGTATAAGGGGAGTCCAGTGATCCAAAGAACTTCCAAAAATCTGCATAGAGATTAATTGTGAACTTAACAAGGTAAACCATAGATTATAGATAAATATAGAGACGATACAATAATGCAGTTGAGCCAACAACAAGAGAGTAATTTGGAAAAACATGTATGAGTTAGTACTTTTAGAGGAAGTATAGCTCATGAATATGGTTATTTGTTTTATGAAAAAATGTAAGTTCCATTCATAGTGTTGATGTTCAAAGAATTTCATCCAAGAAGAACGTGTTAAACCATGAGTATTTATACAAAAAGTAGATTGATTCCGTGACTTGCGAAAATAAGTAATGGTGCTGTGAAAAGTATGAGCACCTATTAGATGTTCCTCTATATATTAGGCAGTTTAACTATATATTAGGCAGTAGTTGTAAGAAATTCATGACCCAACAAGTATGGGCTTGTGGGTATTTCGAACATCTCATTATGTGGCTCATATGACATATCAGGTTTAATTAAGGAACTGTTGATTTGATAAGATTCGGTTACAACTAGAAGATATTATTCTCTATTATAAAGATATTATCTATTATTGATCAACTTTGATGGAAGGTTGAGATCTTATCTTTAGAGGATTTCGGCCCCTCTCTCTGCCTATAATAATAATCTGAAATTCATCATTAGGGTTATGTTAACGTAACACAACTAAAGCATAGGTTAAGAGAGAGAAGGCGAATTCCAAGGTCTGCGTTTTGCTCCAACAGATTATCCTCTTCGTTCTCTCACAATCACGATGTCTAACGGTATGTCTTTATGCCTTTGTGATTAAGCGTATGATCAAGATCCTACATCGTAATCATGTTAGGATTAATGTTTACGAATTATTGTTTATAGTTTACATGTGGTATCAGAGCTTAGGTTAAGATCATATTCTTAGTTCGAAATCATGACAGAATCACATCTATTATCATGTTTCCACAATTATTTAGATTGATTTCTGAATGATGTTATGTTTTGATTATGATTATTCATACTAGCATATTTATATTTCGTGAGATATTATTGTATTTGGTCTCTGGTTTATAGATTTTGCATGACATAAACCGAAATTAGGGTTTTTGACCGATATAGGGTTTTTGCCGTATTTGCCGAAACTTGTTTTTTGTGTCGAAATTGGACGAAATTTTCACAGTTGATAGGAATCAACGAGTTCTTCAAGATTTACCACTTTGTTGTAAAGTTTTCATATTTTAGCCAAATTCCATCGTTTAAACCCTCAAAAACCCGTTTTACTACTTTTCGGCTATACTTATAATGCTAATTCATGATGATAGAAAATTCGTTTGTTGTTTCCGCGAATTGATTTTTTGATCCTGATGACATGTATAACCTAATGGAGTTAAAAAATATTATTATTTATTTTTTTGGAAACATGATTATTTTAATGTCTTATATTATGTGTATAATACTTGGATAAATACATTCCGAACTACGATATTCATATTATATTGTTTTGGTAATCACCATAGTGATAACAATTCAGTACATGTATATTGCATTTCATTATCGTATGACGTTCATATTATTGTTTGCAATCTGCCACAGTGGATTCAAAGTATGTCTTGAATGTTAGACTAAGTAAAATTATTGTTGGTTCAATTATTAGCATAATGTGTTACCCACAGGTAGACTATGCATCATAAATAAAACAACCATTAAGGAGATGATTTAATTATGTGATTGAGCATGTATATGATATCCATAGATACCATACTTGTTTGATTGTAGGTTTTAAATCACTCGTCTATGCATAAATCTTAGTCATGTATATTTTCTTTATAACTCAAAGTTTAATTGTTGTGAGATGGTTTCTATATTGCAGTTCCTCAACCTGCCCAACTTAACTCTTTTGTCAACTCAGTTCCTGAACTAGATGAGACTAATTATACTGAGTGGAAAGAACATGTTGAGTTTTACTTGGGTGTACTTGAGATAGATTCGGGATTGACTGTGGATAAGCCGGCTGATCTTACGGCTACGTCCATGGAGAATGAGAAACTTTCCCATAATGCATGGACTAAAGCCAATAAACTGTGCTTGAAATTCCTGCGTTTAATCACTGCATCCAACATCAAATCTTCCATTCCCGACACTGACACTCAAACCGCTAAGGAGTACTTATGGATAATCACTGAACGCTTTAAGCCTGGCGACAAAGCTGTTGCTGGGAAACTTATGGCTGAACTAACCACTGCCCGTTATGATGGTACCAAGACCATGCAACAACATGTACTTGACATGGCTAATCTGGCTGCAAAGTTGGCTAAATTGGGCATGAAAGTAGAGGATTCATTCCTAGTCCAGTTTATTCTCAACTCCTTGCCTCAACAGTATGGTCCTTTCCAGATTCATTACAACACGATTATGGAAACGTAGAATGTGAACCAATTGACTAATAAGCTAGTTCAGGAAGAGGCAAGAATTAAGCATTAGAACAACCACATTGCTAATGCAAATTACATGCATGGGAATGGGAATCGGAAGAACAAATTCGAAAAGAAAAATTGGAAGGGCAATAAGAATAGCTCCTCCAATTAGAATAGTTCATCCAATCAGTCCAGTCAACCTACACCAAAGAAAGCTAAGAATAATGAGAATTGCCACTTTTGCAAGAAGGTTGGACACATTCAGAAGGATTGCATAAAGCGCAGAGAATGGTTCGAAAAGAAGGGTAAGCCTCTGGCTTTAGTATGTTTCGAATCAAATTTTGTAGAAGCACCTTCTAACACTTGGTGGATTGATTCTGGATCTAATGTTCATGTTTCAAACTCGATGCAGGGATTCCTTACAACCCGGAACATAAGTCCAAATGAAGCCTACCTTTACATGGGAAATAGGATGAAAGCCCGAGTAGGAGCCATTGGAACTTTTCGTTTAGTATTAAGTACTGGTTTTCATTTAGATTTAGATAACACTCTTTATGTTCCTACAGTTTCTCGTAATTTGATTTTCTTGTCTAAACTTGATATTAATGGTTTTTCTCAATATACTGGTGATGGACGTTTCAGTTTGTTTAAGAACAATGGTTTAGTAGGTTCAGGAATTTTAGTTAATGGTTTATATCAACTTATTCTTGATAATTCCTTTTCTGAATCTCTTAATGTGACTTTGCATCCTAAAGTGGGTTTGAAACGTAGTAGGACAAGTGAGAGTTCTTCATTCTTGTGGCATAAAAGGCTGGGTCACATATCCAGAGAAAGAGTTAACTTATTAGTGAAAGAAGAGATTCTTCCGAGTCTTGATTTTACTGATTTTGAGGTTTGTATAGATTGCATTCAGGGTAAGCAAACTAAACATACCAAAAAAGGGAGCCACGAGAAGTACTGAACAGCTTGAAATTATACATACACACATATGCGGACCTTTCGATTTTCCATCTTTTGGTGGAGAAAAATATTTCATTACCTTTCATTGATGATTATTCACGTTACTGTTATCTTTACCTTTTGCATGACAAATCTCAATCTGTGAATGCTGTAGAATCCTACATAACTGAGGTTGAGAGACAATTAGGTAAAAAGGTGAAAATCATTAGGTCTGATAGAGGTGGTGAATATTATGGAAAGTATGATGAGTCAGGACAACGTCCTGGTCCTTTTGCTAAACTTCTTGAAAAATTAGGAATTGTACCTCAGTACACAATGCCTGGTTCACCATGGATGAATGGTGTTGCTGAGAGACGTAATCGTACACTTTTAGAGATGGTTAGGAGTATGATGAGTAATTCCAACTTACCCATATCGTTGTGGATGCATGCCCTTATGACTGATGTGTATATCTTGAACCGGGTTCCCAGTAAAGTTGTTCCTAAGACACCTTTTGAGATGTGGAAAGGATGGAAACCCACTTTAAGACATTTACGTGTATAGGGATGCCCAGCAGAGGCACGCATTTATAGTCCACGTGAAAAGAAACTCGATCCAAAAACCATTAGTGGGTTTTTTATTGGGTACCCAGAAAGATAAAAAAGGTTTAGGTTTTACTGTCCTAATCATAGCACCGGAATTGTAGAAACCGGTAATGCTAAATTCCTTGAGAATGGCGAAGTCAGTGGGAGTGATAAAGTAAGAGAAGTGGTCATTAGAGAAATTCGGGCACCAATACCAATTCCTTTGCCCAGGATTTCGACTGACATTGTTCTACCTAATGTTGTTGGTCCAACCAACAGTGTAGAACCAATTGTCAATGACCATGCACTCCATCATGGGCCTGTCGCCATTGAACCGAGTGTAAGTGCAACACCTGAAGTAGCATTAAGGAGGTCCACAAGACCACGAAGACCAGCTATTTCAGATGACTATATGTTGTACTTGCAAGAATGTGAATTTAACATGGGATTGGAAAAAGATCCGACTACGTATTCACAAGCCATGAAAAGTGAAGATTCTGATAAATGGATTGATGCCATGTTTGATGAGATGAAATCTATGGCTACAAACAAAGTTTGGGAGTTAGTTGATTTACCAGAAGGACATAAGAAAGTCGGTTGTAAGTGGGTCTATAAGACCAAATGTGACTCTCTTGGTAAAATCGAACGACATAAAGCTAGACTTATAGCTAAAGGGTTCCATCAACAAGAGGGCACTGATTATAATGAGACCTTCTCTTCAGTTTCAAAGAAGGATTCTCTATGAATCATTATGGCTTTAGTAGCTCATTTCGACTTAGAGTTACATCAAATGTATGTGAAAACGGCTTTTCTGAATGGGAGTTTAGAAGAAGAAGTCTATATGGCTCAGCCAGAAGGCTTCATTACAGATGGAAAGGAAAACATGGTGTGTTTGTTGAAGAGATCGATATATGGATTAAAGCAAGCTTATCGACAATGGTATCTTAAGTTTCATGATACTATTACCACCTTTGGGTTCACTGAAAACATGGTTGATCATTGTATATACTTGAAGATCAGTGGGAGTAAGTTTGCATTTTTGGTTCTATATGTTGATGATATCTTGATAGCAAGTAGTGACCTTGGTTTATTACGGGAAACCAAGGACTTTCTTTCTCAAAACTTTAAAATGAAAGATATAGGAGATGCTTCTTGTGTGATTGGGATAGAAATATTCCGTGACAGAGCACGTAGGATTTTAGGATTGTCTCAGAATGCATATATCACAAAAGTTTTGGAAAATTTTGGCATGGCGTCATGTGATCCTAATGTTGTTCCGATTCAGAAAGGAGACAAGTTCAGCTTAAGACAATGTCCTCAAACTGAGTTAGAACGTGATCGAATGAAAGACTATCCTTATGCGTCTCTCGTAGGAAGTTTGGGGTATGCACAGGTTTGCACGAGACCAGACATCAGTTTTGCAGTTGGCATGTTGGGTCGCTATCAAAGCAATCCAGGCATTGATCATTGGAGAGATGCAAAGAAAGTGTTGAGATACTTACAAGGAACGAAGAAACTTATGCTCACATTTAGGCGTACTGATCACCTTGAGGTGGTTGGGTACACGGATTCAGATTTTGGTGGATGTGTGGACACTAGGAAAAGCACTTTTGGTTATGTGTTCATGTTAGCTGGAGGTGCTGTTTCATGGAGAAGTGCCAATCAGTCCATCATTGCATCATCCACTATGGAGGCCGAGTTTGTAGCTTGCTTTGAGGCTACAATTCACGCATTATGGTTGCGGAATTTTCTTTCAGGGCTTACAGTCATGGATTCTATTGCTAGGCCGTTGAAAATTTATTGTGATAACACCGTAACAGTATTCTTTTCGAAGAATGATAAGTACTCTAAGGGTATAAAGCACATGGAGATGAGATACTTATCAGTCAAGGAAGAAGTTCGGGAGAAAAGAGTGTCCATTGAGTACATCAACACTCGTGCTAATATAGCAGATCCATTAACTAAGGGGTTACCACCTAAGACATTTAAGCAGCATGCTAATACAATGGGTCTTGAGGGTGACCAGTAGTGTAGGTTTTCTTATTTATGAATTTATGGATTGCTAAGTGCTTTTGTTATGACACTGTTTTTTGAGTATTCATTATTGAAGCTTCTGAAATTTTATGTTTCATATTATGGATCATTTATGTACATATTAAAATAATGCATGATAACAGAACTAGTCTTTCTTCAAGACATTAATGGGGACCATTATGATTACTTCTAAAATACAGACTTAGTTGATTTGATTGTCGGTTAGTGGTACATGGAAGGGACTACGTTCTTTAATTAATGTAGAACCGCTATGACTCTAACTAATGATTCAGATCGACTGAGGGTAATTAAGATAAACTTGTTAAGTATATAATTTCAGCATTTATGCGTGCCTTATGTTTGTTCCTATATGACCATTAAAGCATTTGTCATATGGACCAAGTGGGAGAATATAAGAAATTCATGACCCAACAAGTATGGGCTTGTAGGTATTTCGAACATCTCATTATGTGTCCCATATGACATATCAGGTTTAATTAAAGAACTGCTGATTTGATAAGATTCGATTACAACTAGAAGATATTATTCTATATTATTTAAAGATATTATCTATTATTGATCAACTTTGATGGAAGGTTGAGATCTTATCTTTAGAGGATTTCGGCCCCTCTCTCTTACTATAATAATAATCCGAAATTCATCATTAGGGTTATGTTAACATAACACAACTAAAGCATAGGTTAAGAGAGAGAAGGCGAATTCCAAGGTCTGTGTTTTGCTCCAACAGATTCTCATCCTCTTCGTTCTCTCACAATCACGATGTCTAACGGTATGTCTTTATGCCTTTGTGATTAAGCGTATGATCAAGATCCTAAATCGTAATCATGTTAGGATTAATGTTTACGAATTATTGTTTATAGTTTACAATAGTGTTATGGTTAATATTTAGTTTAGGAGAAGTGTAAATATGAAAAGTTATAATTGAGCCAGCAATAAAAGAACAAACTGGGAAATAGTGAGTGTTTAACTCTAGAGGAAGTATGACTTCTGAAAGTTATTAGTCTTGAGACACAACTTGAATTCCATTTATAGTAGGTATGATCAAGGAAGTTCATCAGGAGTGAGAGGATTAATACATCAGTATCTATACTAATATAGATGTGTGTTGGCATTTTCATTTTCATGTGATCTTGATGTGAAATATATAAGCACCCGTTAGATATATGTTTGCATGGAGGTAAAAATACGTTATTTATTTTATCATTATTATTTAATTAATTTTATTTAAGAGAGATTAATTAAAAGACCCATTAATGAGAAGTTAAGTCCATTTAATCTATCTATATACTACTACTAAAGTCGTAATTATCTCTCTTACGCGTCGTTCATCTAAGTATGCCACATCATCAAATAATTATGTACATTTACCTATTCACCCTTATTCTATTTATAATATATTTTATCTTTTATGTATACAAATTTCCTAAATTATAACCCCAAAATATTTCGCATTGTACATGATAATTCTGCACTTACCAGAAACATTATTATCATACTAAATTAGTGTCCATAATATAATATGTACGTTAATTGTCCGCAAACTCCATTATAAAGATATGTATATAGATAGATGGTCCGTAAATAGTTAACGTTACAGTTCATCCACCAACATACATATACTTATGCACTTACCAAAAACATGTTTATCATACTTAATTAGTGTTCATGATTTAATGAGGGTGAATAGATTATTCGTAAACTCTATTATAAGGAATACAATATGTTGTTTTATTTTCAATAATTATATAAAATTCCTAATTTATATTTTATTCTATTAATATAAATTCACACATCTACCTTTAATTTTCATCATACAATACACCTTATAAATTATTCCAATTAAGAAATTATATTTCTGATACATCATGTTAATTTTGCTATATAATTCTCTTTTATATCTTACATACTATAGACAAATTTATAATCATTCTTAAAATATATGGTCATACACGTGCAAGGCATGGGGACACAAGCTAGTGTACTTCTATTATAAAAGAGGCCAGATATTCTTAACCCTAGCCTCCATATTCAATTCTCTGTGAAAAAACCCTAGTCTCCACTAATATCTTTCATTCAATTCTTCTACTTTGAAACTCTAGCCACCATTGACATTTGCTGAGATCTTACTTGAGGGTCGGAAGGGCTTTAGGGTAGATCATGACCCTCCCTTTGACAGTGTTCTTGGGTGCAGGTCTTGAAGATTCAATCTGAAATACCCCAAAGGTTATAGAAATGGCAAAATGGTAAATAAATTTTCGGGATTTCTTAAAATCAGAAAATGGGGAAAAGAAATCAGAAAAAAGGGGAAAGTGGATCTGGAATTTGGGGCAAAAGTCCCCTTCGATCTCCTCAAAATTTAGGGAAGCCATGCCTTCTCCCCGAGAGCTACTGCCTTCCCGCCGGTGGACGACCCCCGGACCTCGCCGGTGAGCTCGACCCGGCTGTGGCCACCACTACCTTTCCCTGAGGCGAGCCGCCACTGTGGGAGCAAGACCGCCGGCTGCTGTCTGCGAGCCACTGTTGAGGCGAGATCCGGCTAGATCTGCGGTTGCTCAGGGATGCGAACAGCTGCTGTTGTGCTTTCCGGCGAAGAGGCGCCGCGAGTCGGAGCTGCTGCTGTTGTGAGCCGTTGTTGTCTGCTGCATAGGAGGTCTTGATGTTGGTGTTCTGTTGTGCCGAGGGGCTTGACACGGTGGCAGAAGTTAGCTGCCAACAAGAAGTGGAAGATGACGAGGGCTGCGTTCAAAGCTTGGAGGTGTTTGGACTGATTTTGGTTGGTATTGTGCAGCTTGTGATTTTGGAGTTTGGGTTGAATTTTGTGTGGGTTGCTTAATTAATTGGAGGTATAGTTTTAGGGTTTGAATTTGGGGGTTTTGTTAGTAGTGGATTTGTATGAGTAATTAATGCCACAGATTTGCTCGGATTGATTTCGCATGTTCGTTCGAGTTGGTTGAAGATCTCTGAGGTCGTGGTTGTCGAGCTTGAGGCAAGATAAATCTTGCTAACCCTTACGTAATTTCGTATCGTAATTGTTTTATAAATTTATTTTACTATTATCTAGTGTGTTAATCTAGTTTAATAGAGGTAGATATATATATATGATTGAATGTGTATTAAATTGATTAAATGGTGTTGTGTGGATACTGATTGTTGGCTTGTTTGATGGTCGTGGGTATATTTTGATTATGTGCTGGATGGTTAGTTTTGTGTTGATATGGTTGAATGTGTTAGTTGTCGTGACCCTGTGTTGAGATTAATTAAACATTGACGTGGTATTTATTCGTGACTAATGGTGATTAATTGTGATTGTTTGAAAGTGTGTGAATATGTGTGTGCATGTGTGTGTGCGTGTGTTAGTATTTGTCTCGGGTTGTGTCTGATTAAATGTTGACGTGGTAGTCAATTGTGACTAAGTATGATTGATTGTTGATTGATTGAGTACGGGTGTGATGGTGGATTGTTGTTGGTTAAATTGGATTATTTGACTGTAGAGTTGCTTGGTTGAATATATGTGAGTATGTGATATTAATTGTCGTATGTAATATTTGATTTGGTGTCGGTGTGGTTGGGTAGTGTTTGATTTGGTGTCGGTGTGGTGGTGGAATGTTGTTGGTTGATTCAGGGCCTCGGAGGGTGTGAACCCCCGAGGCCCTGAATCTGGGGTCGTCGTGGTCGCGCTTGAGGCAAGATAAATCTTGCTAACCCTTCGTATATTTTATAAAATTACTTTTGTCCCTATCTTGATTCAGTAATTGATTTAGCCTTGTCTGAGTAAATTAAGGTAGATTATTAGTTGTGAAATTACTTGGTTGAATATGTGTGTTTGTTGACACTTGTGTATGTGTGTTGGATTGTGTATGTCGACACCTGTGTGTATTGGCGGTTGTGTGTTGGATTGTGTGCGTGCTGGTAGTTGTGTGTTGAGATTGCGTGTGTGTGTGTGTGTGTGAATGTATGGGTGTGTTAGTAATTGTCTCGTGTTGTGTTTGACTGAATGTGATTTGGTGGTTGGTCGTAACTAAATATGGTTTGATTGTTGTGGATCGATTGGATTATTTGACTATAATTGCTTGGTTGATGATGTGTGATTGTGTGACATTGATTGTCGTTGTGTTTGATTGAGTGTCGGTGTGGTGGTTGGATTGTCGTTGATTGGGGGTCGAAGGGTTAGGTGATGATCGTCTCACCAAACCTCGTAGGGAATCGCCTACGTTGTTAAGGGCCAAAAATGTTGAATCAGAGTCGGAGGGCCAAGTGATGATCGTCTCACCAAACCTCGTAGGGTGTAGCCTGCGTTGTTAAGGGCCACGTGTTGGATGGTATGAGACCGTCCCTATCCGGATAGTTGGTTTTAGGTGATGAGTGTCTCACCGGTGATGAGTTGGAATGGATTGGAGTTATTTGCTTTTGATGAGTTGAGTTATTTGGTGGAATTGGTCGATTATGGTGATGACTGTTATGTATATCTTTTGGTTGAATTGGTCGGTTATTGTGTTGAGTTATATTATTTATTGGGTTACAATTGGTTGATTGTTGTGATATCTATTATGTGTTAAATGTTGGCTGTGTACCTGAATACGTGGATTTGTGATGAATATTGGTTGTGCACTTGATTAAGTGGTTGTATTGGTAATTTTGGTTTTGTGCTTGATTATTGGTTTTTGTTGGATGTTGATTGTTTTTAGTGGTGGTTGTGGGTCATTGTTGGCCATTGGTTATGGTTGTGAAATTTCGTGTGTTATATTGTTAATTGTAACTAGTCAAAGTTGTGAATCTCTGTTGATGTGGATGCTGGTATTAGCTAGTTTCGGATAAAAGGGTATGTTGATTGATTATGAAGGTCGATTGTGTGGATGCGGTGAAGGTTGGTTTCCCATCTTGAGGGTGTGGGCCACATGGTTTGAATTTGAGTGTATGAGTTACAGTCTATGTTAACGAACAGGCGGCACCAGAAGGGTGGCTGGCCTGGATCGTTGTTTTGTTATGTTGGTATTATGTGATGATTGTCTCGTTGATGCTTATGTGTTTGTTAATGTGAAGGTTAATTGGATGTGTTAGTGCAGTAGGGAGTTCAGTTTAATTGATTAGTCTTGGTTGTAAGTCAGTGGTAAGATATATGTATGTGCATAGAGTTGTTGATTGAGGTATTAGTAATAGAGAGAATGATGGATTGGACGTGTCAGTGAAGTTGGATTGAATCGTTTTATTCGTTTATGCTTGTGATGAGTTTGATGATGGATTGATTGCGGTTAGTATAGTGAAGAGTTGGATAAGGATGAATAATGAATGGTATGTGATAGTGTGTGTATATGTTTTGACGTGTGGTTGGTATTGGTTGGTTGATATGATTAAGTATAGTTATGATATTATATACATGTATATATATTGTGTGGCGTGTTGTCGTTGTTGTGAGTTGATTGGTGATATATGTATGTGTTTTGAACTGTTTTGGCTTGAGGAGTTTTGCCAGTCTTTTGTAAGACTGACCAACTTCGGTTTACGTGCCACGGTTGGCTGGGGTATCGGGTCCCCCAGTCAATCAGGTTTTGCAGGTTTACATCAACAAGCGGGTTCTGGATCACAGATGTGTCTTCACAGTGAAAGATTTAGTTTTGCATCAGATTTGAAAATGTTGTATTCGCTTCCGTTGTTTTGGATATAAATTGATGTATTAAACTGGTTGACAGGTTTTAGTGTTGTTTTAAATCTTGAGCAGGGATTTTAATATTGATGACTTTTGTGAATTTGGGAGAGCTTTAAATTTCTTTTCTTGAAAGAAACCGCCTTATAGTCCTTCGGGGCTATGGCACTGTAGCACCTCTGGCCCGGGGTGTTACAGAAGTTGGTATCAGAGCATTTACGTTCTAAAATGTTTTTCAAAAGTTTGATGTGGAAGAGACCACTCGCTAAAACTGTGAAGCAATCGTGTGATCAGAAGACCCTTGTTGTTACGTATAGGTAAGTTTGTGTTTGATTAATTTTATATTTGATGCTTAATGTTGTTGAGTAATTTTATGGTGTGTTCCCTGGTAAGTGGGACGTGCTAGAGATTTAAAAGGTATGAGTGTGGTAGAGGATGAGGCCGTTGGGCTTATCGTCAAGAGGTTGAGTCTGGTAACTGA
Organism: Rheum nobile; assembly: GCA_027886185.1. Lineage (NCBI taxonomy): Eukaryota > Viridiplantae > Streptophyta > Magnoliopsida > Caryophyllales > Polygonaceae > Rheum > Rheum nobile. The sequence continues at coordinate 3,657,685 of WOAB01000208.1, read as the reverse complement.
TGATTTAGTATGGAAATGTTGTATGCTATTGTTATTGTTAAGGTTGAGAAAGACAGATTAAGCGCATTTAGATATGGTTGTGTTCCGAGATAAAACTCTGATGGTGATGCATAACTGTACGATCTTTGAGCAATATGCTGATGAGTATTTGATCAGGGAGACTGCTATAGTTGATTTTGATCAGACTGTTGATGTTGGAAGCAGTAAGAAACAGAGAACTCAGTCTGCACTGGAAAAAGTGGGATTTTACGACTATGGGTTCGACTGAGTTGAGAAGTAGAATGCGCAGGTTACTACAGGCAGATTGTGGCAGGTTACGTAAGGATAAATTTTTTGAATGAGATGGGAAATGTCAGGAGAGAGTTTCAAAGAACTCAGGAGATGTTTGATTAGTGTGCCAGTGTTAGCTTTACCGCGGAAACATAAGGGTTTGTCATCTACAGTGATGCGTCTAAGCAAGGTTTGGGTTACGCTCTAATGCAGAATGGGAGAGTCATTGCATATGCTTTTCGTCATCTCAAATTGTATAAGAGAGAGTTGATCATGAGACAAGATGGTTGCTAGAATTGATCAAAGACTGTGATATAGATATCGTTATCATTCAGAAGGGGCTAATGAGATAGTTGATGCTTTGAGTAAGAAGTCGACTCTCGAGCATGCGGTTGCTTGTCTGACAGTTCGGTCGGGATTGCCACAAGAGTTGGTGAAGGGTGAAGTTGAAATTTGTTTGGGAAAGAGCGAACGCAGCTGAATGTGATGGAATATTGAGTGAGATATGCAGTGAGATTGCTCAGGGAAGAGTGCCCAGATTCCTTGTTCAGGAGGATGAAATATTGTGATTTCAGAATCAGTTACGTGTGTCAGCTGATAAAGAGATTAGAGAGTTGATTCTCAAGGAAGGTTACTCTTCGGCAAGTCCTGTATATTATGGAATCAGTTATGCGACGCAGTTATCCGAACTTGTTTGACTCTAGTTTCGAGGACGAAACTATTATAAGGGGGGGAGAATGAAATACCCCATATAAGTTGATAATGACAATTTGGTAAATTAATTAAGGTTTTGCTTATAATAGGAGAAAATGGGAAATTTGGGGATAAATCCCTCAAAGTGCTCGGTAGCTCTCTCTCTCGATCACTCCCGCTGAACAGCCAGCTCCCTTCTCCTTCTCCAGCGAATTCGCTCCCTCTCCGGTGCCAGCCGAGTTGTCTTCTCCGGCGAGCCGACTGGACCGCGTTGCTGCTCTTCTTCCTCCTCCCCTGCTTCTGCTGTCCGTGCTACTGTTGCTGCACTGTTGTTGTGCTGCGGTTACTGCGGTGGTTGTGCTGGTTGCCGCCGTCGCCTCCGGTGCCGAGGTGTTCTCCCCGGTGGCTACGTAGTGGTCGACGACAAGGTAAGCTTATGGTTATGGGTTAATTCGAATTTGGCTGAATATTTTTGTGTGCGTTCGAATTGATATTGTGTGCGTTCGAATTGATGTTGAGCGAGATCGAATTGATGTTGTGTTCTTTGTGGGCAGTTGAAGAAAGGTGTGGTTTGCTGAATTTGTTTGATGGGTTGCTAAATTTTTGGGTGGTTGGCTGAATTTGTTTTGAAGGTATGATTTAGGGTTTGATTTGGGGGTTTTTCTAGTTGTGGCTTGGTATGAGTATTTAACGCCAGAGTTTTGCTCGGATTGATTTCGCAGGATCGTTCGAGTTGGATTTGAATCTGGGGTCGTCGTGGTCGCGCTTGAGGCAAGATAAATCTTGCTAACCCTTCGTATATTTTATAAAATTAATTTTGTCTCTATCTTGATTCAGTAATTGATTTAGCCTTGTCTGAGTAAATTAAGTTAGATTATTAGTTGCGAAATTACTTGGTTGAATATGTGTGTTTGTTGACACTTGTGTGTGTGTGTTGGATTGTGTATGTCGACACCTGTGTGTGTTGGCGATTGTGTGTTGGATTGTGTGCGTGCTGGTAGTTGTGTGTTGAGATTGCGTGTGTGTGTGAATGTATGGGTGTGTTAGTAATTGTCTCGTGTTGTGTTTGACTGAATGTGATGTGGTGGTTGGTCGTAACTAAATATGGTTTGATTGTTGTGGATCGATTGGATTATTTGACTATAATTGCTTGGTTGATGATGTGTGATTGTGTGACATTGATTGTCGTTGTGTTTGATTGAGTGTCGGTGTGGTGGTTGGATTGTCGTTGATTGGGGGTCGAAGGGTTAGGTGATGATCGTCTCACCAAACCTCGTAGGGAATCGCCTACGTTGTTAAGGGCCAAAAATGTTGAATCAGAGTTGGAGGGCCAAGTGATGATCGTCTCACCAAACCTCGTAGGGTGTAGCCTGCGTTGTTAAGGGCCAGGTGTTGGATGGTATGAGACCGTCCCTATCCGGATAGTTGGTTTTAGGTGATGAGTGTCTCACCGGTGATGGGTTGGAATGGATTGGAGTTATTTGCTTTTGATGAGTTGAGTTATTTGGTGGAATTGGTCGATTATGGTGATGACTGTTATGTATATCTTTTGGTTGAATTGGTCGGTTATTGTGTTGAGTTATATTATTTATTGGGTTACAATTGGTTGATTGTTGTGATATCTATTATGTGTTAAATGTTGGCTGTGTACCTGAATACGTGGATTTGTGATGAATATTGTTTGTGCACTTGATTAAGTGGTTGTATTGGTAATTTTGGTTGTGTGCTTGATTATTGGTTTTTGTTGGATGTTGATTGTTTTTAGTGGTGGTTGTGGGTCATTGTTGGCCATTGGTTATGGTTGTGAAATTTCGTGTGTTATATTGTTAATTGTAACTAGTCAAAGTTGTGAATCTCTATTGATGTGGATGTTGGTATTAGCTAGTTTCGGAAAAAAGGGTATGTTGATTGATTATGAAGGTCGATTGTGTGGATGTTGTGAAGGTTGGTTTCCCATCTTGAGGGTGTGGGCCACATGGTTTGAATTTGAGTTTATGAGTTACAGTCTATGTTAACGAACATGCGACACCAGAAGGGTGGCTGGCCTGGATCGTTGTTTTGTTATGTTGGTATTATGTGATGATTGTCTCGTTGATGCTTATGTGTTTGTTAATGTGAAGGTTAATTGGATGTGTTAGTGCAGTAGGGAGTTTAGTTTAATTGATTAGTCTTGGTTGTAAGTCAGTAGTAAGATATATGTGTATGTGCATAGAGTTGTTGATTGAGGTATTAGTAATAGAGAGAAGGATGGATTGGACGTGTCAGTGAAGTTGGATTGGATCGTTTTATTCGTTTATGCTTGTGATGAGTTTGAGGATGGATTGATTGCGGTTAGTATAGTGAAGAGTTGGATAAGGATGAATAATGAATGGTATGTGATAGTGTGTATATGTTTTGACGTGTGGTTGGTATTGGTTGGTTGATATGATTAAGTATAGTTATGATATTATATATATGTATATATATTGTGTGGCGTGTTGTCGTTGTTGTGAGTTGATTGGTGATATATGTATGTGTTTTGAACTGTTTTGGCTTGAGGAGTTTTGACAGTCTTTCGTAAGACTGACCAACTTCGGTTTACATGCCGCGGTTGGCTGGGGTATCGGGTCCCCCAACAATAAGGTTTTGCAGGTTTGCAGCAACAAGCGGGTTCTGGATCACAGATGTGTCTTCACAGTGAAAGATTTAGTTTTGCATCAGATTTGAAAATGTTGTATTCGCTTCCGTTGTTTTGGATATAAATTGATGTATTAAACTGGTTGACAGGTTTTAGTGTTGTTTTAAATCTTGAGCAGGGATTTTAATATTGATGACTTTTGTGAATTTGGGAGAGCTTTAAATTTCTTTTCTTGAAAGAAACCGCCTTATAGTCCTTCGGGGCTATGGCACTGCAGCACCTCTGGCCCGGGGTGTTACAAGAATAGCCTATAGGCATTGTGCAAGAATGCACATTGTGCAAGAACGCACCCTAGAATAGCTTACGGACATTTTGCAAGAACGCACCCCAGAATTGCTTACGGTTATTGTGCAAGAACACACCCTTCAAGAAGAACAAGACGCACAGATCAAGTCATAGACTATGCAAGCCATTTTGGCTCTCAACAAGCTATTATTCGAATCATCTAACCTTTAATCATCTTAAAGCATCCAATGGGCATTTATGGAGGTAAAAATACATTATTTATCTTTATCATTATTATCTATCTATAAACATATAAAGTAGACCTTTTGTACAATTAATGCCCATTCAATTCATAAATCCATTTGAAAAATCATGCTTATTTTTGTTTGTTTGCATTTCAGTATAAATAAAAGATGTTACTATAGCTCAATGGTTTAGATTGTGTCAAATAAAGCAAAGGTTAAAGGTTCAATTCTTCTTACAAGCAAGTTCGTTGAATTTATTTTTACATACCTAAACACATAATTTAATTTATTTTTTAAGTTTTTCTTTTAATCACTCAAAGTTTTTCAAATATTTAGTTCGAAATTCAAAGCCTTTAAATTTTCTTTGCCTTTATGCTAAATATTAGCTTAGAACTTTAACATTTTACAAAAATCACCGCAACATTAAAATTGACTAATTACATATATTGCACGTAGGACTAGAATTTATAAACAATTGCAAGAAGTAAAAATTCCCACGGCTAAATCCACAGAAACCACACGCAAAAGATTAAAAAACATAAATACATTAAACTATTGTATAAAGCGAAATGTTATCTTAATTATTTGGAAATGTAATAGCCATCAAAAACAATAACGGACCTTGCACTAATTTTCCATTGAAAATATGAACTTGAATTGCATATAAAAACATTTAGTATTGCAAAAATTGTGACAGTCAAGCATAAACTATAACAATTGTCTTAAATGACTTTGGTGCAATAATGAAACATTCAAAATATAATAACAATAATCCATCTATATATATTACACATAAACTATTTTCAAGCAAGGCTTCCGTTTTCTCTCCTATAGTCCTATAAGTATACATAGTATAACCGGTGACCATGAGACAATGCAATAAAAGTTACAATATCGATAGAAGACACCCTTACAAGAGACGTTGGGATTTCACTAGCTTTTACAGGTTCAAAAACAATTAATTATAAGTTATTTGTATTTTGCCTTATGCATTCTGTTATGTTGATTTTTTGGTTTTAGTATTGTTAATCATTATTATGGTTTAGTATTTAGAATACAATATAATGTGTAATGGTAATTGGTTTATATAGCTTAAAATGAGAGTTTTGATATATTCTAATCGTGTAGTTTTTTTCTTATATTTTGTTGCTTGGTGAACAGATACAAATGAGGCTTTCAGTACTTCTATTTGTATATGCTCATTAGTTCAATCTTATAGGTACGTATTCTTATTGACAACTTTTGATACAAAATTGTGTTATTGTGGTAATTGGTACGAACCTTGCATTTTAGGTTTTTCTTTGGTATTAAGATGTAGTTAAGGTCATCTCCTTCAATATTCTCTATTTTTTCAATTTTTGTAATAGAATATCTCTAAAAGAATGAAATTAGTCATTAAACTTCATATCATGGCTTCATAGAGTTTTTCAATATAATACAATTTTATGTTAAGATGTCTTTAAACTACTAATAGGTTTATTTATGAATAATGTTGTTCTTCAACTGTTAAAGGCCTATATACATCTATATATAAGTCGTATATTTTTCAAAATCAGTTACACAAATTATTTCAAATCTAATGCTTTGTATGCAACCATGTACTTAATGATATAGCCTTTTAGCAAAGAAATGTACTTAATGCTATAAAAAAGAATATAAAAAATCTCAAAGGAAACTAAATAAAATATGCAATAATTACCGAAGTGAAAAGTCCATTAGAAACCATATAATTATAATTTAAATAATCATAATTTCACGAACACAATTAATTATATAAATTTTAATTATAAATTCTTACTTTCATTTATTGCTTATATATATATATATATCTAATCTATCTAATTATCTAATCTTCTAATCGAATGTAATCTATCAAAAAATATATAGAGTTTTACGCTTTAAATAATAATTGGATATTTTTGTTCTACATAAACTATATTTATTAGTATTCCTTACCTTCATCATAATTAATAAAAAAAATGTTTTAGTTTCATCTATACCAATATTATGTACTGTAAAATAAAATATTATATGTAAAATAAGTTTTAAACCCAATGAGTTCTATATAGAACAAAAATATTCAATTAGTATTTAAATGATAATTTTACATATTAAGAAATATAATCCATATATATTTAAAGTACTTGGCATGTTAATTAACAATTAAAATCAATAAGAAGAATACTAATAGACATGTTAGTTAAAAATTAAAATAAATAAGAAGAATATCAATAAAATAATTTATATATCTATAATAATATAATTAGATATATATTCAGGTTTTAACATATAAATAACATCCTAATCCTAAGCGTTACGTTTATAATTTTGCTACCGCTTACAGCTATAGAAATAAATTACACCAACAACTCTTTGATATTCTTAAACTTAATTATGAATTACCAATGTTACTGTAATTCAATGCAATTTAATTTAATATCCAAAATGTGTTTAATTTGCATTTCATGCATACAGGTTTCCATCCATTCATATTCTAACAATTGCTCTACAATAGAAACAAAGACCAAAACTTCCTTTTAGAAAAACAAAGACAAAAGTTAAATACGAATTTAATGAAGGGATATGAAACACACTTAATTTCGGAAGACTTACCATTCTACATGTTACGCATCTATTTGATTTAGAATCTCATATAAAAGAAGTGTTAAACCTAACTACCTATTTCCCTAACTTGTATATTCTTATACTTCGTTATGTTTGTAATTTTTTATATCACTTTTTTAACATCTAAATTTTGCTGTCATTTTTTCTCTTTTAATTATATGTGTTATGCGCATGAACATCTTTTGTTGATGTATAATAGTTGATGATACTTATTTTGTTAGTAGGTTTGAGATTATGGTAAAATCTTCAAGGCAACGCATCTATTTCAAATGTGTATCTCTACAATGATCGATCTATTCGATGGCATGCATATTGAGGGTCAAGGGACTTTTAAAGAGAACCATAATAATTTTCTAGGATATTGTAAGTTTCAATATTCTTTTTAATTTTCTCCAAAACTTTGTGAGTTATATAGTATCATGATTGATATTATAAAAAACTTTGATGGAAAAATAATATTAATAATATTAGGGCTTAAATGATATCAAAAATATTAGGACTTATTTATATTATTTCTTTCATAATTGAGGGAACAACAAGTTTCCAGTTCATAAATTTATTAGATAGAATATTCTCTAATTCTTGTATTGACTTTCAAATCGTGATCAATTTTTTCAATAAAATAGAATAATATGAATTCATCGACCGACAAGATTTTGGGCCTTCAAAACCCTTAATAATAATAGGCGTTATTTATGAAAAATTCATATAAAATATATAGTATTAGATTAATACAAAGATTAATTTATATATATGTACAAATGTTGGGCGCAAACATAAATATGATATGCATGTTTTGAGAAGTTTGCTACTAAATGTACATTACATTGATTTACGATAATATAGTAGCTAGAATGAATTCAACATTAAATAAATTACACAATCTGCTAAGCTACGTTCTTTTACATATAAATAAATTGAGTATAAATATGATTGCTTGCACAAGCATATAATTTACATTTCATAGTTATGGAATTAGAATATATTAGTTTTATGATGACTAAGTGTAACAATAATATTCTAATATAATTTAACAGGATATATAATAGATAAAAAAAATAGTGAAAAGTCAATTTGTAATTTAAAGAACTTATACCATATATAGTGAAATACCCCAAAGGATATAAAATGGCAAAGTGGTAAATAAGATTTTGGGATTTTATTAAAATCATAAAAGTGGATCAAAAGCAGATTTTTGGGGAAGAAAATCAGAAAAGGGGCAAAAGGGATCAACCCTTGTCTTTGTCTTCGGTGAACCTCTCGTGAAGCTCTCATGGAGCTCTCATGGAGCTTCCCCGGTGCACCGCTCCCTCTTCCGACTCCCGTGTTCAGTCGTCCCCTCCGGAGAGCCCAGTTGCTCAGCCGCTTCCTCTGTCTCTTCCTCCGACGAACCAGAACCCAATCGCCGCTCCTCTCCTCTGCTGTCCGCTGGTGTGCTGTTGTCCTGTCTGCGACACTTCAGTATAATTGTAAGAACGTTTTGCTCACTCATTAATTGGGTCTGAAATTTTGAGGAGGTAAAATAGACTCGTATATCTAACTCCTCGAGTTGGAATCATTCCATTCGGAGTCCTGAGCAGGGAGAACGAATTTTTACAAGTCAGATCCGCTGTTGGTGTGGTTGTGCTGCGTTCTGCTGGTGTGCTACTGTTGCTGCGGTGGTTGTGCTGGTTGCCGCCGTCATCTGCGGTGCCGAGGTGTTCTTCCTAGTGGCTGCTGAAGGTGGTCGACGACAAGGTAAGATCGGATCTTCGTTCGGTATAATTTTGGGGCTTTGGATGGCTGAGTATATATATATATATGCTGAATTTTTGGACTGAATTGGGTGAATTTTTGGGTGTGATTGGCCTAATTAATTAAGGTTTGATTTTAGGGTTGATTTGGGGGTTTATTGGTTGTGATTCAGTATGAGTTAAATAATGCCAGGGATTTGCTCGGATTGATTTCGCAGGTTCGTTCGAGTGGTTTGCAGACCTCTGGGGTCGTTGTGGTTCGACTTGAGGCAAGAGGATCCTTGCCTAACTTATATATTTTTATAATTGATTTATGCTTAGCTTATGTCATAATTAAATTATGGTTGCTTGAGCTATTTTAAATTGGTTTGAATTGACTATAATTGCTTGGTTGTGATGTGTGATAATATGTGTTGGTGTGTGATAATGTGTTGATATGTGGTGATAATGTGTTGATATGTGGTGAAATGTGTTGATGTGTGATGACGTGCGATGAGGTGTGTTAAGGTGTGATTATGTGTTTGTGATTGTTGTTGATAGTGTATGTTGACACGTGTGTGTGTGTTGGCTTGAGTGTGAGTGTCTGTTGACACGTGTATGTGTATTGGATTGAATGTGTGAGTGTGTGTGTTGGATTGTGTGTGTATGTGAATATGTGTTAACCTTTGCCGTATGTGATATTTGATTGATTGTCGTATATGATTTTATTTGATTGGTATCGGTGTGGTAGTGGAATGTTGTTCGATGGTGAAATTCCTTATATGTGAGGGCCTCGGTGGGTGTGAACCCCGATGGTCAAGAGGCAAATGGTGAAAGTCCTTATATTTAGGGCCTCGGTGGGTATGAACCCCCGAAGGTCGAAGGGTCAGGTGATGATAGTCTCACCAAACCGCGTAGGGTGCACGCCTACGTCGTTAAGAGCCAAGGGTTGGATGGTGAAAGTCCCATCCGGAAAGTGTGTGTTGATTGTCTCACCCGGTGATGTGGTGGTGGAGACGGAGGTTGGGATTGGAGGTGTTGGTGGTTGTGTGTGTTGATTGTCTCACCCGGTGATGTGGTGGTGGAGATGGAGGTTGGATTGGAGGTGTTGGTGGTTGTGTGTGTTGGTGATGTATTGAATGTTGGTTGTGTACTTGATTAAGTGGTTGTGTTGGTGATTTGGTTGATGTTTGATAATTGGTTTATGTTGGACGTTGATTGTTACTAGTTGTGGTTGTGGGTCATTGTTGGCCATTGGTTGTGGTTGTGAATTTACGTGTGTTATAGTTGTTGATTGTAACTGGTCAAGGTTGTGAATTTCTGTTGGTATGGTTATTGTTGGTAGCTGGTGGATTATGAATGTTGGTTGTGTTGTTTTGAGTGTATAGATTGGTTTCCATCTTGAGGGTGTGGGCCAATACGAGTTGAGTTTGAAGGTATGAGTTGCAGTCGTGGTTGACGAACCGGCGGCACCAGAAGGGTGGCTGGCCTGGACCGTTATTTAGGTTATGATTGTGTTATGTGATAATTATCTCGTTGATGCTTATGTGTTTGTGGATGTGCAGGTTAATTGAATCTGTTGTGTAGTGCAGTAGTGAGTTCAGTCTTATTGGTTAGCTTTGGTTGTAAGTCGGTAATAAGAGATTGTGTATGTGCATGGAGTTGGATTGGAGGTATTAGTATTGAAGAGGAAGTTGGATTGGACCGTTCTATTCGTTTATGCTTGTGATGAGTTGAGGTTGGATAGAAAGAGGTTAGTATCGTGTAGAGTTGAATAAGGATGAGTAATGGTTGATTTATGTGATAGCGTGTGTTATGTTGTGTTTTGACGTGTGATTGGATAGTTGGTTTAGGTGTTGAGAGTCTCGCCGGTGATGGGTTGGAATGAATTGTGTTGGAGTTTTTGCGTTTAAGAGTTGAGCTCTTTTGGTTGTTGGTCGGATAATGTGTTGGTATATATATATCTTTTTGGTTGAATTGATTGATATTATATTGATTGTTATTGTTTGAACTGTTTGGGCTCGGCTAGTCTTGCCGTAGTCTTTCAAAAGACTGACCAACCTCGGTTTACATGCCATGGTTGGCTGGGGTATCGGGTCCCCCAGTCAATCAGGCTTTGCAGATTTAGCGCCAGCAAGGAGGATCCTGATCACCGTCGGTTTTGGAGTCGAGAACTCTACTTTTGGTTTGAGACTTTGACTTGATTGTATGTATTGTTTTGGTTTTGGACCTTGAAGTGGTCGAACTTGTTGTATTGGCTTTTGGCTTTTGGTCTTTGATTGTTGGTTTCTGGTTTGTAAATTGTAGTACTTTCTGTATGTTAAGTTGGTTATGGTTTCAACTTTGGACAGGTTTTACAGGTTTTTCCGTTGTGCTGCTTTTGGTATATATTATGTATGGGATATGTTTGCAAATTTTTATTTCACCCGCCTTATAGTCCTTCGGGACTATGGCACTGTAGCACCTCTGGCCCGGGGTGTTACAAAAGTTGGTATCAGAGCTCTTTTCAAAAAAATGTGTTCTTTCCGAGTTTTCAACTTGAGAATTTTTATACGTTGTTGTTGTGAACGATCGGGTGATCAGGAATCCTTGCTGTCAACTGTAGTGAGTTGTGTTGGTAAGTAAGTATTGGTTGTTTATGATGTTTATGCTAGTGTTTATATGTTGAGTATTGATGATTAATTTCATATGCGATGGTTAATGTTGTTAAGTAAATTTAAATGGTGCGTTCCTTGGTAAGTGGGACGTGCTAGAGATTGAAGAGGTATGAGTATGGTAGAGGATGAGGCCGTTGGGCTTATCGTCCAGAGGTTGAGTCTGGTAACTGATGATAGGGTATGAAGAAGTTGTATGCTGCTATAGTTGTCAAGAATGAGAAGGCAGTTAGAGCGCTTTCAGATATGGTTGTGTTCCGAGATGGAATCTCGATGGTGAGACTCAGCTGTGCAACCATTGAGCAGTATGTTGATGAGTGTTTGATTATGGAAACTGCTATAGATGTTTCTGATCAGATTATTGATGCTTGAGGTAGTAAGGAACAGAGAACTCAGTTGCATCTGAAAAAGTAGGATTTTTCGACAATGGGTTCGGCTGAGTTGAGGAACAGAATGTGCGTCTGACTGTAGGAAGACGATAGTTATTATAACAACAGATAAGGGTTTAGTGCACGTGTTTGAGGGTTATGATCCTAATTACTCTGACAGAATTGTTGTGCGGCGACAGTTGTAAAATTGTTAAGGAAAGGTTATGTCGGTTATCTGTGTATGACTGAGAATTTTGAATGGGACAGGAGATGTCGAGAGAGTTTCAAAGAAACTCAGGAAGTGTTTGATTAGTGCGTCAGTGTTGGTTTTACTGCAGGGAACAGAAGGGTTTGTTATCTACAGTGATATATCTATGCAAGGTTGGGTTGCGTTTTGATGTAGAATGGGAAGGTCATTGCGTATGTTTCTTATCAACTCAAATCGTATGAGAGAGAATTGATCATGAGACAAAGATAATTGCTAGAGTTGATTAAGGATTATGAAAAGATATTATTTATCAATCAGAAAAGGGCTACCGTGGTTGCTGATGCCTTGTGTAGGAAGTCGACTCTCGAGCAGGTGATTGCTTGTCTGACAGTTCGGTCGGGATTGCAACATGAGTTGGCGAATGGTGAAAAGTGAAATTTGGTTTGAGAAGGAACATATATAGCTGAATGTAATGGAATGTTGAGTACGAGATGCAGTGAGATTGCTCAGGAAAGAGTGTTCGGATTTTTGTTCAGGAAGATGGAGTATTGTGATTTCAGAATCAGTTACGTGTGTCAGCTGATAAAGAGATTAGAGAGTGGATTCTCAAGGAAGGTTATTCCTTTGGTGAAAGTGTTATGGGCTAGGCATGGAACAGAAGAAGAGACTTGGGAACTGGAATCAGTTATGCGAGGCAGTTATCCGAACCTGTTTGATCTTAGTTTCGAGGACGAAACTCTTATAAGGGAGGGAGAATGATCTACCCCAAAGGATATAAAATGGCAAAGTGGTAAATAAGATTTTGGGATTTTATTAAAATCATAAAAGTGGATCAAAAGCAGATTTTTGGGGAAGAAAATCAGAAAAGGGGCAAAAGGGATCAACCCTTGTCTTTGTCTTCGGTGAACCTCTCGTGATGCTCTCATGGAGCTCTCATGGAGCTTCCCCGGTGCACCGCTCCCTCTTCCGACTCCCGTGTTCAGTCTTCCCCTCCGGAGAGCCCAGCTGCTCAGCCGCTTCCTCTGTCTCTTCCTCCGACAAACCAGAACCCAATCGCCGCTCCTCTCCTCTGCTGTCCGCTGGTGTGCTGTTGTCCTGTCTGCGACACTTCAGTATAATTGTAAGAACGTTTTGCTCACTCATTAATTGGGTCTGAAATTTTGAGGAGGTAAAATAGACTCGTATATCTAACTTCTCGAGTTGGAATCATTGCATTCGGAGTCCTGAGCAGGGAGAACGAATTTTTACAAGTCAGAGCCGCTGTTGGTGTGGTTGTGCTGTGTTCTGCTGGTGTGCTACTGTTGCTGCGGTGGTTGTGCTGGTTGCCGCCGTCGTCTCCGGTGCCGAGGTGTTCTTCCTAGTGGCTGCTGAAGGTGGTCGACGACAAGGTAAGATCGGATCTTCGTTCGGTATAATTTTGGGGCTTTGGATGGCTGAGTATATATATATATGCTGAATTTTTGGACTGAATTGGGTGAATTTTGGGGTGTGATTGGCCTAATTAATTAAGGTTTCATTTTAGGGTTGATTTGGGGGTTTATTGGTTGTGATTCAGTATGAGTTAAATAATGCCAGGGATTTGCTCAGATTGATTTCGCAGGTTCGTTCGAGTGGTTTGGAGACCTCTGGGGTCGTTGTGGTTCGACTTGAGGCAAGAGGATCCTTGCCTAACTTATATATTTTTATAATTGATTTATGCTTAGCTTATGTCATAATTAAATTATGGTTGCTTGAGCTATTTTAAATTGGTTTGAATTGACTATAATTGCTTGGTTGTGATGTGTGATAATATGTGTTGGTGTGTGATAATGTGTTGATATGTGGTGATAATGTGTTGATATGTGGTGAAATGTGTTGATGTGTGATGACGTGCGATGAGGTGTGTTAAGGTGTGATTATGTGTTTGTGATTGTTGTTGATAATGTCTGCTGACACGTGTGTGTGTGTTGGCTTGAGTGTGAGTGTCTGTTGACACGTGTATGTGTATTGGATTGAATGTGTGAGTGTGTGTGTTGGATTGTGTGTGTATGTGAATATGTGTTAACCTTTGCCGTATGTGATATTTGATTGATTGTCGTATATGATTTTATTTGATTGGTATCGGTGTGGTGGTGGAATGTTGTTCGATGGTGAAATTCCTTATATGTGAGGGCCTCGGTGGGTGTGAACCTCGATGGTCAGGAGGCAAATGGTGAAAGTCCTTATATTTAGGGCCTCGGTGGGTATGAACCCCCGAAGGTCGAAGGGTCAGGTGATGATAGTCTCACCAAACCGCGTAGGATGCACGCCTACGTCGTTAAGGGCCAAGGGTTGGATGATGAAAGTCTCATCCGGAAAGTGTGTGTTGATTGTCTCACCCGGTGATGTGGTGGTGGAGACGGAGGTTGGGATTGGAGGTGTTGGTGGTTGTGTGTGTTGATTGTCTCACCCGGTGATGTGGTGGTGGAGACGGAGGTTGGATTGGAGGTGTTGGTGGTTGTGTGTGTTGGTTATGTGTTGAATGTTGGTTGTGTACTTGATTAAGTGGTTGTGTTGGTAATTTGGTTGTATGTTTGATAATTGGTTTATGTTGGACGTTGATTGTTATTAGTTGTGGTTGTGGGTCATTGTTGGCCATTGGTTGTGGTTGTGAATTTACGTGTGTTATAGTTGTTGATTGTAACTGGTCAAGGTTGTGAATTTCTGTTGGTATGGTTATTGTTGGTAGCTGGTGGATTATGAATGTTGGTTGTGTTGTTTTGAGTGTATAGATTGGTTTCCATCTTGAGGGTGTGGGCCAATACGAGTTGAGTTTGAAGGTATGAGTTGCAGTCATGGTTGACGAACCGGCGGCACCAGAAGGGTGGCTGGCCTGGACCGTTATTTAGGTTATGATTGTGTTATGTGATAATTATCTCGTTGATGCTTATGTGTTTGTGGATGTGCAGGTTAATTGAATCTGTTGTGTAGTGCAGTAGTGAGTTCAGTCTTATTGGTTAGCTTTGGTTGTAAGTCGGTAATAAGAGATTGTGTATGTGCATGGAGTTGGATTGGAGGTATTAGTATTGAAGAGGAAGTTGGATTGGACCGTTCTATTCGTTTATGCTTGTGATGAGTTGAGGTTGGATAGAAAGAGGTTAGTATCGTGTAGAGTTGAATAAGGATGAGTAATGGTTGATTTATGTGATAGCGTGTGTTATGTTGTGTTTTGACGTGTGATTGGATAGTTGGTTTAGGTGTTGAGAGTCTCGCCGGTGATGGGTTGGAATGAATTGTGTTGGAGTTATTGCGTTTAAGAGTTGAGCTCTTTTGGTTGTTGGTCGGATAATGTGTTGGTATATATATATCTTTTTGGTTGAATTGATTGATATTATATTGATTGTTATTGTTTGAACTGTTTGGGCTCGGCTAGTCTTGCCGTAGTCTTTCAAAAGACTGACCAACCTCGGTTTACGTGCCGTGGTTGGCTGGGGTATCGGGTCCCCCAGTCAATCAGGCTTTGCAGATTTAGCGCCAGCAAGGAGGATCCTGATCACCGTCGGTTTTGGAGTCGAGAACTCTACTTTTGGTTTGAGACTTTGACTTGATTGTATGTATCGTTTTGGTTTTGGACCTTGAAGTGGTCGAACTTGTTGTATTGGCTTTTGGCTTTTGGTCTTTGATTGTTGGTTTCTGGTTTGTAAATTGTAGTACTTTCTGTATGTTAAGTTGGTTATGGTTTCAACTTTGGACAGGTTTTACAGGTTTTTCCGCTGTGCTGCTTTTGGTATATATTATGTATGGGATATGTTTGCAAATTTTTATTTCACCCGCCTTATAGTCCTTCAGGACTATGTCACTGTAGCACCTCTGGCCCGGGGTGTTACATATAGGAAAATGTTCTTGGAGTAAAGTAATGACTCATTAAAAGTCCACGTATTGCACATCTATCTACAATCTCTCTATAAACATATAAATCTTCTATTTTCTATCAACATCAATGTACATCCATTAAACCTAAAAATTTATCAATTAATGACTCAATTATTCCACCAAAATAATAATTATAGTGATTCTAATTCTAATTATATAGATATTTCTAGCAATATATTCATGTGATTCCATCTAATTCTAATTCTAAATGTAACCATTAAATCACAAGGTAGATAAGTTTAAAAGAGCTAAACTACAAAAATAGAGTATGTCGGTAATCAATGTCCCATTTATATCTTTGGGGAAATTTAAAGGCTATAAGGAAAATGAAGATTAACGGAGGGAGTGCATAATACATAATATATAAGTATGAAGTACATCAAATGAAATACTCTTTTAAATATAATGAATACTGGTTGCACACGTTGATTTCATGATAATTTTTATATTAAAATCAAAATAAAAGTATTAGTTTTGCTTGACTTTGTAAAATCAAAATATAAGCACTATTATTGTTTGAAGTTGTAAAATCATAATAGAGGCGAACTCTTCAATATCCTTACACTTTTGAGCAAGAACAAAACGTTTGACTCTTAATTTTGTCAGTACGTTACATATATGTGACTTGAATTGGTTGTTTATAGCCATAACTAATATCCTCATAATCCCTCCAATTAAATAGGTGACATAGAGCATCCACTTCAAATTTTAATTGAACAAAGGAACAATTTAAAAAATGAAATGGTTTGAAATTTAAAGCCTATATAGTGTCTTTCTATTCTATGCCCTAAGGGTACATGATAAGAATCTGTAATTAGTATAAACCTTAAAATGGAAAAATAAATCTGTCACAAAAAAGTTTAAATAAATCTTAATTAAAAGTCTACTAAATCTTTCTAAAGATGAATGTTTATCCTATGCCCGACATATATTAGAAAAATCAGTATTATATATGAGCAATGAATTGTTTAAAGGATTTTTCTGACCTATGCCCTTAGAACATAAGATAAGCATCCATGTTCAGAAAGATTCTGTAGATTTTTAATTAGGATTCTATTAAATTTTTTATGACGTGTTTATCATTTCCATTTTAGGATTCTATTTTTAATTAGGATTCTATTAAATGGTCAAAAGATATGTATACGTTCCTTTTATTATTATTTACAAAATTGGTTTATGTAGAAAGATTTTATGTTATCTACATTTTAATGTGAAATTTATCAATACACTTTATTTAGCCATGTTAATATTGATAGTAATGTTATTTAATTTTAAAAGTATTTTAAAAGTTATAATATTATTTATAACTAAATTTGATGATAATATAAATTTTAAAATCATAGACGTATGTACCGATCATCAAACTAATCACAAACATACAAGCACTAAATTAATATCAAACCTAAAAATATTAATATTTATTTATATTGTATTACTCGGGTTTGTAAATAATATTGATAATTTATCATTGTTGTTAAAAATATAAAATTATAGGAAGTTAGTAATAATGTATTTTCCAAATAGCGACTTCTCATTTTCTTAAACCTAAAACGTTAAATTAAATCTTAGAATGATTAGGATATCTTCATTTACAAAAACTATCAATACTTATTTTGTGAACAAAAACAACAACATATGAGCATAAACAATATTATAATTACTAATATCAATTTAAAAAAGATTTTATAAGTTTAAATTTACTATAAATAAATAAATAATTTGATTTGATCACCAAACTCAACATCATTAATTTTACCTTCATGAAAAATATAATGTCAATTAAGCCTAATGCAAAATTCCTTCACATATCCTAAAACAATTACTATAAATATATATATATATTATTCAAGCAATTACATAAATAACGCTCCATTTTAAATGAGTTTTGTCGTTTAATTATTTATCATTAATTTTACCATCATGACAAATATAATATCATTTAAGCTTAATGCAAATTCCTTTCATTTACCCTAAAAGTGAGTATATATATTTATAAAACTTGAAGAGATGCAACTCCATTTTTGTGTACTGTGTACATGCTACCCTTTTAGCCTTCATATATCCACAATTTCTGTAGATATTTGCAAATCTCCTTTGTAAAATGTACGAGTTTACAATATAAAAGATGTGAATCAAAATTTGAAGGTATATATTTAAATATTGTAATCATATTTTATTATTTTTACTTTTCATCACATTTTTGTTTTGCATCTTCTTCTTATAATTCTATACATATGTATAGTTTTTTGTATGTTTCATTCCAAAAAAATTATTATCTTATTTGAACTTCTACGTTTGATATTGTATGATCAAGGTTGTTATGTTCTCTTTTGATTTATGGTTTATCCGCATTGCATTCATATAGCTCTATTTATGTTTGTCTCAATATTCTACATATTTTGAGGAGATTTGTTTCTTATATTTGAATAATTCTAAGATTAATTTGTTGATTTGTTATACAAAATTTTAACAAGATATGAATAAATATAAATCCATAGTTACATTAGTTGTGTGCAAGAGTCTTATAACAATGCATATTATGAATACTTATATCTTTTATAATAAGTAAATAAATAGTATAAATTTTTGGACAAATAGTTTGGGGGCAGATTTCAGCCTTAGCCATATCCGTACAATTATAAATAATACCTACTTAACTTTAATTAATATTAAAAAGAAAAAATGTTCGTTGATATTAGAAAATATATAGAAAGATTAGTTATGTGATTTACTGTTGTTTTTATAATACATAGACGATATGCAATTATGCATGTACAGAAACATTAATAGATTAATTCAATATTTATGTTTTATTATGATTAAAAATGTTTGATTTTGGAAAAATATAAACATATCACTCGTGACATGTAGGAAAAGGTTGAATGTCTTCCACGTTATCATTTTTCTATTTATAAATGAAAATAGATAAAACAAATGTACTCATTTAATTGGAAAAAATAACATAAATAATTTAAATATTAAATATATAATTTAATATTTAACTTATTTTTACAAATAATATATATATATATTAAAAAATTCAATATTCAAAATAAATAAAAATCTCATGCGTAGCACAAGGACAACCACTTTAAAAATGAGAATGATTTAACTATCGTAATAAAAAAGAACTTAATTTCAACAGAATAAGTTATCAAAGTTTACTTTCTTAGATATTTTAACACATTGAAAATATCGACATCTAACATAATTTCGTATTAAAATAATAAATGGGTAACTATAATCCTCTATGTATTTTGTATGAGTTAATATCATAGTTGTTACTACAAAAATAGCCTAACTAATGTGATATAATGTCAATACTTAAACAATATTTTAAAATTTCAATCCCAAATTACTACTATAACACTAAAAGGCCAAATCAAAGGCAAACATTCAAGTAAAATCTGATTTAATACCATAGTTATTACTAAAAAATGGCCCAATTAATGTGATATGATGCCAATATTTAAACAACCTTTTCAAATTATATACTTTAAAAATTGGCAGGTGTGCCAACGTGCTACTCGATTTTTACAAAATTATAAAATCGAAAAAATAGCAATTTTCTTGAAAAAGCACTATGCGTGTATATTTTATAGTGATGATCAAATAACGCTATAATGAATTATTAACACACTCGCTTAGATAGCGCTTTGAAAAGTGGTATCCCCATAAGAAATAACCCGCTATGCCAAGTACAATTTGTACTAGTGTTCATTTCTAAACTGAACATCAGAAATGTGATTGAAATTCAGTTTAGACTGAATAGAGCTTATGAAGTATTAGTGAAGATCATAATAAGCATGCTAGGAGATAAAACACCACTAAAAGTGAACAAACATACAAGTAGGATTCATTGATAAGGTCAAGGAAATACATCCAGTGCAGCAAAAGCTTGTTAGAGCCTTATTGAATAGGGAATTGAAAGACATAAATGAAATACCCCAATGTATATTATAAAAATGGTATAAGTATCATAATTATAAAGTGGAGCCAGATCAGGAATTTGGGGCAAATCTCCCTTCGGTCTTCTAGCTCACAAAAATATCCCCCGCCTCCTTCCTTCTCTGAGGCACTGCAGTAGATCCCACCCTTCCCCGTCTTCAGTTGTTCACTCCCGCTAGAGAACTCCACCGACCGCCTGCTGCCACCTCTTTCCCTGAAGTGAGACCGCGAGCTGCTGGGAGACGCGAGTTGTTGTTGTGCGGGCTGCTGTTGAGCGAGAAGCCGCGTGTAACACCCCCAGGCCAGTGGTGCTACAGTGCCATAATCCAGAAGGATTATAAGGCGGTTTAAGAAAAATGCAAAACATGACTCATATATAATATATATCAAAAGCAGCACAGCGGAAAAAACCTGTAAAACCTGTCCAGAGTTTGAAATCACAATCAAACTTAACGTGCAGAAAATACAACAATTTACAAACCAGAAACCAATACAACAAGTTCGACCACTTCAAGGTCCAAAACCAAAACGATACGTACAACCAAGTCAAAGTCCAAAACCAAAAGTAGAGCCTTCGACCCAAAACCGACGGTGATCAGAATCCTCCTTGCTGGCGCTAAATCTGCAAAGCCAGATTGACTGGGGGACCCGATACCCCAGCCAACCGCGGCACGTAAACCGAAGTTGGTCAGTCTTACGAAAGACTGGCAAAACTCCTCAAGCCAAAACAGTTCAAAACACATACATATATCACCAATCAACTCACAACAACGACAACACGCCACACAATATATACATATATATAATATCATAATTATACTTAATCATAACAACCAACCAATATCAACCACACGTCAAAACATATACACACACTATCACATACCACTAATTAACCCTTTCTATCCAACTCTTCAATAGACTAACCCAATCCAGCCAATCTCAACCTTACACGAGTATAAACGCATAAAACAATCCAATCAGCTTTCGCATCAATAAACACTTAAGCATAAGCAAGACAATCATCACATTATATAAACATAACAAAATAACGATCCAGGCCAGCCACCCTTCCGGTGCCGCATGTTCGTTAACATAGACTGAACTCATACATTCAAATTAAAACCATGTTGGCCCACACCCTCAAGATGGGAAACCAACCTTCCTAATTAGTCAACATAACCAACCTTCTCAAATAATTCACCAAGATCCAACAACCACTACCACTGGCAACAAAAGCTCACAATCACCACTAACAACAATCAACAACAACCAATATCCACAAACAAAACCACTAACTAAGCATACAACCAATATTCACCAACACAACCCATAATCAACACGCAACCCATAATCACACACACAACCAATATTCACACACAACCAATAATCAAGTACACAACCACTATTCAACACACAACCAATATACACACACAACCAATAATCAACACACGACCCATAACCGAGCACACAACCAATAATCAAGTACACAACCACTATTCAACACACAACCAATAATCAACACACAATCACTTAATCAGTTCGCAACCAACATTCAACACATAATAGATATCACAACAATCAACCAATTGAAATCAAACAATAATATAACTCAACTCTGAAACACAAACGACTCCAACACATCTCCAATCCAATCTCCAATTCAACCTCCAATCCATTCCAACCCTTGGCCCTTAACGACGTAGGCATATACCTTGTATACCCTGCGCGGTTTGGTGAGTATATCATCACCTGGCCCTTCGACCTCCAATTCAATTTCAACCCTTGGCCCTTAACGACGTAGGCGTAAACCCTACGCGGTTTGGTGGAATCCATTCCTACCTTCGGCCCTTAACGACGTAGGCGTATACCTTGTATACCCTGCGCGGTTTGGTGAAATCCCTTTCAAATCCTTGGCCCTTAACGACGTAGGCGTATACCTTGTATACCCTGCGCGGTTGGGTGAAATCCATTCCAACCCTTGGCCCATCGACCTCCAATCAACAACAATCCAACCACCACACCGACAACCAATCAATCATTACACACGACTTCTATTAACACATTTCACACACACATATATATATATATATATTCAATCAAGAAACTTTAAAATCAATAATCCAATCAATCCACGACAATCAATCCACAACAATCAATCCATAACAATCAATCCGCCACAATCAAACAACAACAATCAATCCACATCAGTCAATCCCAGCATACACACATTCACACACAAACGCACAATCCCAGCATACAACTGCCAGCACGCACACAATTTAACACACAACCGCCAACACACACAGGTGTCGACATACACAACCCAACACACACACACAAGTGTCAATAACACTATCAATAACAATCAATCACATTTAGTCACAATTGACTACCACGTCAACATTTATTCAACCCGATACGAGACAAAATACTAACACACGCACACACACCCATTTCAACCAAGAAATTTCGCAACTAATAATCCAACTTAATTTACTCAGACAAGGCTAAATCAATTACTGAATCAATATAGGGACAAAAGTAATTTTATAAAATATACGAAGGGTTAGCAAGATTTATCTTGCCTCAAACTCGACAACCACGACCTCAGAAACCTCCAACCAACTCGCACGAACCTGCGAAATCAATCCGAGCAAATCCCTGGCATTAATTAACTCATACAAATCCACTACTAACAAACCCCCAAATTCAAACCCTAAAATCATTCCTTAATTAATTAAGCAAAACACCCAAAATTAACCCAACTCCCTGAAATCAAATCAAACTTGCCCAAAACCTAATTCAATCCAAGCAACCAAATCTGCCCAAACACACCAAATCTGTCCAAAACAAAACAACGAAGTACCTCACCTTGTCGACCACCCTCTGCAGCCCCGGAAAGGACTCCCCTCGTCGCCGGAACTCAGCCGAACTCCACAACAGTGACCAACAGAACCCAGCGGTAGCAACCCGCGTGGTCTCGTCGGTGGCTCGTCTTCGCCGCCGGAAAGAGTAGCCACCAGCAGACACGGCCACAGCAGCTCCAGCCAGCAGCAACTCCACGAACAACGGCTCCAGTGGCATCTAACACCAGTGGCTCATCGCACAGTTCCTCGCACAGCTCCTCGCACAGTTCTTGGTCGGGCACCAGTGGCTCGTCGCGACCTCCAGTAGCTCGTCGCGCGGTCTGAACCAAGGGAGACAGTGGTTGCAGTCGCCTCACCGGCAGAAGGATCAACGGACTGGATGAGAAGAAAGGACGAGGCGGGTAGTAGCTCCATGACAGGGCTAAAGTCGTGATTCCTATCAAATAAATCCCAAAATACCTACTAAGTAGTATAGCAAGCAAGTCAGGGTCGATCCTACAGAGAGTCAGGTTATCAATTTGTGCAATTCGTTATTACCAACTAGGAACAAGGGGGGGGGGGTTTGTTTGTGTTTTGTAACAAGCAATAAGAAAGCAAATAAACAATCCGCAAATAATGGTTGTAAATAATAAGGGAAAAAGCGCCACACTCAACAGAAATCCACACAACAATAGAAAGGTCGATCACGGAATTCCATCAATCTCATGTTCTTAATATTCCTATAGTTGTTCTTATCCCGATCATAGATAACTATTAGTTCTACCAGCCCTAATAGTACTTATCACCAAATCAAATCCGAAAATCTTCAAGACTCAATAAAGCAATAGCAATCAAACAAGGATTCAACAAGATACATGCAATAGAAACAACCCGTTACTATAAGCATGCAATTAACTCTCTCTCACGATGAAGCGCTCGGATCCCCTATACGCACAATCGTGTTCGCTACTAGATATGCAACCCGAACCCGGAATCACAAGTCCTAGCAATTAGGAAGATATCAATAAACCTAGGTAGCTACTCTAGATAAATCAACATAAACCAATAAACATTTAAGCACAAGAGAATTAATCCAACTAGATAGGAAAACAAACAAGAGTAAAAAACTCACAACCAATCAATTGCTGGCTTCAAACTGTCAAGTGCAAGAATGGAGGTTTAGTTCTCCATTAGGATTTGTGAGAGGAGAAATATGAAAAGTGGCAATTAGGGTTAGAGAATTGATTCCCTCCCACAAAGTCTTAACAATTAGACTTAAATACTAAGGCAAATAATAAGGAATAAAATAAAGGAAAATAACAAACTTGGAAACAAAGTTTCAGAAATAAAATAAAACGGGAAATAAAAACTCGTAAAAGACTTTCAGCGCGTCTCCACCGTGGGTGCGGTGGCTCCACCGCCGGGTGCGGCCATTTAACAGAAACTCCAGTTCTCTAACGACCTCGCCGCGGGTGCGGCAGTGCCCACCGCTGGGTGCGGTGGGATTCCAGTACTTTAGTAAAAACGCCATAACTTTTGATTCCCAACTCGGATTGCGCTCATATTTTGAGGACTTGTAGTAGACTTCAAGATCTAACTCCTCGAATTGGAATCACTCCATTTGGACATCTGAGTAGAGAGAACGAACCATTTGAATTCAGAACACTGTTCTTCTACTCTTCTCTTCACTTCCTTTGCGTCTTCTAATGGTGACTTCTTCCTCAGTGTCTCCTATGATATTCAAAATAGCTCAAACACCTCCAAATACACCAAACTTCACCCCCAAACGCCATACACATGAATGTGTCTAAATCTACCCGAATGGCACCAATAAACCCTCTAAAGACTCTTACTTAAACCCTACAAAGTAGTGCTTATCAAACTCCCCCATGCTTAGACCTTTGCTCATCCTCGAGTAAACTAATAAAGAGTCTACTCCTCAATGCAGCACCCAAGGTCTCAGGAAGCATATCCTCTAACTAAGAGTCACCTAACCCATGCCAAAACTCCTGGCGCCAATCTCATCTACAACACATCCTCATCTTTAACAAACCTGGGGGCAAGCAGAGTACTTCCCCCAAGCTTAACCCGGACATCCAATAGTGTGAGTAACCTCTAATCCTAGCCTCCATCTATGACTCCTTATGCCTCCCAGAGTGACCTACCCGACAATCCTTCTTTGACTCCTCTTCTTATGACGCCTCGCCAAGAATAAAGAGAAATCCTAAAATCACTCTTCTTCTTTTCCGTTCATTTTGCCAAGGCGCCCTTTCGGGTTTTCACCAAGCCACTCATATTTTTTTATAGATGTGCTCACATAAGCTCACGTCACTCTTGACCTAATATTACCCCAGCCTAATGCTGGTCCAAGCCACCTGCTTATTGCCTAGGCCGCCCTTTCGGGTTTTCGACCTATCCCAGGATTTTTATGATAGCCTTTTTTCAAATTTTTGGCTTTTTCAATTTTTTATTCATTTTTCTCCTCAACGACGTAGCAAGTATAAAACCCTCCCCCATGCTTAAACATTGCATTGTCCTCAATGTAATGAAAGACAAAAGAATAGAGCACAGGGAAAAGCAAAAAATAACTCACAACGTCGCCGAGCTGGCTTGGACACTTCCTTTGTTGCTGGCGGTCTTCAATAGACGCACAGGTCTCGGGTGTTGAGCGTGCGTCTTCAATACTCCATGATCTTCATCTACCGTGCAACCATATGAAGCCACTTTGGTGAATAGTGGTAATCAAAGAATTCGGGGCTGCACGGTCTTCAGCGAACACAAAAAATGGGCCCAGATGTCATCGTGGTGTGGGCCCTGGTGTACCTCCTCTCTAACTGTCGACTGTAGGGCCATCATCGTTGCCAAATAAAAATGTGGGGTGAATGTCTCCTCCTTGACAACATGATGCACACCTTCTCTCCATAGGGAACTCTGGACAGCTGGCCTACGGTAGAACTATTTTTTTTTTTTTTTTTTGCCCCCCGTTTAAGGTTTTTTCAGGAGGTGACTTAGTGTAGGGAAAAAAGAGACTTACATTGGTGTGGAAACACCTTCTTCAATAGGCATGGGTCTCTTCCCTGCAGGTTAGTCGGAAACAAAAACAAGAACAAAAACAAAGCAAAAACACACTAAAGAAAATGCAAAAACAAAGAAAGAAAAACATACCTCGGGTTGCCTCCCGGACAGCGCCTTAGTTATTGTCATGGCTTGACATATTACTCCATCTTCTCAACTTGGGTTGCTCATAGCAACTAAACACCTGGGATCTGGATCTGGGGGTTGTCTCTTTGTATGCTCTATGTTGAGCGTGACCCCCACTCTTCTACACTTCTTGATGGTTGGACCGTTGTGCATACCCATGAATGCACTGACCATCTTCAGAAATGGTCTACCCAACATCTCAGGGCCTGCATGCCTATCTTGCCCCGTATCCAGTATGTAACAATTCGCCAATTGGATCAAGGCCTTCTTCTTGTGCTTCCCCTTTGGTTTCTTCTTGATCGTGCCCAGCACCTTTAACATTTCCTTGCAGCGAGGGGTACTGTCAGCCAGTATGACCAAGGGAACGGTTTTTATGCAGTCACTGAAGGCCTCATAGATATCCTCGTTGTTCTTTAGTCTTTGAGTATCTCGGGAAGCCTCAAGGAAGGGTACGACGGGTTGCAGTGCGACGAGCGGGAAGGAGTTGAGATGCACAAACTCATCATAGGCAGCCTCCAGAGGGTTGGGGACTGTCGGGGCATTTTCGAGAGAAACAGTTGTCTCTGGAGTATTTCCGCGATCGCGGCACTCCTCCTCATTGTCGTTGAACTCTTCTAGTCCCAAAAAGTACTCCTCTTCCGAAAGCACCTCTGGGTATGGGGCGGGTGGCTTTTTGAGACCGAGAGGGGGAAAGTATGGACGAACGTAGGTGTCCACATAAGGTTCATCAACAGCTCCAGAAGTCTCGCCGCGGGTGCGTCCAGAAGCCACCGCCGGGTGCGGTGAATCCCCAGATTTTTCTCGAGAAACAGTACTGCTTGCCGCGGGTGCGGTGGTTGCCACGGCTGGGTGCGGTGAACTTGACAGAACATTCTGTTTTTCCAAATCATGCTCGCCGCGGGTGCGGTCACCTTGCCGCTGCGTGCGGTCATTCTCCAGAACACCCTCTTTTCCTGAGTCGTCCTCTTCAGCATTAGGAGCGACATGCAATTGCTTTCCACTTCTAAGAGTTACCGCGCTAACGTTTGCCCGTGGGTTAACTACCGTTTGAGATGGTAGATTTCCCGATATCTTTGCATCGATCCTTGTAATCGCCTCAGCCATCTGTCCCATCTATGTCTCAATGTTCTTGATACTCGACGTCGTAGCTTGGACGTGAGTGCTGAAATGTTTATCCAGAGCTTGGAGCATATCTTCAGTTGACATGGAGGGACTAGGATTGGAAACTGGCAGGCTATGCTCATAGGCCGGATTGTACTGCTGTGGAGCACCCTGTTGGTAGAACGATTGTGGCTCCGGGTAGAACTCCTGGTAGTCATGACCATATGGAGGGTATTATTGGTACCCATAACTCGAATTGGGGTGATCTCTCCACCCTGGAGTGTATGCGTAGGAGTATGGGTCATATCGCGGCTCTCCCCAGAAATCCATATCTGAATCAAAATCAAAACAAAGAAAATACAAAAATCAGTAGCACGGGTGTGGACCGTAAGATAGGTCCACACCAAGGTTGGTAACAAACAAATCACAAAAACAGAAAATTTGACTCCCCGGCAACGGCGCCAAATTTGACAAGGCTAAAGTCGTGATTCCTATCAAATAAATCCCAAAATACCTACTAAGTAGTATAGCAAGCAAGTCAGGATCGATCCCACAGAGAGTCAGGTTATCAATTTGTGCAATTCGTTATTACCAACTAGGAACAAGGGGGGGGGGGGGGGTTGTTTGTGTTTTGTAACAAGCAATAAGAAAGCAAATAAACAGTCCGCAAATAATGGTTGTAAATAATAAGGGAAAAAGCGCCACACTCAACAGAAATCCACACAACAATAGAAAGGTCGATCACGGAATTCCATCAATCTCATGTTCTTAATATTCCTATAGTTGTTCTTATCCCGATCATAGATAACTATTAGTTCTACCAGCCCTAATAGTACTTATCACCAAATCAAATCCGAAAACCTTCAAGACTCAATAAAGCAATAGCAATCAAACAAGGATTCAACAAGATACATGCAATAGAAACAACCCGTTACTATAAGCATGCAATTAACTCTCTCTCACGATGAAGCGCTCAGATCCCCTATACGCACAATCGTGTTCGCTACTAGATATGCAACCCGAACCCGGAATCACAAGTCCTAGCAATTAGGAAGATATCAATAAACCTAGGTAGCTACTCTAGATAAATCAACATAAACCAATAAACATTTAAGCACAAGAGAATTAATCCAACTAGATAGGAAAACGAACAAGAGTAAAAAACTCACAACCAATCAATTGCTGGCTTCAAACTGTCAAGTGCAACAATGGAGGTTTAGTTCTCCATTAGGATTTGTGAGAGGAGAAATATGAAAAGTGGCAATTAGGGTTAGAGAATTGATTCCCTCCCACAAAGTCTTAACAATTAGACTTAAATACTAAGGCAAATAATAAGGAATAAAATAAAGGAAAATAACAAACTTGGAAACAAAGTTTCAGAAATAAAATAAAACGGGAAATAAAAACTCGTAAAAGACTTTCAGCGTGTCTCCACCGCGGGTGCGGTGGCTCCACCGCCGGGTGCGGCCATTTAACAGAAACTCCAGTTCTCTGACGACCTCGCCGCGGGTGCGGCAGTGCCCACCGCTGGGTGCGGTGGGATTCCAGTACTTCAGCTTCTGCGACACTTCAGTAAAAACGCCATAACTTTTGATTCCCAACTCGGATTGCGCTCATATTTTGAGGACTTGTAGTAGACTTCAAGCTCTAACTCCTCGAATTGGAATCACTCCATTTGGACATCTGAGTAGAGAGAACGAACCATTTGAATTCAGCACACTGTTCTTCTACTCTTCTCTTCACTTCCTTTGCGTCTTCTAATGGTGACTTCTTCCTCAGTGTCTCCTATGATATTCAAAATAGCTCAAACACCTCCAAATACACCAAACTTCGCCCCCAAACGCCATACACATGAATGTGTCTAAATCTATCCGAATGGCACCAATAAACCCTCTAAAGACTCTTACTTAAACCCTACAAAGTAGTGCTTATCACTCCACGAAGAAGACCGAAGGAAATTGCCCCCCACAAATTTCCTAGATCTGCTTTCCCTTTCTCAATTTCTTTTTTCCCCAAAAATCTGATTTTGCTCCCCTTTATAATTATTACCCTCATACCATTAGGATATACCCATATATATATATTGGGGTATTTCATTCTCCCCTCCTTATAAGAGTTTCGTCATCGAAACTAAGATCACACAGGTTCGGATAACTAACTCCAATATGTACAGGACTTGCCGAAGAATGACCTTCCTTAGAATCAACTCTCAAATCTCTTTATCAGCTGACACACATAACCGATCTGAAATCACAATACTCCATCTTCCTGAACAAGAATGCCTTACACTCTTCCCTGAGCAATCTCAATGCATACCTCACTCAACATTCTATCACATTCGGCTGCGTCCGTTCCTTCCCGAACCAATTTCAACTTCACCCTTCATCATTCTTGTTGTAATCCTGGCTGAACCATCAGACCAGGAACCACATGCTCGAGAGTCAACTTCCAATTCAAAGCACCATCTATCACAATACCCTTTTTCTGATTGATAAACAATATCCATCATAACCCCCAATCAATTCTAGCAACCATCTTGTCTCAGGTTCAACTCTCTCTCATACAGTTTGAGCTGACAAGATGCATACGCAATGACTTTTCTATTCTGCATTAGAACACAACCCAAACCTTGCTTAGACATATCACTGTAGAGAACAAACCCTTCTGTTCCATGCGGAAAAAACAACACTTGACACACTAATCAAACACTTCCTGAGTTCTTCGAAACTCTCTCCTGACATTTCCCGTTCTATTATAAATTCTTAGCCCTACGTAACCAGCCACAATCTGCCTGTAGCAATCTGCCAGTCTGAGAATACTCCCAATTTCCTTAGCATTCAAAGGTTGTCCTCATACTCCCTCTTACTCTGAGAGCATACTAAAATATCATCAATGAAACTCACTGCAAACAATCCAAGTACTTCTAAAAATATTAATTCCTTAAACCCTTGAAATCTGCGGAAGCATTAGTCAACCCATAAGACATCACAACCAACTCATAGTAATCATACTCAGTTCTGAAGGTAGTATCATGAATATATGCCTCTCGAATCCTAAACTGAGGATACTCTGATCTCAAATCAGCCTTTGAAAACACAACAACCTCTTGACGATAAGCCCAACGGCCTCATCCTCTACCATACTCATACCTTTTAAATCTCTAGCACGTCCCACTTACCAGGGAACGCACCATAAAATTTACTTAACAACATTAAACATCACATATGAAATTAATCATCAATACTCAATGTCACATATAAAACATTAGCATAAAACATCGCAAACAACACTTACCAACGCAACTCACTACAGGTTGACAGCAAGGATTCCTGATCACACGATCGTTCACAACAACAACGTATAGAAATTCCCAAGTTGAAAACTCTGAAAGAAAACATTTTTGAAAAGAGCTCTGATACCAACTTCTGTAACACCCCCAGGCTAGTGGTGCTACAGTGCCATAATCCAGAAGGATTATAAGGCGGGTTTAAGAAAAATGCAAAACATGACTCATATATAATATATATCAAAAGCAGCACAGCGGAAAAAAACCTGTAAAACCTGTCCAGAGTTTGAAATCACAATCAAACTTAACGTGCAGAAAATACAACAATTTACAAACCAGAAACCAATACAACAAGTTCGACCACTTTAAGGTCCAAAACCAAAACGATACGTACAACCAAGTCAAAGTCCAAAACCAAAAGTAGAGCCTTCGACCCAAAACCGACGGTGATCAGAATCCTCCTTGCTGGCGCTAAATCTGCAAAGCCAGATTGACTGGGGGACCCGATACCCCAGCCAACCACAGCATGTAAACCGAAGTTGGTCAGTCTTACGAAAGACTGGCAAAACTCCTCAAGCCAAAACAGTTCAAAACACATACATATATCACCAATCAACTCACAACAACGACAACACGCCACACAATATATACATATATATAATATCATAATTATACTTAATCATATCAACCAACCAATATCAACCACACGTCAAAACATATACACACACTATCACATACCACTAATTAACCATTTCTATCCAACTCTTCAATAGACTAACCACAATCCAGCCAATCTCAACCTTACACGAGTATAAACGCATAAAACAATCCAATCAGCTTTCGCATCAACAAACACTTAAGCATAAGCAAAACAATCATCACATTATATAAACATAACAAAATAACGATCCAGGCCAACCACCCTTCCGGTGCCGCATGTTCGTTAACATAGACTGAACTCATACATTCAAATTCAAACCATGTTGGCCCACACCCTCAAGATGGGAAACCAACCTTCCTAATCAGTCAACATAACCAACCTTCTCAAATAATTCACCAAGATCCAACAACCACTACCACTGGCCAACAAAAGCTCACAATCACCACTAACAACAATCAACAACAACCAATATCTGCAAACAAAACCACTAACTAAGCATACAACCAATATTCACCAACACAACCCATAATCAACACGCAACCCATAATCACACACACAACCAATATTCACACACAACCAATAATCAAGTACACAACCACTATTCAACACACAACCAATATACACACACAACCAATAATCAACACACGACCCATAACCGAGCACACAACCAATAATCAAGTACACAACCACTATTCAACACACAACCAATAATCAACACACAATCACTTAATCAGTTCGCAACCAACATTCAACACATAATAGATATCACAACAATCAACCAATTGAAATCAAACAATAATATAACTCAACTCTGAAACACAAACGACTCCAACACATCTCCAATCCAATCTCCAATTCAACCTCCAATCCATTCCAACCCTTGGCCCTTAACGACGTAGGCGTATACCTTGTATACCCTGC
Organism: Rheum nobile; assembly: GCA_027886185.1. NCBI lineage: Eukaryota > Viridiplantae > Streptophyta > Magnoliopsida > Caryophyllales > Polygonaceae > Rheum > Rheum nobile. The sequence continues at coordinate 3,626,153 of WOAB01000208.1, read as the reverse complement.
GCGGTTTGGTGAATATATCATCACCTGGCCCTTCGACCTCCAATTCAATTTAAACCCTTGGCCCTTAACGACGTAGGCGTAAACCCTACGCGGTTTGGTGGAATCCATTCCTACCTTCGGCCCTTAACGACATAGGCGTATACCTTGTATACCCTGTGCGGTTTGGTGAAATCCCTTTCAAATCCTTGGCCCTTAACGACATAGGCGTATACCTTGTATACCCTGCGCAGTTGGGTGAAATCCATTCCAACCCTTGGCCCATCGACCTCCAATCAACAATAATCCAACCACCACACCGACAACCAATCAATCATTACACACGACTTCTATTAACACATTTCACACATATATATATATATTCAACCAAGAAACTTTAAAATCAATAATCCAATCAATCCACGACAATCAATCCACAACAATCAATCCATAACAATCAATCCGCCACAATCAAACAACAACAATCAATCCACATCAGTCAATCCCAGCATACACACATTCACACACAAACGCACAATCCCAGCATACAACTGCCAGCACGCACACAATTTAACACACAACCGCCAACACACACAGGTGTCGACATACACAACCCAACACACACATACAAGTGTCAACAACACTATCAACAACAATCAATCACATTTAGTCACAATTGACTACCACGTCAACATTTATTCAACCCGATACGAGACAAAATACTAACACACGCACACACACCCATTTCAACCAAGAAATTTCGCAACTAATAATCCAACTTAATTTACTCAGACAAGGCTAAATCAATTACTGAATCAATATAGGGACAAAAGTAATTTTATAAAATATACGAAGGGTTAGCAAGATTTATCTTGCCTCAAACTCGACAACCACGACCTCAGAAACCTCCAACCAACTCGCACGAACCTGCGAAATCAATCCGAGCAAATCCCTGGCATTAATTAACTCATACAAATCCACTACTAACAAACCCCCAAATTCAAACCCTAAAATCATTCCTTAATTAATTAAGCAAAACATCCAAAATTAACCCAACTCCCTGAAATCAAATCAAACTTGCCCAAAACCTAATTCAATCCAAGCAACCAAATCTGCCCAAACACACCAAATCTGTCCAAAACAAAACAACGAAGTACCTCACCTTGTCGGCCACCCTCTGCAGCCCCGGAAAGGACTCCCCTCGTCGCCGAAACTCAGCCGAACTCCACAACAGTGACCAGCAGAACCCAGCGGTAGCAACCCGCGTGGTCTCGTCGGTGGCTCGTCTTCGCCGCCGAAAAGAGCAGCCACCAGCAGACACGGCCACATCAGCTCCAGCCAGCAGCAACTCCACGAATAGTGGCTCCAGTGGCAGCTAACACCAGTGGCTCATCGCACAGTTCCTCGCACAGCTCCTCGCACAGTTCTTTGTCGGGAACCAGTGGCTCGTCGCGACCTCCAGCAGCTCGTCACGCGGTCTGAACCAAGGGAGACAGTGGTTGCGGTCGCCTCACCGATGGAAGGATCAACGGACTGGACGGGAAGAAAGGAGGAGGCGGGTAGTAGCTCCACGAAGAAGACCGAAGGAAATTGCCCCCCACAAATTTCCTAGATCTGCTTTCCCTTTCTCATTTTCTTTTTTCCCCAAAAATCTGATTTTGCTCCCCTTTATAATTATTACCCTCATACCATTAGGATATACCCATATATATATATTGGGGTATTTCACCGTGAACTGCTGCGACCTTGTTGCTGCTGCTGGTGGATTGAAATTGCCGGCGAACGAGGAGCTCAACCCCGTCGACGAGCCACTGGTGCGAGACCGTGAAGAGCCACTAAACGAGGTCGCGACGAGCTGGTGTGAGCTGCGACGAGTGGCTGTGCGAGACCACGGTCGCTGCTATGCGAAGGCGTGCTGCTGCACGGCCTGTTGGGCACCGATTACCTCCGTGTCTCCGCTGTTGCTGCCCCTTCGGCGACGTGAAGCCCGGTCCCGGTGACGGAAGCTAGTCACCGACGAGGTAACCGCAGATGATGTGTGGACTGGATAATTGATTTCCATCTGTTTTGGGGCTAAATTAATTGCTACGTAATTGTTAAAATTGGACAGATTGGATGCTTGGACAGATTTGGAATTTGGCAGTTGTGGTTGAGATTTTGCAGGGATTTATGGACAGTCAGAGATTCGGATTTTTTTTTGGCTAGTGTGTTGGTACGTGTTGGGTGTTGGTTTCAATTTTGGAAGTTTTGGGCTAAGTTGGACTGATTTTAGATTAATTGGGGCTGATTATATTGTCTTTGTGCAGCCTTGTTTCGATTGTGCAGCAACTTGTGATTTTGGAGTAATTGGGTTGAATTTTGTGTGGTTTGCTGAATTAATTTGAGGTATGATTCTAGGGTTTGAAATTGGGGGTTTATTAGTTGTGACTTGGTATGAGTTAATTAATGCTAGGGATTTGCTCGGATTGATTTCATAGGTTCGTTCGAGTTGGTTGGAGATCTCTGAGGTCGTGGTTGTCGAGTTTGAGGCAAGATAAATCTTGCTAACCCTTCGTATATTTTATAAAATTACTTTTGTCCCTATATTGATTCAGTAATTGATTTAGCCTTGTCTGAGTAAATTAATTTGGATTATTAGTTGTGAAATTTCTTGGTTGAATATGTTTGTTTGTCGACACCTGTGTGTGTTGGCGGTTGTGTGTTGGATTGTGTGCATAATTATTGGTCGTGCATCGGATACCAGTTGTGTGTTTTGTTATTGGTCTTGTGTTGGGTATTGATTGTTTGCTTGGTTGTTGGCAGATATTGGTATGTGCTTGGTTACTGTTTTGTGTAGAATATTGGTTGTTGCTTGATTGTTGGCAGATATTGGTTATGTGCTGGATTATTGGATGTAGAATTACGTGGTTGAATATATGTGTGTGTGTGTGTGAATGTGTGGGTGTGTTAGTAATTGTCTCGTGTTGTGTTTGATTGAATGTGATGTGGTAGTTGGTCATAACTAAATGTGGATTGATTGTTGTGGATTGATGGTTATGAATTGATTGTTGTGGATTGATTGGATTATTGAATTTAAAGTTGCTTGGTTGATTATATATATGTGTGAATATGTGTTAATCGTTGTCGTGTGTAATAATTGATTGGGTGTCGGTGTGGTGATGGATTGTTGTTGATTGAGAGTCGAAGGGCCAGGTGATGATAGTCTCACCAAACATCGTAGGGTATCGCCTACGTTGTTAAGGGCCAATGTTAATTCAGAGTCGAAGGCCAGGTGATGATAGCCTCACCAAACCTCGTAGGGTGTAGCCTATGTTGTTAAGGGGCAGGAGTTGGATGGTATGAGACCGTCCCTATCCGGATAGTTGGTTTTGGGTGATGAAAGTCTCACCCGGTGGTGGGTTGGAATTGTCTCACCCGATGATGTGGTGGTGAGACGGAGGAGGGAGATATTATGTGTTAATTATGTGTTAAATGTTGATTGCGTACTTGATTAAGTGGTTTTGTGTTGGATGTTGGTTGTGTTGGTGAATATTGACTGTGTGTTTGGTTATTGGTTTTATGTTGGATATTGATTGCTGGCTAGTTTGACTTGTTGTTAAATATTAGCTATTGTAGCAAATGGTGATGTGGATTTATGCTGGTGGGGTTTGGTGGCAGTTAGTGGAGTATGAAGGTCGGTTGTGTGGATTGAATGTGCAGGTTGGTTTCCCATCTTGAGGATGTGGGCCAACATGGGTTGAGTTTGAATGTATGAGTTACAGTCTATGTTAACGAACAGGCGGCACCGGAAGGGTGGCTGGCCTGGATCGTTGTTTTGTTATGTTGGTATTATGTGATGATTGTCTCGTTGATGCTTATGTGTTTGTTAATGTGAAGGTTAATTGAATGTGTTAGTGCAGTAGGGAGTTCAGTATAATTGATTAGTCTTGGTTGTAAGTCAGTAGTAAGATATATGCATATGTTTCATAGGGTTGATGATTGAGGTATTAGTATTGGAGAGAAAGTTGGATTGGATCGTTTTATTCGTTTATGCTTGTGATGATGTTGAGGTTGGATTAAAGAGGTTAGTATAGTGTAGAGTTGGATAAGAATGGGTAATTGATTGGTTATGTGGTAGTGGGTGTTTGTGTTTTGACGTGTGATTGGTCTTGGTTGGTTGATATGATTATGATATAGTTATGATAATATATGTATATATATATGTGTATATATATAATGTGTGGCATGTTGTTATTTGGCATGAGTTGGTTGTTGTGATAATTCTCTGGTGTTAAACTGTTTTGGCTTGAGGAGTTTTGCCAGTCTTTCGTGAGACTGACCAACTTCGGTTTACGTGCCGCGGTTGGCTGGGGTATCGGGTCCCCCAGTCAATCAGGCTTGCAGGTTTGCAGCAACAAGCGGGTTCTGGATCACAGATGTGTCTTCACAGTGAAAGATTTAGAATTGCATCAGATTTGAAAATGTTGTATTCGCTTCCGTTGTTTTGGATTTAAATTGATGCATTAAACTGGATGACAGGTTTAAGTGTTGTTTTAAATCTTGAGCAGGGATTTTAATATTGATGATTTTATGTATTGGAAGAGTTTTGGATTTCTTTTCTTTTAAAATCGCCTTATAGTCCTTCGGGACTATGGCACTGTAGCACCTCTGGTCCGGGGTGTTACAATAAAAACATTGAGGTCCATAATATTAAGATAAGGGTGATACACCATCACGCCCAATTTACTAAGCTGTTTCATCAAGTCCAATCCCAAAATTTTGGGACCCCTTATAAATTTTTAATAACTTATATATTTAATGAAGACAACTTGTCCTAGTGATTCTAAGTGTTTTTTTTAAGCAACTAGCTAGATGTGTGCACGTGCTACGCACGGGTCCGTAACATGTTTAATTCAATTTTATTTATAATTAGATTAGTTTATATTTTTAATATATTAGTATACTTTATACAATTTATACAATCAAATTTATCAAAATTTACGATCGGTTTTTAAATAGTGAAATGATATATATAAGGTCACTAGTACAAATTCACCCTTTTATCACGCTTTTTTATCCCGGTTCTGGATAAGTATGTCTTAAAAAAATGAGACATTCTTTTATCACGGTGTGTCGGTTTGACCGTGATAAAAAGTTGAAAGATTAAAAGAAGTTCACCCAAATATATTCGGTTTTGATAACCGTGATAAATTCTCATGAAAACTCGGGATAAAAAATCTCAATCCTCCTTCAAATGATATGACGGCCGGAACAACTTCTTTGAAAATATTGATCTAGCCTCAAACCCCAAATACGTAGTTTAGGGTTATGAACAATCGTCTCTCCCAAATCTCTCGAAACACCAACAATACCTCCATCTTTTCCCTAATTCTTCTGCTTAAATTGTAGCCGCCCTCCCCGCTACTTTCATCGGCGCTGCTAGCGCCTCTCTTCGACGATCAGTGCCTCTCTCCGGAGAAATTGTTTCCGCCCTTCCCACGACCTTCATCGAGTCCATCTTGTTCATCGAAAGGAAGACCTCCATTGCTACACTGCTTGGCAAACCCAAAATTGAGACTGGTTCTATTCTTCTGAGTTGTTGTTTATCTGAAATCAAGGTATACAGCCCTAACTTACACCCTAAATTTTCTTTTGTTTGAATGTGAATCAACCTACTTCTCATCTCTTTAATTATTGTTTACTTCGATATTGCTTTCTTCATTCAATGTCTGAATCTATGAATCTGTATCTATGTAACCAACATAAATAAATTTTAGGATATGTTTGCTGTCAAAGAAATTAATGATTTACATAGCTACTTCAGTTACTTGATAATTGCTGTCATGCTCTCAAAATTCAGGTTTTGTGAAACAAAATCAGTTTCTGTAGAAAAAATTCTATAGTTGTCAATAATTCTCTTCCAGGCAAACAATTTTGCTGTCAAATTTGAATATCTTTTAGGGGTTTATTCAAATTTCAGTTGTAAAAAGTAACAATTAGATAAATTCATTTAGTACATTAGACTACCTACATAGCTATGAATTTATCACCCTTGAGGCTATAGGATTTATTCTCATCTTCATGAAAATGGTTCTGTAACTGACCAGGCAAAAAAAATTGTGTAAGTGACCAAGCTTAAAATTATAAGAATTTTTACAGCCTATTCGCAAGTTGATGTCAATCATAACCTATTGGCTATTGCTACTAAACAGAAATGAAGTGTTCTATATGCAAATCTACCATTAGCTACAAGAAAAAACAAGTCAGATCATTGCATTATTTTTCTGATTATATTTACAGTCCTCAACATTTAGGGTTGACGAATGGGAGTTAATTTCAGCCTGAACACGTGCTATCCAATAGAACCTGCACTAATCTACACAACTCTTGAATGATCTTTTTTTCTTGAAAGCCAAGTTTTCTTCCGTATTTATACTTATAGGTTGTATGTACCATTGGTTATTGAAGCTATTACACATTTTCTGATTCGGTGTTGTTTTTTATATGATTATATCAAGTTTATTTCAGTAAGAAAGAGAAGATCTTGCTGATTTTCATCTTTAAATCCCTCAACTGGATGTATACTTTTGCGGGATAAAAAAGAAACCATATCCGAAATCAAAGTACTTTATTTTCTAACATGTTGAACACATCTCAATTATACTTTTGTAGTTAACTTACAATCCTTATAATGGTGAAGTCCTTGGAGTCCATATATTTGGACTTCATGCAGCATATCTCATTCATGAGACCTCTGATGCAATAGCATTGGACATCAGGATATAGGTTTGTCTCTATTTCTTATGTATAGCTGATTAATCTTAGAATAAGCACATGTTACCTACTCAAATGACTTATAGTTACTTTAGCTTGCCCAAGTTAGGTCAAAGTGATTTTTCCATGTAGTTAAAGCACTTAATTTTAGTTTCATCCTATAGGATATAAAGTTTGTAGTACATGCCCCGCTTTGTCTGAAGTACTCGAGGAACTCTACAAAAAAACTAAGGTAAGATTTCTGGATAATTTCAATCTGCTGATGTCCTTGGTGGTGAGATGAGATCTTTCTTCACCTTGGTATACATACATACACATACATACTATGTATAAATACCTACTTACATACATACTAATATACTATACATACATGTGTTACGTTATATACTAATATCTATGTTTAACTTTTGAGTTAACATATATATGGATAATTTATCTTGCAGGTGATGACAGATCCTGATGTTCCTGGCCTAGTGACCCATATCTTAAGGAGCACTTTTTGAGTTAACATATATATTGATTCTTAGCAAACATAGGTACAACTTTGATTTACTTTAATATTTGATTATTTAACTTGATTTGAACTCGTGTTGTCTATAACTTCTTATGAAGTATATAAAATATATTTCTTGGCATATGATATTGTGTGGTTGGTTATGAGATGAGAAGTGTGTATATTGTATTCCTTTGATGAATCAAATACTAAATGTAGGTGAAATATATATATAAAAATATAGTAAAGGGACTGACAAGCAAATTAACGTAATGTGGAACTTAAACTAGACAATTTTATATCCAGGATATCCAATAACCGTACTAAAATGTTTCCCGGACTCGTAGTATATCATACATCCCGTTATAAATAACCGTGATAAAAAATTTTACGCGCGCTCGAATTTAACCTTTTATCACAGTTATAAACCGGCATATATACTATGTATAGAATGGTTGGTCGATGCATTTATTCCGGTTTTTATACAATACCTCACGGTTCAGAACCGTGATGTTAACCACCAAGGAATGCACGTGCTTTTCATTTATGCCGGTTTTTAGGACTATATATCACGGTTCTACAACCGGGATAAAAACATATTATTTATCACGGATGTGATATGGTTTCTTTTTTATCCCGCAACTAAATATCTCGGTTCACAACCGGGATAAATGAAGGAACGGAACCGGGATAAAACACTAAATTTGTACTAGTGGGTATTCCATTATACTTTACTAATTACTATGTTATTAATGTAATATGGGATGAAACAAAATTACTTTGTGAAATTTATAACAAAAGTTTTATAATTATATCTCATATCAAATTTATATAGAAGTAGCTTAAACATTCACTATTTAGGTGTTATTTCAAGTGGATACATTGAGCTAATACAAAACCAAAGTGTTGAATTATTTTGATTTTTGTTCTCCTCATTTTACATGTATGTCGAAGGATATTTGTTTGTTTCCAACTCATGTTTTAAAAACATATTGATAAAAAAATATTTAAATGTGAGCATTGATAAATAAAGGGTTGAAAAAGATTTTTTTTTACAATTAATTAAATGCATTTATTAAGATAGCAGATTAGAGGCAATTGGTTTTTATGAAACAAAATTACTTTGTGAAATTTATAACAAAAGTTTTATAATTATATCTCATATCAAATTTATATATTTTTATCAAATCATATCAAATTCATATAGAAGTAACTTAAACATTCACTATTTGGGTGTTATTTCAAGTGGATAAATTAAGCTAATACAAAACCAAAGTGTTGAATTATTTTATTTTTTGTTCTCCTAATTTTACATGTATGTCGAAGGATATTTGTTGGTTTCCAACTCATCTTTTAGAAACATATTGATAAAAAATTATATTTAAATGTGAGCATTGATAAATAAAGGGTTGAAAAAGAATTTTTTTTAAATTAATTAAATGCATTTATTAAGATAGAAGATTAGGAAATTGGTTTTATGTAAAATAGATTTAAATGTAAACTAGAGGAAATTGTGTAAAAGAGAGGTCATTAATTGTGATAATATGTCAACTTTTATATATAGATAGATTAACCAAAGTTCAAATCTCGCCACCATCATTTTCTTTATTTTATCTTTAATATTTTAATAAATTATAAATGTCGTTGTCGTAAACTGAACAAGATTAAATTTGATTGAATGGAAGACGAATCGATAATCCGAAGAACGATGTTTGTTATTCTTCCTCAAACTTGTGGAGGCCAAAATTGTGTTAACATGCATCCCTAGGGCTAGAAAAGAAGATACAATATATATCTCAACACGTAATTACCCTTCTGCCCTTATCAATTAGGTTAGTCCTAAGTCACCATTAATTATATCATTAATTACCGATTTAATACTAAAATCCTCTATCAATTTGGCCCTCGAATTTCCGGAATCATCTCGAATCCGGGGATTCGATCCCTAAAGGACGACCGCCATTACCGGGCCTAACGCTTATTGCTACTGCCTAGAATTCCTGCATAGCTCAGTCATTATCCTGCACGATTAAATGAATTAATGCGTATGCCGCTCCATACCTTGCAAATACGCGACGTTGTTTTTGTGCCCCGTTAATACCTGTCGGAAGCATGATACGGGATTCCCCGGCCGATGCCTCCGTCGGATGTCAAGGACACCAACGTGAGGCTCCCATGCCCCGGTCCCATCATGCACCTACCGACTTATTAACGGTGAGTGAGCTCTTGGGATATACCTCCCCCGGGCGCTCGAGACACCGATAGGGATTACCTGCCCCTAGAGCCCACCCTCTGAGCGTATGGAAAGCTAGGAGGGGTTATTTGCCCTCCCAACCTGTTCCTAATACAAAACCTGTACAGACAAGCATTCAAATGCATTCAAACGCAGATCGATCTAATAAAAAGCGCTGCAACCATCAACGCACACAATGCAAAACTCATGACAGAAAAAACCGTCATAAACAAAAGTAAAGACGAAAGTGTTCAAGGGAGAACCCCCCGGGGCCTCATCAAAACCTCTTCACAGGAAAACCTCATGGGAAAAACCATGCGAAGAGGGAAAAGAGTACCCCTGCAGCGTCTCATACGTAGAACTTCTTCAAGCTGAAGATGTTCCAGGTCCGAGGGATCTCCCTCCCGTCCATATCTTCCAGCTTGAACGACCCGTTGCCTAGATCTGCCATGACTGTGTAAGGACCCTCCCAGTTGGGATCGAGCTTCCCTTCCGTCGGGTCCTTTGTATTTCCCAAGACCTTCCGAAGGACGAAGTCTCCCACCGAGACCGGGCGTGGCCTAATGTGCTTCCCATGGAGCTTGATCAGCTCCTGCTGGTAAGCCGCCAATCGTACCGCCGATGTCTCCCTCTTTTCCTATAGAAGATCGAGGTTAGCGCCGAGCGCCTCATCATTCCCACCTTACTGGAAGGCGGTGGTGCGCACACCAGGAAGGCCTATCTCCAAGGGAATCACTGCGTCAGTGCCGTACGTCAGCGCAAAAGGAGACTCTCCAGTAGAGCGTCGGGGTGTAGTCCGGTGAGCCCAGAGGACCGCAGGAAGCTCCTCCGCCCACCTACCCTTTGCTTGGTCCAGTCTCTTCTTGATCCCATCCAGGAGCGCCTTGTTGGTGGCTTCATCCTGCCCGTTAGCCTGTGGATAAGCTATAGATGAGTAAAAATTCTTAATTCCAAAACCTGCACAATAAGTTTTAAAAGCGGCACTGCTAAACTGAGTGCCATTGTCAGAAACCAAAGCATGTGGAATTCCAAAACGGCTAATAATAAACTCCCAGACGAAGCCAATGATGTCAGTATCTCTAATGTTCGCTAAGGCCTTCGCCTCAACCCACTTCGTGAAATAGTCCGTAGCCGTAACCAGGAAACCCCTATTCCCCGTTGATTTGGGGAAAGGACCTACAATATCCAGCCCCCACTGAGCAAAAGGCCACGGGCTCGTCAACGGGTGCAGGTCTCCTGCCGGCAGATCTATCTGCTTGGCGAACCTCTGGCATTTTTCGCACTTCCTGACATAGCACTCCGCATCCTTCTGCATGTAAGGCCACCAAAAACCTTGGGTCCTTGCGATACTGGCCATAGTGCGGCTGGCTGCGTGCACGCCACATATTCCCTCGTGGATCTCAAACAAAGTATCCTCTACCTTAGACGGAGGAACACATCTAAGATAGGCGCCCGAAAAAGATTTCCGATGCAGGATTCCATCGGGCGACATCCAGAACCTCGCCGCCCTAAGCCTAACCATCCTAGCTTCTTTCTTGTCATACGAAAGTACTCCCTGGGCCAGCCAGTCGACAATGGGATCCATCCAGCTAGGATTTGTGTCGACGGGAAAGATCTCCTTCGATTCTATGCTTGGAACACTCAGGCAGCCAATCTGAATTGACGAATCAGACCCAGAGGAACTCGATCCCAAAGTGGCGAGGGCATCAGCTACCTCATTCTGATCGCGGGGAATCTGCTCTATTCTGAACTCGACGAAACCGGCTAAGATGTTGCGAGCCTTCTCCAGATAAGCAAGCATCCTAGCCGATTTGGCGTTGTACTCCCCGGTGACCTGGTTAACGACTAGCTGGGAATCCGAATATACGACGACCGACCTGGCGCCCTGACCTCTGGCTGCCATCAACCCCAAGATCAGAGCTTCATATTCGGCTTTGTTGTTTGTGGCCTCAAACTCCAACCTGACAGTGGTCCGGATGACCTCACCGGTTGGAGACATCAAGACCAAACATGCCCCGACACCCCTGCGGTTCTTGGCGCCATCTACTTGCAGCTCCCAAGAATCTTGCTGACCGATCTTCACTTGCCAGACCTCCATAGTCATCACCGGGGCTTCCTGAACGAATTCAGCAATGAAATCCGCAAGGACCTGCCCCTTGATAGCCGTCCTAGGGACGAACTCGACCTCATACTGCCCCAATTCCACCGCCCACTTAGCGACCCGCCCTGCTAAGTCGGAGCTAGCCAACAATGACTTCAGGGGAAAGGACGTCATCACCTTGATGGGGTGTGCGTGGAAATAATGGTTCAACTTCCTCGCCGCCACCATCAACGCTAGCAGCAACTTTTCGAGAGGGGGATATCGAGACTCTCCATCTAGGAGTGTTTTGCTCACGTAATAGACCGGGCTCTGCTTCTTCTTCTCATCTTTTACCAGTACCGCACTAACCAAGTGCACTGAAACGGCGAGATAAAACACCAATGCCTCTCCTGCGCTAGGAACCGTCAGGATAGGCGGCTCTTGCAAATATCTCTTCAGATCAGCCAGGGCGGACTCACACTCATCATCCCACTGGAAGATGCGATCCCCCTTAAGCAACTTGAAGAACGCACTACACTTGTCGGAGGATCTACTAATAAACCTGTTCAGAGCAGCGGCCATTCCCGTAAGTCTCTGTAGTTCCTTGATGCTCTTCGGACTTTGAATGGACCGAATGGCTTGAATCTGATCCGGGCTAGCCTCAATGCCCCGCCTGGTAACCAAGTGCCCCAGAAATTTGCCAGAGCCGACTCCAAAGGCACATTTAGAAGCGTTTAACTTAAGGCCGGTCTTGTGCAGAATATCGAACACCAGCTGCAAATCCTCCAAGTGGGAACCCTGTAGCTTGCTCTTTACCACCATGTCATCAATGTAGACCTCTACCTTGGTGCCAATCAGGTATGAGAAAATGCTTACAACCATTCGCTGAAAGGTTGCACCCGCATTCTTCAAACCGAAAGGCATCACCCGGTAGCAAAACACACCTCTGGGAGTCAAAAAAGCCGTCTTTTCTCGATCCTCCTTCGCTAGGGGGATCTAGTGATAACCCCTGTAAGCATCCAAGAAGCTCATTCTCTTGTGCCCCGTCGTTGCATCTGCTAACTGATTGATCTTCGGCAAAGGAAACAGGTCCTTCGGGCAGGCCTTGTTCAGGTCTGTAAAATCCACACAGACCCTCCATTCCCCATTCTTCTTTTTTACTACAACCGGATTGGCTAACCACTCAGGAAACTTGACCTCCTCAACTGCCCCAGCTTCCTGTAGCTTTCTCAGCTCCTTCAGAACTGCTTCGGTATGCTGAACGGACGACCGCCTGGCTCTTTGAGCCACCGGCTTCGCCTCTTTCCGCACATTCAGATGGTGACAAGAAACAGAAGGATCTAACCCAGGCATCTCATAGGGCGACCAAGCAAATACCCGCTTGTTTCTTTTCAACAACCCCACTAGAGAGGCGAGCTCGTCACCTGCAACATTGGCACCAACTAAAAAATATTTTTCGGGTTCAGAATTACTAACCTGGATCCTTTGGAGAGCTTCAAGTGACCTCTCTGCCGGCGCCATCCCCACCTCGTCAAGAACCTGCGGGTCTGCCTCCACGGTCAGCACCGCCGATGCACTGCTCTCAATCCCGAGGCAATGCCGGGCGGCCCGCTGGTCACCCCGAATACGCATCACCTTCCCGCCGAGGGGAAAAACGATCATCTGGTGCAGAGTAGAATGGACAACTTCCATCGAATGCAGCCACGGACGCCCCAAAATAGCGTTATAGGACGATGGAGCATTGGCCACTAGGAACTCAGTTTCTACAGACTTACCGCCTAGGGTAACCGTCTCACGCAACATCCCCAAAGGCCATACCGAGTGAGCTCCCAAGCCCGTTAGCTGCATCGACACCTGGACCAAATCCTCCTGTTTCTTGCCCTGCTTCTTGAATGCGTCGTAGAACATGATCTCAACTGAGTTGCCTGAATCGACCAGAATTCGTTTAACGTCGAACTCACCAATACAGACAGACAAAACGAGGGGGTCATTGTGCGGCCGTTGCAGCCCCAACAAGTCGGAACTCGAAAAGCCTAAGATTTGAGACACCGAGCTGCTGGGTCTTTTGTGAGAACCCCCGTCAGCCAGCAGGACCTCTAGCTCATGGCAACGCTTCCTGTAGTCATGCCTGCGCTCCCTTGACTGCTTGACCGCTGCATCGATCACATGAATGACCCTCCTGGGAGCGTCGCCCGCCGGCTCCACCTGTCTCTCGTCGTCAATGTGGGGCCGCCTATCGCCAAGAAACTCGTTCAGGTGCCCCTCCTTTGCCCATTTGGCCAGTGCTCTCTTGTAGGCGAAGCAATCGCCGGTCAGGTGCCCCTTGGCACGGTGAAAATCGCACTCCTTGGTCTGATCTCTTGCCTTAGGAGCGTTTTCCTGCTCCTTAGGCCAATAGAAGAACGGCATGTCCCGGATCAATGGCAAGATGCGCTGAATCGGGAGCTTGAAGCTAAAATTAACGGACTTCCTGGCGGGGTTAGCCGGCAATAGCCCTCCTGCTTTACCCGCCGTCCCGCTATCATTCCTCTTGGCCGGAACGTCTGATCTGTTGCGCCCAACGGGTGACACAGAAGAGCGCCTGTCTCTAGCTGTCTTCCGGTCATCCTCAAGCTTGACATACTGTCGAACCCTTTCTTGCAGCTCGGCCATGCTGCGAGGAACCTGAAGAGTGATGCTTTCCCTCAATCTACTATCTGCCGGCAAAGCCTGCTGAAAGGCCTCAATAGCGGTATGCTCATCGACACTGTCCATATCAGCGTACTTCTCCATGAACCTGGGTCCAAACTGGCGAAGCGTCTCATCCCTGTGCATTTTCATTTTGAACAACACACCCATAGACATAGGCTCTCTACTATTAGCAACAAAATGGTTCACAAACTTCCTAGCAAGCTGATCCCAGGTGCTAATCGAATCGGGTCTTAATGAGTGAAACCAATTAAACGCAGTAGTTCCTAGACTAGCAGGGAATAATTTGCAAATCAATGCATCATGCTCAGTCCACAAAGCCATTTTATGAGTAAACGAAGCCACATGCAATACCAGATCCGACTTTCCGTCATACAATTCAAAAGAGGGGGAGGAAAACTTAGCTGGCGGGTTAGATTCGCAAATCCGTCGGACAAACGGGGTAGACGTCATTCTGGATAGGCGGTGCTCAGCCTGCTCCATGGCTCCCCTCAAGGCTCCTCCACCTGGACGGGCTACATGCTCATCCTGCAGGGTCGAGTTCACCGACGCCTCGCGCCGATGACGCACCCTGGCTGATCACGTGGGCGAACGCCCTCTCCGACGATCAGCCCCTGCCGACCCTTCCACGGGGGATGCACTGCGCCGGCGACGCCAACCCGGCGGAGACAATTTCGGCCGCCCCGAAGGAGCCAGGACCGCTGCGCGCCTCGCTCTTGATCGCGACCGGGACCTTCGCTGTGCCCTAGGATGGCGCCGATCGGACCCCGAGTCCGAGGGAGAATCCGAGTACCAAGCCTTCTCCCGACGTGGCATCGCCGAAGACCTTGCGCGACCTCCCGTCCACCGCGAAACCCCGGGATCGACTTGATGCCCCGGTGCCGGATCATGGTCTGCGACACCGCCGCGTGCCGAGCCCCCAGCTCGAGTCATCCCCGCCGCCCGCTGATCGCTAGGGGGCGAACGGTTCGACCGATGGCTGCGTGCAATCCCCGAGCGCCGTGGACTGCGACGCGGGGCTTCTACCACGCTCTGGAGCCTTCGTCGCCCACCGGTGACGCCGTTCGACTCGCCGGCCGCCGCGACTCGCTTCCCGGAGGCGATCTCGCTGCGCCTCCTTTCGGACTTCAGGGCATCGCGTGCGTCCTTAGCCTCTCGCCGGCTCACCTCCAGCACAACCTCCATGGCTATGAGCCGGCGGTCTCGCTCTTCCAACGCTGACGCCCACTCCGCCTCCCTAGCCGCCGACCCCGATGAGATATGCTCCCCCATGAGATCGTCGATCTTCAACACCAAACGAACCTGCTCAAACCCTAACCTTCGAACAGACGAACCCTAGAGAAATTAATTCTCGCTGGAAACCTTGATCCAAAACCGGACAGCACACCACGAACCCGAGCTTGAACTCCACACAACAGCCCTACCGCGGACCGCTCCGGTGCGTAACGAGCCACTCCCGAACTCCGACCACCCAGACCGGTGACGGAGACTAGGGCTCGAACCACCTCACGCCCTCGAACGAGCTCCTTCGGATGATCCTTGACTTCGTTCCCACAGACGGCGCCAAATGTCGTTGTCGTAAACTGAACGAGATTAAATTTGATTGAATGGAAGACGAATCGATAATCCGAAGAACGATGTTTGTTATTCTCCCTCAAACTTGTGGAGGCCAAAATTGTGTTAACATGCATCCCTAGGGCTAGAAAAGAAGATACAATATATATCTCAACACGTAATTACCCTTCTGCCCTTATCAATTAGATTAGACCTAAGTCACCATTAATTATATCATTAATTACCGATTTAATACTAAAATCCTCTATCAATAAATATTAACCTACTTTATTTTAGTTACGTATATCCTTTAAACAAACAACTTAATCTAGTGATTTTAAAAATGTGATTTTAATCAACAATTCATTTTCAATTAGAACACCATTATTTTTCAATTAAAAAAATGTCTTTATTTTTTTATTTTACCGTTTTTAATTTCTAATAAACTATAAAAAATATTATATTTAGTACAGGCCCTCCAATATTACCGAAGGCTCTGTACACCATAAGTTTGTTATTGGTTAGAACTAAACTTTTACAGCAATAGTAGAGCTGGTGGCATCTACTGGTGACATAATGGAACTCCATTTAGACACACAAAGCAATAGTACCTCTTATGGACCAAGGTTCAATACGTTAATACCAACACTTTTTTGCTCTGTTTTTTTTGCTGCCATTATTTCTATATAATGATGTATCTTTCTTTAAATCTATATTGTTATTATAAACTTATAACATTTAATTTTGAGCGAGTGTTTATCGAAAGAAAGTACTTGGTTTGTTAGGAATAAATGTGCAGATTATTTTTAAATCATCAAATACTGAAATTGGCCTTTTCATTCATATTTTTTTGGGTTTCTATACTTTAAAAATTAAAATTGTAGCTAGAATTAGTTATTATAAACGATATTATAATAAAATTGCATTGATTCCATATAACAAGTGCAATTTATTAAATTACATAATAAAAGGAAATTAACGTTAACGGCCACAAATGAACCCAAGATAAATGGCTAATTGTGTCGAAGGATAATAGTCAGTTATCCAAAGGAGTTTGACTAGAGGCGGACACAAGATTTTCGTTCAATGGGCATAAATCATGCGTGATTAAAATTTAATTTTAAAATATAATTTTTTTAAAAAAATTGAGTCAATATGACGGGAATAGTCCGATGCAATTATTATTAATAACAAATTAAAAGAGTTTTCCATTAGGGATACATGATTACAAAACAATGATTCAACAATGCATGGAAGAGGTGTAAAAAAAATCAACAAAACAAGAATTAATCGAGACTGAGTGAACATAACATGTGCATAATAAAAATTCTCTTCATACCAATGGGGACAAAAATGATAAGCTGAGATTAGTTGAATAATCAGTGGTTTAGACAACGAAACATTACTTAGGAATGCTTTCTTTTATCTTGTCGAATTACATGGCATAGTTAGATTTGCTTTATATTTGGTGAACATAAATTTTATATATTCTATCCTATATCAATTCAATTTAACTCTTATCGAAAAATAAAAATTGAAGATGATATCATCTAGTACTCTGATTGTTGGATTAATCCACTTTCGACATATGATATTTTTCTAAGCACCCAATCTAATTCATTTCGTATATAGAGAAACAAAAACTTATAGATAAACTGTATAATCTCAATACCCTGTTCATATCATATACACTATAGATTCAATTGAATATAACATTACATTGAATAGAGAGAAAACAAGAATGAAGATGGACTCAAGTAAAAAGCGATACAAAATAAAAAAATAAAAAAATAAAATTTAGTAGAGGCCTGTGTCCTTGCTCGTCTCTATGCTCGTCTCTATGTAGGTCCGTCCCTGAGTTTGACCATGAGGAGAGAACATGGATGTGGTGGTCATATATATCGTGTTATAACGTATTCCAAGGGCGGAGGATTCGACAAAGTAGGTTAGAATGTGGTGGTAGTAATATGGTGTCGTACAAGAGTGTTGATATATGTGCGCATTTTCAACGTGTGAATCCAAAGTAAATTATCTCGAAAAAAAAATGAAACGTTTGACTATTTCATTATTAGCTTTAAAAAACAACTCTCATGGGAAAGCCAACTTATTCTCATAGGTTGTACGTTCCATTCTTATACAGTTTAATTTATTGTCTAAAATAAATTATCTAATGTAAAGCTTCTAACTATCATCTTGTCGTTTGTAATGAAATAGATAAAATTAACAAGGATTTTTTCTGGAACAAAACAAACCCTAGATCTCACTCTCTTTTAAGTTAAGATTGTATTTGTCAACCTAAATCCTTGGGAGGTCTAAGTCTTCATAAAACTGTTAATGTGAATAAATCGCTGCAAATGAAGATATTCAGGAAACTTCTAGTTGAATCTGACAGTATATGGGTACTTGATTACTGAAAAATATCTACGCTCCTCTGACCTATTTTCATACAAAAAGAAACCCAAACAATTGTGACAATTTTTCAGACAATTGCATCTTCGCGATACCTTCCAAAAACGTTTGGATTGGGAAATTAAAAATGGTAAGACAACCGAATTCTGGACTAACTCATGGGTTCCAAATTCTGATCTTCTCACCTACTTTTATAATATCACTGACCCAAATATCACAGTTTCTTACTTCATTACTCCCAACTAATAAATGTGACTTACAACGACTACAATAATTTTTGCCACCTTCTGTTATCTCTAAAATCATGCAAATTCATCTCCCTGCAACCCTAGTGGAAGATCGGGTCATTTGGAAACTCTCATCTGATGGAAACTTTACAGTAAAATCGACTAGATGTCTTATTGAAGCACCTCTTCCTCATTCTCCCTACTTTGTGATGCGTTATCGTCTCCTAAACGCGTCGTCAAGGGTGGATCTAGGTAGAAGGCGGATCGGACTTGACAAACTCTCCGGAATCGAATACGAACTAAGCCAAACGACTTGGCTTGGGGGCTGTTGAAGGGGGCCTCGGCAATGGCCGAGACGATCGTGGGGAAAGACGCAAGCAATGCTAGTAGGCTCGTCGGCGGGCTCGCGAGGGACGGACGGCCGACGATCACGGCGGCGAGGAAGGGCTCGGTCGAGTCGAAGCAAGGCAACAGGAGCAAGGCTCAATGGCTGCACAAAGTTTCAATTCAACGTCTTCATTAATTAGGTATAGAATGGCTTATATAGGAGCCAAAACAAGGTTCTTGCCCGATGGGCCTAAAAACATAAGTGGATCGGCCGTCTTGGCACAAGAGAGGCCTGGCATCCGAAAATAGAAACTTGCCAAAAACGGCAACATTCAAATATAGTAAATACTAAAAACGATAACTTTCCAAACTTAGAAACATTCTAAGAATGGAAACTGCTAAGAAGGAAAACTGGTAAATACGAAAAATACTAAATATAGAAAGTGTCTCAGAATGTCTCGAAATTGGCATGTGAGCCCCACAATACCAAAACAACTCAAATGGCACGAGGAGTGCCGAGGAATGTCGTGACCGGGGTTGCATCACTCTCCCCCCCTTGGCTGTGAAACATCCCCGTTCGCTAATGTCGTCGTCCGGGGGTTCGTTAGGCCGCAAGCTTTCGAGTTCGAAAATGAAGCGACGCCGGTGTATGTCCAGTTGCTGCACGGTCGTCCGCGTGTGCCTATCCAGTGGTGCAGGGCTCCTGTCAGGTCCAACACGGGCTGCCGTGCGCCGTAGCCTCGACGAATCTGGGGGCATGTCTAGCGCCTGAGCAACGTTGGGAGCTGGTGGGAGCTCACCAGGAGGGACATCATCAAACACCTGCAAGACAGGGGGCACAATAGGGGGTAACTCACAGGGATCTTCTAATAAAGAAAGACACGCAGAAGGAGTAATAGGAGAACATCCCTGAAAAGATGGAGTAAACGCCTGTGAGTAAGTCAGCAAAGCGCGTTGCTTTACTCGGCCCTGCTGTGGCGGCACCATGGTGTCGGGATCGGGATGAAGGGGCTGCGAGCGCGTTTGTGGTGGCGTCATAGGAGCGGAAGATGACTTGTGAATGGCCGCGATCGCATGTATGTGGCCCGCCGTCGCGGTTGTGACATGAACGATTTCCCGCGCTTCTGCGGCCTTCGCGTGGTTCCTCTCCACGTGGTCATGTAAGATCTCTTATGGCGTCGAGAGAAGAGTGACTCGCCTACCGTCATGCATAAATACATAAGTGTTGAGGAACCCGTCATGGACTGTCTTCCTGTCATACTGCCAAGGTCTACCAAGTAAAAGATGAGTAGTATCCATAGACACAACATCACACAAAACAGTATCATGGTATGGACCAATTTGAAATAGGATGCGGCATTGCCTGTGTACCGCATCACCCTTACCTTTAGAAAGCCATTGAAGACCATAGGGTTGAGGGTGTGGCTGCGTCGGTAATTGAAGGTGTTGGATAACCTTCTCACTCACAATGGTGCAGCACGACCCACTATCTATTATGACGCTGAGGGAGGCATACTGGACCAGACATCTGGTATGGAAGAGGGTCTCTCTCTGGTCCAACAAGGGCACCTCCGTCACAGTAAGTGCATGCTGCGCAAAAAGGCTCAGGGGGGGTACCTGCAGATAAATCATGGGGCACACAGATGTACCCATCGTCATGATGAGCGTAGTCCTGCTGCGCGGGAGCTATCGCCTCATCTGGCTCGTTATCAAAGGACTCATTTCCGGCAGCTTGGGTGAAAAGAATCTTCTTCGGGTTGGGGCAATCATGCTGGATGTGTCCACGACCTCCACAACGAAAGCAGGCCTGGTCCCGCATCCTGTCATTGCGGCATAGGGCCTCCCGAATCGAGGCAGGCGGTGCGTTGGTGCGTGATGCCTCATGGCCATGGGCCGGGGGCTGAGTCTGTCTGGGCTGCACTGGGAAGGACACATCAACAGAAATGGAAGGAGCAGGGTTAGTGTCATACCTGCGTGACTGATGTTGGGGCCATGGGTTCTCTCTCCGGCGTTGATGCTGCTGGTGGATCATCATCGCCGTATGAGTGAGCTGGTTCAGGTCCCGGATAGGCAGGCTCTCCAGCTGGTCGCGTATATTGGGATTCAACCCACTCAAAAACATGGTCCGCATAGTAGATGCGGCGATGCTCATGCCCGCCTTGTAATACAGATCCTCGAGTTTTGCAAAAAACTCAAGTGGCGTCTGGGTGCCCTGGCGAGCAAGTGCAATCTCCATCCGCATGTTGTTCTGGAAGTCATCTGAAACATATTTGCGGCGCATGATAAACTTCAGCTGGTTCCACTGATCAATTTGTTCAAGGCCTCTTCGTTCCTTGTCAGTACAGAAACGATGCCACCAACATCGGGCTGCGCCACAAAACTGCAGAGTGGCAACATCGACCTTCTCGTACTCCTCATACTGACAGTGTCGCAGTGCGTGTTCGGTAGCCTGTAACCAATCTAAAAACACAGCAGGATCATAATCACCATGAAAATGCTCAATAGTTACCTTGATCTCGCGACGACTGGCATAGGGGTTGGGCGCGTGTCGGCGGTTAGGGAAACGTTGAGCTGCATGATCTGGCTGAGGGTAAGGCTCGTCCAGCTCGTCATGATAATCATCAAATTTGAAATACCCCAAAGGTTATAAAAATGGCAAAAGGGTAAATAAAATTTTTGGATCTCTTAAAATCAGATTTGGGGAAGAAAAATCAGAAAAAGGGGGAAAGTGGATCTGGAATTTGGGGCATAAAACCCCTTCGGTCTTCTTGTTCAAAGGTGGTCGTTGCCTTCTTCTTCCCGTGAACTGTTCGTTCTCCGCCGATGGGCACCACCTCCGAATCCTGCCGGTCACCACCTTCCTCCTTGGTTCGGGTCGCGACGAGCTGGTGCGAGCCGCGGAGAATGGTTGAGCGAGACCGTTGTCGCTGCTGTGCGTTCCGGCGAAGAGGAGCCGCGAGTCGCTGCTGCTGTTCGTGGCTATGCTGGTTCACCGGTGCGTGAAGCCACGGTGGAGCTGCTGAGTCGAGCCACCGAAGAGGCGAGCCGAACCTCTGTTGAACCGCGATGAGCTGCTGCACAGATCCGGATCCGCTGCTGTCCACTGCTGTGCTGTTGCCCCGTCTGCGACGTCTCAGGAGAATGGTAATAACTGTTTGCTCACTCATTATTTTGGTCTGAAATTTTGAGGAAGTAAACTAGACTCGTAGATCTAACTCCTCGAGTTGGAATCATCGCATTTGGAGTCCTGATCAGGGAGAACGAATTTTTACAAGTCGGAGCCGCTGTTGGTGTTCTGCTGCGTGTTGTTGCTGTTGTGCTGCTGTCCGCTGTGTTGCGCTGGTGTGGCTGCTGAGTTCCGGCGTCGAGAAGCCTCCCCGGTGACTACCGTTGGTTGTCGACAAGGTAAGCTTATGGGTTAATTTCGAATTGATGTTGAATTGTTCTTCGTGGACAGTGGAAGAGGAAAGTGTGTGACCGTATTGTTGAATTTGAGCTTTGGTTGAATTGTGTGGGGTTTGCTTGATTGGAATTTTTTTAGGAATGATTTAGGGTTTGATTTGGGGGTTTAATTTGTTGGGTTCATTTGAATTGCGCAGGCATAAATTGACTGAGATAGGGTGTGATTGACCTAATTGATTAAGGGTTTGATTTTAGGGTTTTGAATTGGGGTTTTATTTGGTTGTGGATTGGATGAGTAATTAATGCCAGGGATTTGCTCGGATTGATTTCGCAGGTTTGTTCGGATTGACTGGAGATCTCTGAGGTCGTTGTGGTTCGACTTGAGGCAAGAGGATCCTTGCTAACTTATATATTTTTATAAACTGATTATGTTTAATTTTACCGTTGCTTGAGCTATTATTTTAATTGGTATGTTTGACTATATAATGGCTTGGATGAGATGTGTGATAATGTGTGATGAGGTGTGATAATGTGTTGGATTGAATGTGTGTGTGTGTGTGTTGGATCGTGTGTATGTGTTGGATTGAATGTGTGTGTGTGTGTTGGATCGTGTGTGTGTGTTGGATTGAATGTGTGTGTGTGTGTGTGTGTGCGTGTGTTGGATCGTGTGTGTGCGTGTGTTGGATTGAATGTGTGTGTGTGTGTGTTGGATTGAGTTTGTGTGTGTGTGTGTTGGATTGTGTGTGTGTATGTGATTATGTGAGATTTGATTGGTTGTCGTATGCAGTGTTTGAATTGGTGTCGGTGTAGTGGTGGAATGTTGTTGGTTGGTGAAAGTCCTTATATTTAGGGCCTCGGTGGGTATGAACCCCCGAAGGTCGAAGGGTCAGGTGATGATAGTCTCACCAAACCGCGTAGGGTGCACGCCTACGTCGTTAAGGGCCAAGGGTTGGATGGTGAAAGTCCCATCCGGAAAGTGTGTGTTAATTGTCTCACCCAGTGATGTGGTGGTGGAGACGGAGGTTGGATTGGAGGTGTTGGTGGTTGTGTGTGTTGATTGTCTCACCCGGTGATGTGGTGGTGGAGACGGAGGTTGGATTGGAGGTGTTGGTGGTTGTGTGTGTTGATTGTCTCACCCGGTGATGTGGTGGTGGAGACGGAGGTTGGATTGGAGGTGTTGGTGGTTGTGTGTGTTGATTGTCTCACCCGGTGATATGGTGGTGGAGACGGAGGTTGGATTGGAGGTGTTGGTGGTTGTGTGTGTTGGTTATGTGTTGAATGTTGGTTGTGTACTTGATTAAGTGGTTGTGTTAATGATATTGGTTGTGTACCTGAATACGTGGATATGTGATGAATGTTGATTATGTACTTGTTTAAGTGGTTGTGTTGGTAATTTGGTTGTATGTTTGATAATTGGTTTATGTTGGACGTTGATTGTTATTAGTCGTGGTTGTGGGTCATTGTTGGCCATTGGTTGTGGTTGTTAATTTCGTGTGTTATATTGTTAATTGTAACTAGTCAAAGTTGTGAATCTCTGTTGATGTGGATGCTGGTATTAGCTAGTTTCGGATAAAAGGGTATGTTGATTGATTATGAAGGTCGATTGTGTGGATGTTGTGAAGGTTGGTTTCCTATCTTGAGGGTGTGGGCCACATGGTTTGAATTTGAGTGTATGAGTTACAGTCTATGTTAACGAACAGGCGGCACCAGAAGGGTGGCTGGCCTGGATCGTTATTTTGTTATGTTTATATGTGATGATTATCTCGTTGATGCTTATGTGTTTGTTGATGTGAAGGTTAATTGATTTTGTTGTGTTAGTGCAGTATTGAGTTCAGTATAATTGGTTAGCTTTGGTTGTAAGTCAGTAGTAAGAGATGTGTATGTGCATAGAGTTGTTGATTGAGGTATTAGTAATAGAGAGAAGGATGGATTGGACGTGTGAGTGAAGTTGGATTGGATCGTTTTATTCGTTTATGCTTGTGATGAGTTTGAGGATGGATTGATTGAGGTTAGTATAGTGAAGAGTTGGATAAGGATGTGTAATGAATGGTATGTGATAGTGTGTGTATATGTTTTGACGTGTGGTTGGCATTGGTTGGTTGATATGATTAAGTATAGTTATGATATTATATATTGTGTGGCATGTTGTCGTTGTTGTGAGTTGATTGGTGATATATGTATGTGTTTGGAACTGTTTTGGCTTGAGGAATCTTGCCATAGTCTTTCACGAGACTGACCAACTGCGGTTTACGTGTCGTGGTTGGCTGGGGTATCGGGTCCCTCAGTCAATTAGGCTTTTCAGGTTCAGCGCCAGCAAGGAGGTTCCTGATCATCATCGGTTTTGGAGTCGAGAACTCTACTCTTTTGGTTTGGACTTGACTTGTTGCACGTGTCGTTTTGGTTTCAGACTTTGAATGGGTTATCTATTGTATTGGTTTTGGTTTTTGGTTGTTGGTTTTTGGTTTGTAAATGGTTGTATTTCAGTATGTTAAGTTGTTGGTGGTTTCAAACTCTGGACATGTTTTACAGGTTTTCCGCTGTGCTGCTTTTGATATTATATATGGGTCATGTTTTGCATTTTTTCTTTTCACCTGCCTTATAATCCTTCCGGATTATGGCACTGTAGCACCACTGGCCTGGGGGTGTTACAAAATTCATCCTGGATGGGGCGAGGGCGACGCTGGCGACGACGGTCATGATCTTCTGCGCGGTGCTACGGTCGGGCTGCGAGTTGGCACAAGGGTTGTCGCGGTGGCGTCGGGATCCTAGGCGGGGTGTAATCCGGCGGATATAGTTGGCTCTCTACGGGGTCGCCCAAAGGTGGAGGAAAGTTTCCCGGATTGGGGACACCTGCAACCTCAAAACCCTCCTCATCATATTCAGTAAAAGCAATAGGAGTCACATACCTGGGTCGCGGTGCAGAACGGGAAACAGTGACGGGATCGCGGCTGGTCGTGGGATGCGTTGGTGCCGTCTGTGGTTCCCGGCCGCTGGTGTGGCCGCGAGCTGCGTCTCGGAGTGGCTAGGCTGACTCAGTGTGGACTAAACCAACACAAAAACCACACTAACCTCACAATTCAGAAGCCAAAAATCAGTGACTACGTAAGAAGTAATCTAGAATGCAAATCCTAGAATTCACAGAGAAAGAATACGGGGAGGTGGGCTTAATGAACCTGTGTCAATAGTGAATCGGCTTCGCCGAGATCGCCTGAGGCTTTCGTTTTTCTAATTCGTTTTTTTTTTTGTAAAACCGAATGCCTTTTTAATTTTTTGTTTTAAATTGACACAAGCTTTGAATTAAGAAATAGTCAAAAGTGCACGGCCAATAATTTTTTACGAAAAAGCTAAATGCACGCAAATGTACGTCTAAATGGACGCTAATTTACACGCTTAAGGTAAGCGGACTGTTTTATGCGCTTAAGCTACGCGTGCAGGGGTATTGTGGCCATTTTGAAAATACATGAATGAAATACACGCTTAACTTAAGCGTGTAGTTACACGCTTAAGTTAGGCGCACCATACTAAAAAAATTAAAACAAAAATTGCACTTTTTTTCCTATAATCATGTAGAGAATTTCAATACGAGTCCGTTCATATAAAATGCATCCAAAATGGACATCGTTTACCCCTCCAAAAGCCCAAAAAACGAAGCCTTCTTACCCATTTTTTTTACAATTTGGTGCCCGGCATATAGCGCATTGTAGTGAATTTGTTTTGTATTTTCTGCATTTTTCTACTATAATTTTGTATAAAATTTTAATACGAGTCCGTACATATAAAATTCATCCAGAACGGATATCGTTTTCCCCTCCAAAAAACGAGAATAAATTTTTTAGAAACTATAGTATTTAAGTAATTCATTTTGTAATACTTAACTATAATACATATAGTATAGTTATGGATTATAGTTAAGTATTGCGAACTTATTACTTATATACTGTAGTTACACATTATGGTTAAGTATTATGAACTTATTACTTATTTACTATAGTTAAGTATTATGAACTTATT